>JAKWJA010002498.1:32224437-32659771 GCA_027704765.1 Solanum habrochaites | reverse complement strand
TTTTTTTTTTTTTTTTTTTTTTTTTTTTTTTTTTTTTTTTTTTCCTCTTTTTTTTTTTTTTTTCTTTTTTTTTTTTTTTTTTTTCTTTTTTTTTTTTTTTTTTTGTTTTTTTTTTTTTTTTTTTTTTTTCTTTTTGTTGTTTTTTTTTTTTTTTTTTTTTTTTTTTTCTTTTTTTTTTTTTTTTTTTTTCTTGAGAGAGATGTCGGTTGTGCCACCGACTCCTAAATCGACATGGCGGTTAGTGACACCCATCCACTAATTCTAGCGTCGGTTCGTGACCACCGCCCCCCACTAATCTCATTTATTAGTAAAATCAAGCATTCTTTTATATCAAGGCATCATCATCTCATTACTTTCGTTCATCAGCATTTTTTTATACAGGCATCATCATTGTCACAAGAGATAGGTTTGTATCAAGATTTGGGATTTTCATAGCTTATCATGCTTGTTTCATCACAATCATATAATAAAATCACATCATGCATACAACATTAATGCAATAGAAGACTTTATAATACTACCAAACACTAGCATTCGCTTATTAAGAGTTTACTCCGAGTAGCAATTAAAACCATAACCTACCTCCACCGAAGAATGCGATCAACAAGCTATCTTCTCAAAAATCCTTGCACTCTGCGTTTCTCTCTCTATCTAATCGTTTCTCCCATCTCTTTCTTATCTTGTTCTTTTTATTCTTCAAACCCTCTTTCTTTTACCAATTAGTATATAATTAAGAATGAAAGATGGGCAAAAACCACTAATTAACTTAAGGTTAATCTTTTAACCCCCAGAATTAGACTTATTAACGTTAACCTCTAAACTTTATAATTAAAGTAGGATAGTCCCAAAATGTACCTAAAATGTGTAAAAAATCGACCCAACGGGATTACGCAACCTGTGACGGCCCCGTCGTGCCTGCGACGGTCCGTCCTGCAGGTCGTCGCAACCGTCAGAGACTCAATTTCACCAAAGAAGTCTGTGACGGTCCGTCACGCCTGTGACGGTCCGTCCTGCCATTTCGTCGTGACGTTAGAGAGTCGATTTTCAGTACCAAATTTTACGAATTCTAAGTGTTCTGGAACGGGACCCCCTCGACGGTCCGTAGTGGCCCAGACGGTCAGTCGTGGGGTCAGTTCGACTCAGCCCCAATTTTTTTCAGAAATTAACAATATGACTGCCTCAATGCTGCTCAAAAACGGAACTAAAACAGCGCGTTACAATTGATACCAATTTACCATCGTTCGTCCTCGAACGATCACAAGAGAAAAACAAGGGCGAGAAGGAGTACATGAATCTTTAAACAGATGTGGTTATCTTTCTTGCATATCTTGCCTCCTTTTTCCCAAGTGGCTTCTTCAACCGGTGATTCTTCCATTTGCACATTGATGGATGCAATCTCCCTTGCATCAACTTGCGAATTTCTATCAATGGCAACAGGCTCCTCCTCATTAGGCAAGTCTAAACCAAGAAGAATGAATCCCAACGACAGAATGTAGTTCCATCCCATGCGTATTCTTTTCAACATCGGACATGGGACATACCGGAGTACTCCGGACAGCCCTGGAGGCAAAGGCTACTCATAAGCCCTCCCTACTCGCTTAAGTACTTTCAGGGACCAAGTAAATTGGGCGTAGTTTCTCTTTTACCAACCGAATTCACCCCTTCATGGCCGAAACTTTAACAAGACTTGTTCACCCTCCTGAACTCTAAGTACTCTAACTTGCGATCTGCATATCTTTTTGCCTACATTTGCCGCCGCTAGAAGCTTCTCTTTTTGAATAGATTACTTTCTCTATCGAATCCCTCAAAAAGATCAGTCCCAAGGTCTAACCGCGAAGGCATCAAACCAACCAATGGAGGACCTACATCTCTACCATAACAATGCTTCAAAGGGAGCCATATCAATGCTTGAGTGATAGCTATTAGGTATGAAAACTCCGCTAGTGTAAGAAGCTATCCCAATGGCCACCAAATTCTATCACACACGCACGAAGCATATCCTCCAACACGAATCGTTCGTAAGACTGACCATCGGTTGAGGATGGAACGCGGGTGGTACTAAGGTCCAACCTAGTACACCAACAGCATGCCATGTTTCCAAAACTTAGAAGTAAACTGTGTTACCTATAATATGTATGTGGATAGTGAACCACCATGCAATCGAAAACGATTTTGAGATATAGATCTTGGACTAACTTCTCGGCATTGTAAGTCACCTTAACCGGAATAAAATGAGCAGACAGCTAAACCTATCAACCAACACCAAATAGGATCTACTTACCCACGTCTGGAGACCAACCACGAAGTCCATTGCGATTCTTCTCCCATTTCCATTCCGGAATGGGCATTCATGAAAGTGTTCCTCCGGGCCTTGGTGGTCATACTTTAATTGTTTGATCAGTTTGACATTTGGCAATAAAATCCACAATATCCGCTCATTATACTCCACGCAAAAGGTTGCTTTAGGTCACTGGTACATTTGGTTGCACCTGGATGATCGAATACCGGAACATGAGACCTGCAGCTATGTTGATCAAATATCGAGCGGGGTACACATACCCTTCCCTTAATCCTCCAAAAACCTTCCTCACGATTGTCGCTTCTTTAAGACTCTCCTTGCAAACTTATCTCGATCCGGATATTTTTCATCATGAAAATGCTTTCCTTAATCTTGTCAAGGAAGGAAGACTTGCCTCCACACAAGTAAAAATCCTCCCTTCTCATTACTTCTAATCTCATAAGGTCGTTAGCCAGAATCTGAACTCTCAAGCCAATGGGCGCTAGAAGCTTGCAAGTGAGCTAGACTTCCCATGCTCCCGCTTTCTACTAAAGCATCCGCTACAAACATTCGCCTCCCCGATGATACAAAATCCGTGAGTGCGTAGTCCTTAGTATTTCCATCATCTCCTCTGTTCAAGTTCAAATCTTTCTGTAGTAAAGCATACTGTAGGCTAGGATGATCCGTATAGCACCTCACACCTTAACCATATAAATAGTGTCTCCATTGCTTAATGCAAACACTACAGCGGCCAGTTCCAATCATGAGTTGGATAGTTACGTTCGTGCACTTTTTAGGTTGTCTTGAAGGCAAAGCAAACATTCTCTATTGCATTAGCACTGCACCCAAACCCTAATAGGATGCATCACAATAGACAATGAAAAATTCTTACCTTCCACTGGAAAGGTGAGAATTGGTTGCAGTAGTCACAGAGTCTTGACGTTCTGAAAGCTTTCCTCACACTCATCCGACCATACAAATGGAACATTCGGCTTAGTCAAGTTCGTCAATTGGGAAGCAATTAAGAAAATCCCTTGACAAATCGACGGGTTTAGTAACTAAATGGCTAAGCAACAAAGCTCTTATTTCTGGACACGGGCATTAGTAGGTCTACCCAATTCTTCACTATTTCGATCTTAGAGAATCCACCATCACTCCATCCTTAGAAACCACGTGCCCCAAGAAAGACACTGAATATAGCCAAACTACAATTGGAGACTTTGGCATAAAGTTTTTCTCCCTCAAACATGTCCAAACAATTCTCAAACATGCTCCATCATGTCCTCTTTCTCGTGGAGATATCAGTAATATCATCAATAAAACGATAACAAAGAGATACAGATATGGCTTAAATCCCGTCATCAGCTCATCGAAAGCAGCAGGGGCATTCG
Organism: Solanum habrochaites; assembly: GCA_027704765.1. Taxonomy (NCBI): domain Eukaryota; kingdom Viridiplantae; phylum Streptophyta; class Magnoliopsida; order Solanales; family Solanaceae; genus Solanum; species Solanum habrochaites. The sequence continues at coordinate 32,656,102 of JAKWJA010002498.1, read as the reverse complement.
TAAGACCAAAGACTCCTACAAATCCGTAATGCTTCATACCTGGTTCTAAAAGCGTCTTTGGCAAATCCGTTGCGTATTTTCAATTGATGAAACCGGATCTCAGTCAATCTTAGAGAAGCACAAGCACCTTGTAACGGCGAAAAGTCATCAATCGAAGCAATAGGATACTTGTTCTTTATGGTCACCTTGTTCAACTGCCGGTAGTCTATGCACATAGAAAATCCCCATCATTCTTCTTCACAAACAAAACGGAGCACCCCAAGGAATGCACTTGGTCTAATGAAGCCTTGCTCAACAACTCTGAAGTTGGGCTTTTAACTTCTTAACTCCGCGGGAGCATCATAAGGGGGTATAGAAGGGCGAGTACCGGTTCAAATCAATACAGAAGTCAATATCCCTATCTGGTGGCCATTACCAGAGATCTGCAGGGAAAACATCCAGAAAACTCACGGACCACCGAAACCGACTCAATCGACGGTACTTGGGTAGTGTCATCCTGGGATGTGCCAAGAAAGCTAAAAAACACTTTACTAACATTTTCTTAGCCTCGAAGAAGAAGAAAGGAGATGATACGCAACCGGATTGGAAGTTAGTCACCTCCCCACACGAACGGATCTGTTCCAGGCTGGCTAACGTCACCGTTTAGATTACAATCCAAGATCACAAATGCGGAGAAGCCAGTCATGCCCAGACGTACATCAAAATCACCATTGATAAGATAACAAAATCTACCTAAGTGTTGCTCCCACAAGTTCGCCCCAAAACAAGACATATATACCTTTTAAACCTACCACACGACTCACCCACCGGCGTAGAAGTAGAAACACGAATCGCATATCAAGTACAGTCACAATGTAAATTTAGACCATTAGCAAATGAGGAAGATAACATAAGAAAATGTGGATCCAGGATCAAACAATACAGAAGCCATGCAATCACAAACCAGAAGATTACCTGTGATGACAGCATCAGATGTCTCCGGCCTCCGATCTCCCCAGGGAAAGTATTAACAATGGGCTCTTTCGTTTGTTGTCCGTTGCCCCCTACCATGTTTGATGTAGGGGCTCCAGTTTGCCCATCACCCCGGCCGTTTTGGTGCACCATTACCTCGAACCAACAGTCTCCAGAATAATGGCTTACCTATGACCACCTCCACCTCAGTATTTGGGGTCATAATATGTTTGGGACAATTCCTCTAAATATGTCAGTCTCCCCAACCTCCATAAACACTCTCTAGAGTCAAGAATAGGTCTCTCAGAGAAGTGTTGACCGGGCTGAGGTGGCCCCCAACTACCGTCATGTATAAGTAAGACTGAATGGGTCGAACGGGTTAACCTCCGGAACCCGTCCTCTAGAGTACGACCATAAAAACCCTCACCTTACTTTCGAAACCTCTTGATGTCGAGCCCATGGTGAATTTATCTGCTTCACTCCTTCCAACTCTACCACGAAATCACACTTCTGAAGGATTTTGCCTTAGACGCTACCGTAAGGTGAATCCGCAACTCTGACCTAAATCCTTCACAAAAAGACGAATTCCGTCTGAGGACGAAAAAAGTTGGGTGGCCTATCTGGATAGTGGCACGAAACTTAGCCTCTTGCATTGACCGTTCATCCTAACCTTGCCTCTCGGACTCAAGAAACCTCCCTTTTTCTATCCTCAAGTCCGGGGGATAGGGATATACTTCTCCATAAACAAACTAGAGAATGAGGGCCAAAGTCATCCGTGGTTGTGCCTCTATTGGTTAACACTCAAAAAGTGACCCCAACCACATTTTGGTTGTCCCTTGAAAACTGGTAGCTCGAACTCAACACAAAGTTCTACTATACCCATCTTGTGTAGTAGCCAGGACAGCAACAGAAAATCGTAAGGCATCCTCAGATTTGCACCCTTGAAGATGGAGGTTCAATTTCAAGAACTTACTGAAAAGTGCATGCTGATATTTGTCCTTATAGGCCAAAAGTCAGGCGTGGAACGTGCCTCTGTCCAATGAGGCATCCATACGAGGAGCCATAGTGGTGCCATGTTGTACCTACGGAAACCGGAAGGTGCTGGTGGGGAAAACAATGGAGGTGCCTTGACCGATAAGACAACACACTAAGATAAGCAAAAAGGAACCTGATTTATCATCTCGGGGTAGGTTGGGGTGTGGAGGGTGGTAGTTCCTCATTCTGCTTTGCCAGTTTCCCCTTCCTCCCCTTCGCTTACTACTTCCTCAGTCGGTGGAGGAGTCACCGCCCCTGGAGTACCAGATGGGTAGGTGCTCGTTCCTCGTGCTCTAGAGGAACGTCTCCACGACCTCTTCCGCGCCTTTGCCAATGCTCCTATTTGAGCCTACAGTCTCAGAGCTGGCTCAGATGCTTCTTGTCTTTGTCGATATTTTTTAGTGTTGGCGTAGTCGTTGTATACTCTAGTTCAAACCACTGTGAAACGGAATGAGGATGGTCAGATACCAATGGTATCACCTAGATACCAATGGATCCAAGTCATGCACGAAGAACGAAAGAAAGAATGAAATTTCTAAAGTCTTTAGCGACCTCTGCAAGAAAAGTAAAGGCGCACCCCTACGTCCTTAGACTCTACTAGACCTGTTCGCTGTGGGATGAGACCAACGAACCTAATGCTCTGATACAAAGTTTGTCCACGACCCAAATCGAATCCCGACGGGCACCCACACTTATCTTCTATTTGAGCGAAAACCAACCATCTAAACCTAACATTTCAATGGATATCAACAGAAAGTACGGCGGAAAAGACTTCTAACTCATTTAATAAAAACCAATTCAATAACATTCTGTAAAATTCAACATCTATTAATCACAAAATCTGAAGTCATTCCCCACAAGAAATCTATGATCAAATTATACTAAGAGTATTCTACGAAGCTAAAATAACAAAAGTAGTCTATGCGGAACTTCAGGCAAGAGACAGGAGGAAGGGATACAGTCCAAGCTAGAGCATTAGTCACCCTGAAGATCCGCAGTGGTGACGAGATGGCTAGAATTGCGTTGAGTTGAAAGCGACGCACGTTTGCTGCACTCCACAAATAAACAAGACAGAAAACATAAAAGTAGGGGGTAAGACAACCACACGTATGAGTGTGTGGTATAATCGCGCCAACTCACATAGAAGCAATAAATATCTCAGATAAATCATAAAATCAAACTATATTTTAAAAAGGTGGATAGCAACAAAGTATAAAAAATCATTTATATTCACCGATATATCTATGAGGACTCAGCCTCCACACCATTACTCTTTTGGGAAACATGTTCTTAGATTGAGTATATTAGCATCTTCAAGATTATTATCGATTATTTCTCTTGTGTCGGTACGTGGACACTCGATCCCTCGTTAGTCTTTTCCTCCTTGTGTCGGTACGTGACACTATGATCCCCTACTTACTATGTGTGGAACGGACACGTACGATCCCCTAAATCTACGGTCGGTTCGTGACCACCGATACCCTAAATCTACGTTGTCGGTTCGTGAAACCGATCACCTAAATTACGTGTCGGTTCGTGACAACCCGATCCCCTTAAATCTACGTCGTCGGTTCGTGCCACCGTTCCCACAATTCTACGTGTCGGTTCTTGACCCCGCCTAACTAATCTCATGTATTAGAATCAAGCCTTCCTTTATCTCAAAGCATCATCATCTCATACTTAGTTCATCAAGCCTTCGTTTATACCAAGGATCATCATTAACAAGAGATAGGTTTTTATCAAGATTTGGAATTCAATAGCTTCATAATGCTTGTTTCATCACAATCATAATATAAAATCACATCATGCATCCACACAATTACGCATATAGAAGACTTATAATAATACCAACAAATATCATTCGCTATTAAGAGTTTACTACGAGTAGATTAAAACCATAACCTACCCCACGAAGAAGAATTGCGATCACCAAGCTATCTTTCAACATCCTTGCTATCCTGATTCGTTTTCTCTTCTCTCTACTCGTTTCCCCTCTCTTTCTATTCTTTTTTCTTTTTCTATTCACCCCTTTCTTTTACCCTAATTAGTATATAATAAGAATGAAAGATGCCATAAAACCCATAAATAACTTAAGGTTACTCTTCTTTAACCCCCAAGTAATTAGACTTATTAACCTTAAACCTTAACTTTATAATTAAAGTAGGAATATAGTCAAAACGTCCCTTAATGTGTAAAGAACTCAGACCCAGACGGGATTACGCAACCTGTGACGGCAGTCGATAGGACGGCGACGGTCCGTCCTGCGGTCGTCGCACACCGTCAGAGATCAATTTCCACCAAAAGAGTTGTGACGGTCTGTCACGCATGTGAAGGGTCCGTCCGTGCCATTCGTATTCGTGACGTTCGAGAGTCGATTTTATTTCAGTACCAAATTGTCAGAATCTAAGTGTTTTGGACGGGACCCCTCGACAGTCCGTTCGTGGGCCCATGACGGTCCGTCGTGGGGTCCGTCGACTCAGCCAATTTTCCAGAAATAAAATCTGCTGCTCAAAATGACTAAACAGGTCGTTACAAAAATAAGAGCTATAAAAGTAACCAATAACAATGATCTATTAAATATGTACGTAAAACATAACTCAATTACTCATCTTTTTCAAGTAAGCAACTAATTAACTTGGAGAAATTACATACTTTACCTTTACTTGTTTGGAGGATAAATAAAGCCAAATTCAACTTTTGGAACAGTACATATCTAAAAAATATAGAATACAATTATCAAAGTCGTCATGGAAAATTTCAATGTACTACATACCTGAAAAAATCAAGTTGAAACTAAATTTTAAAAATTGGAGAATAGTGTTGATAACATGTTGTAATACTAAAGCAAAATAAGATAAGAAATATAAAAAATGAAAATAATAAAAATAGGAAGGCAAAAGATGAGAGCTTTTCTTATTGGTGAAATGATTTGATAGACCCTTATACTTGTATGTGTTTGTATTTTGAACCATTTTACTTTATAATTTATCAATTGGACTATTAAACCTATTAAAACATAATATTTGAAGCCCCTCTGATCATTGACCAGATCTATGTGGCATAAATATTATTGGATTGGAAAAATGTGTGAACATACTAGCTTTCAAGCGCGTAAATACATTATATTTCTTTATTAACCCACTCTCACCCCACCCCAATATCTCTTATTCTCCAACACTCTCCCCAACCCTAACCCTAAATTTTCTTCTCTCGTTCTTCAAGAAAATCACTAACCATATCGTTTCTTTTATTTTCTTCGAAATCACTCCACATACACTTCCTTTTTCTTCTTCAACCTACTCTCCTCTTTGCAACAAATCAAAACCCCGCTAGGAATTTCTTTATTCAACTCTTATTTTCTTAAATTTTTAGTCTTTTTTATTTTATAAGTTGAAATATTGTTTGTGTTAGTTAGATTCAAAGAGGTTGTATGATATGATTAACGTAAAAGGTTGAGGTAGGGTATGAATGAAAAAAGTTGAAAACTTCATTGATAAGCGTGAGAAAGCTTGAAGAAAAGAACAATAAAGGGTCTTCGAATTTGTGAAATTAATTCAAATTTGTTATGAGGTCGTTGGATTTGTTAGTAAAACTTGCTAGTTAGAATTTAATAAACTAAAGAAGAATGTCATCTAGTTAAACATGAGTTTGGTGCTCAACTGTTAAGAAGATATTGAAGGTGAAGAATATGACTATTTTAAAAAGTTCAAAATTTACAAAAATTAAATAGTTGATTTTTTTTTATTTTCTTAATATTAATTTTCTGATGCGTCATTGAAAAATGACATGAAATTATATGTGTAAGAGGTTGGATTACATACACAAAAAATTGATGAGAAAAATGTTTAAAATATATTGTTTTAACTAGTTTAAGAGTTAAGTTGACAAAAGATTAAGTAGGAGGGTTTGAAATGCCAACACATACAGGAATAAAGGTTCATCGAACCATTTTGCCTGTCTTATTCTTCCAAATATATTCAATATGGACTCCTATGCCTCTATTTATAGTGTTACATAGATGCATACAAAAGATTTTTCATTAACATGACATTAACCAGGAATATAAAGGAGGAGGCTATAGAGGTGCAAGGTTACAAGAATGATTGTCATAAAGGTGGAGGTTATCTACGTAATAGATGGAAGTAATGAAGATAATTAGTGAGAGTAACTTCTTGGTGTAATGAACATCCGCACCATAATATATACTATAAGACCGTCTCTAATCCTTCATTCTCTTTATTTGGAGAGTAAAATAGAGAATGTCCTCTCCAAGCACTCTCTATTTTACCCTCTACTATGAAGAATTGGATAGTAGTTCTCCGTACTCTCTATTTCATTTTATAAATACTACATTATTATTTCTATTATTTTGTTATTTCTTATATAAAACTATTAATTAAATCTCTAATATTCATAAATTTTTTAAAATTTTAATATACATTTTAAAAAATATATTAATATATACAACTTTCATCTCGAATTAATAATATTTTAATTTATTTTATTTCATCACTTTGTGATACAACTTGATATTTTTTTAATTAAAACAACAATAAATAATGCACACAATTTAAATGATAAGATACAAATTTTAATTTAAAAACATAATACACAACATAATAATTTAAATACAAGACAACAATACAATACATAACATAATAATTCTAAAATCACAACAACAATTTATTAATCCGATAGTTTATTTCTAGATTTAACAATACTCAAAAAAGAAAGTATATAGTGTATGGCTTGGAGAAGTAGTAAGTGTGCTTGTCGATTTCTTTTTTCAATTATTCGTAGTTATTCTTTAAAAATTTAGAATAAAATATAATTTAATATTATACAAAAAAATTCAAAAAATTAAATTTTATATAACATGAAAATTATGTAGAATGATTATTTAAAGAAGAAAAAGATTTTATAGTATGAAAATATAAATAACAAAAATGGAAATCAGATTTATAATAGGGATTAATGCCACAAGTACCCCTCAACCTTGCTCGAATTTCAAAGACACACTTTATATATACTAAGGTCCTATTACACTCTGAACTTATTTTTTAATAAGTTCTGCCCCTTTTCGGCCTCGTGGCACTATATTGGGGGGGCCAAATTGATGATTTTTTTTTTCAACTAGTGCACGAGGCTGAAAACGGGTAGAAAAAGACGTATAAAATAAGTTAGAGGGTAATCGGTTCTTAGTAATAGTATAAGGTATCCCTGGGGTTTTTGTGGCATAGGTTGAGGGGGGGGTAGGGGACTTGGATATTATCCCTTAATAATATAATTGGAGAAGAGAGAGCAGAAAGGATCTTTTTCTGATGAGAAAAATAGAGAAGTAAATTGACGTTAGTTGTCGGAAAAAGATAAAGAAGTTTATATGAGAGAAGTAAAATTAATCACAGGATTGGACAAGCCTACCAAGAAATAATATATTTATTTGAAAAAATGGAATTTTTTACGAATAGGAATTTATATCGACATATATATATATATAGATATAACAGATATATAATATATAGATACATATATAGTATATACATATATATTATCTATAGAAGACAGATAATATGTAGATATATAAGTAGATATATATAGATGATATACAGACGATAGATATATATAGATATACATATATATATATATAATATTATATATGAGCTAATAGGAGAAGGTTATGTGGCACACCCTCTTATGGTATTCATTCTTTTTTCTTTTTTGTCTTTTTTTTTCTTGACATTTTTCTTCGTTTTTTCATTCAGAAATTTGTTTATTCATTAAAAAAATCAAGAATATTTATTATAGTAATTAAAAAAGGAGTCTTGTGGCATCTCAATGGCCTAGAATTCTATTTATCTTTTTTTGTGTTTTTTATTTAGTTTTTTCATTAATCAAATTTTTAAATAATTAAAAAAATTAATCATATTCATTAATATAATCATATCATGAAAGTTACAAAAAAAAAAACTCCACCCATTTGTATTCTTTAATTAAATAACATGTCTCTTCAACTTCTTTCTTCTCAATTCCTATGATTTAAACCATCTATAGTAATGTTCATCTATGTTGTTGTTTGTAATGACCCGTTAGGTCATTTTGAGAACTGAGACTAATTTGAATCTTCTCATGGAATTGAAGATGGAAACTTTGAAATGTTCGATACTATGAGTATCTAGTTGATTATTATTAATTAAATAATTAATATATTTAATAGTTGGTGGGTCATGTCTTTAATTCATTTAACACCTTTTTACCACTTGGCCCATTTATTTAATTAAATTAAAAGAGTGATTAGCATAGTACAAAAATATTTTTTTTGCAAAACGTGTTATGGGAAAAGAAACTGCCGACTTCATGCGAAAACAAGAAATTCTCATCTGTTTAAATTCTACATAAGGTGTGTTGTCACAGAGAATTGAATTGTTATTATCATATTGTTTTATTGATTGTTAAAATCAAGGTGGAGGAAAACAATTTGTATCATTCCAAAACCTTTTAAAAAAAAAATGACAAATCCCGTTTATGTTATAAAAGAAACTTACTAAGATTAATATTACAAAAGAGGAAAATGTGAGGAGTAATATATTCAACAAATTGTATATAGTGTTTTCATATGTACAGGGACTATTATTAGCCATGAGTGTAATATACATATGTATAACTTTGGCCTCCTTTTGAAAGTGATGATATTCTACTAATGGGAGAGTCCACATGGCATGCATAATTGGATTTGCAGACATTTAAAGTGATGCAATTACTTTTAAAGGTTGGGGCACGTTGGCCACAAAAAATATTTACAAAATCCCCCTTGGATATCTATGTAAAATAAAAGTACATAGACATACCTAATACCATAGTTGTTGCCTCATAAAAACCTTGTCTAGGAAAACCCAATGGGACAAAACCTAGATAAGGAAACAAGAGTACATGCGTTTTTCTCCCCCTAATAAAAACCACGATTCAGATGGTAAGTTTTCGCATTCAATTTGTAACCATCTTCTCAAGATTTGGGCTGGTAAAGATTGGTAATAAATTGAGGATTATCATTAATCGAATTTGTCGTACCTCAATATCACCATTATTTTGAAGATCATGTGTGAAGAACCAATTTTGGTGAAAATATGGTTCGTTCTATCTCCTTTTATAAAACCTCTCTAATTGAGCTATTGCATGCAGCATGTTTCAAAGAGCATGTGGGTATCCTTGACGTCACCACTTCAAACCACATATTTCTTTGATTAAAATGTATTTACTGATCTAACCATACACATTCTCTACTGGCTTCATGAATGGCTATGATATCAGCATGATTTGAAGGAATGACATTAGACTGTTCGTAGATTAGATCGCCAGATCTAGCAGAGTACCTCTGATGTGACAGATAGCCTGTTTGTGATCGAGCTTATGTTGGTCGATATAAATAACCTGCATGCCATGGACCAACAAGATTGCACTATCTATATTAATTAGTATTAAAAAAGACCCATATCACTAGTACCCTTAGATAATGCAGTATATGTTTAACTCATTCCATTCTCGTGTAGGGAAAGGAAATTATATCTTGCTAAAAAATTAACAGAATGCTATGTCAGGTATTGTCGCATTAGCAAGATACAAAGTGCCGAATTGCACTAAGATAAGAACTCTGGAACAGAGTTTTCTCTATTCTTCTTTTGAGGTCGGAATGGAGCCGTACTCACTTAAGGGATCGGACAACCATTGGATAGTACTAATGGAGTTTGTGCTTTGGCCATGTAAATCTTTTATAAGATTTTCTCATATAGGGCAGATTGATGGATGAATAAAGACTCCCGTCTTACTAAATATTAATTTATAGTCCAAGACAAATTTTGTTCTTTCTAAGGCGTCACTCAAATATTCTTAGATATTCAATTGTTCTTTTGAAACCTCTTCTAACTTTCAATGATGAGATTAATGTCATCAACATAAACAGCAAGAATAACAAACCCCAATGTTGTTTTATTAATATAAACATATACAGGACAATGGATCGTTTATTACAAACCTTGTCTTATCAGTCTCACGGAGGCGATATACCACAATGCGCCTGATTGTTTTTAAGTCATATACATGACTTTTGTATTGATGAAACATTTCCGAGATTTTGAACTAATGCTCAGCATTTTAGTCTTCTAGAACTTCATGATAAATTTCATTATCAAGGAAACCGTAAAGGAGCTATAACCAAATCCATTAGATGAATTCAAGCTTTCCATGTACAGCTCTAAACCGATGAAATATCAAAACGTTATTGCATCCATAAAGGTGAAGTAATTTTTTCATAGTCCGACACCGGGTCGTTGGAGAATCTTCTGCACAAGGCGTGCCTTGTCCTTGTATCTCATTATTTTTCGTACACCAAACCACTTTCTAGCCAATTGATTAACATCACTAGGCGTTTGGACTACTGGTCCAAAAACCTCCACTTAGAAGTGATTTAATTTTATTGAATTGTTTTGCCATTGTGGCCAATCACATCTTGTCGACATTTTCGTAGATAGATGTTCAAAGATCCTCTCATTTCCTTCGTAATGGTAAGTGCAACTCATATGCGAAAACATTATAAAGGATTAAGTTTTGATCGATCTAAATGTATTCCATTACCTGTACGAACTATTGAGGAGTTCTTCCGTTACTGGCGTCTCGGGTTCACTGATCTCTTCAGGAATATCCGGATTTAATCAGATCTGGAAATTTTTCGTGAGGATTCGTTGTTAGTGTATTTTTTGTACTTCTTTTTCTAGGATTTTATATGTGACCAATTGTCTATCACGCTTCTAGGCGTATTTGTGATTCAGAAGCTATGACACTTGAGATGGTCCTTTTGGGACCACGATTCGGATTAGGCACATTTACTGCAAGATATGCAGACTTTGTTTGTCCTTTTTGATTCAGTAAAGGCGTCTGGCATTTGATTTGCAGTTTTGCAAATGATGATCTCGGACCTCCTGTTCACACATAGGGGAGCGTGGATCAAATGAAAAGGGATGAATGAAACTTTCCATGCAATTTCAACTTTTAAGTTTCTTTGTGTCTCCCTCTAATTGCGGGAAAATTTATTTTATCAAATCGACAATCTGCCAATCTTGCAGTGAATAAATCTCCGTCAAATTGCTCAGTAGTGAATAATGGAGGGTGACTCAAACCCAACATTATATGCTAACCTTTTGCGGGGGCCCATCTTGGGTGCGCGGAGGTGGTGCTACAGGCAAATACCGCACATTCAAAAATTCGAAGATGAGAATAGTTGGTTCATGGCGAACTACAATTGTGATGCGGGAGTATTTATTATAATGAGTGGGTCTGATCTGAGACGAACATAGTGATGTTGCATGTAAGATAGTATGACCCCAAACGTATTAGGCAACTCATTTATAAGTAGAGTCTTGCTTATAAATTGAAAGCGCTTAATTAAATGACTCAGCAAGTTCATTTTGAGTATGAAAAGAGCGACATGGCGTTCAAAATTTATCATACGATTAGCGATAAGCATCAAAAGATTGGGATGTGGAATTCGCAGATTATCAAGGTGAATTATCTTGATGGGATAATTTGGAAGTGCCTCTTAATCGTATATTTGACCATAATTTGCAAACGCCAGGTTGCGAGATGATAAGAGGCACACATGAGACCATCTTTAAGATGCGTCTATTATAACCATAAAATATCTAAACGACCACTAGATGGTGAGTGACTAGGTCCACAAATTATTCCCATGTATTCGTTCTAAAAAGGAGGGGATTCAATGTTAACCTTCATTGGTGATGGCCTAGTAATCCCCCCCCCCCCAATTTGCCTTGGCAACAAGCCGCACACGAAAACTCATCGTTTGTAGGCATCTTCAGGTTCTTAAATGGATGTCCATTTGAGGGTTTAGTTTTTCATGAGTCGTTCATCATTATTGACCAGTATGACTATTCGGTAGTAGTGCCACGCACAAAAGTCTTAAAAGCAGAAAATTCTGGTTTACTGATAGAGTGTGCTCAATCATACTTATTTGCATAATAAGGCAAGAAAGATAAAGTTGATAATTCTCCAACAATAATTATGGTCTGAGACAATTTGGTAAACAAGGTATTCAACATTCATTTCATTTATTGTCTCAACATGAATATCCATTTCGCGAATATCTTTAAACTTAACAGGTTTCTTGGGATTTAGATAGAACAGTTGATCTTCTATGACAAGTTTGTCTCCTTCGGAGAAAAATAGTAGGCTCTTCCGGAGCCTTTATTAAGTTTGAATTACACAGAAATTGTAGTCACATTTGCTTTTTCTAAGGCAAGAGTTCGGAGAAGTATTTATCATCTTGGAATTATGGCGTGCGTTCTATTCACTATGAATTACACAAATTCTTAATTTGATTGATCAGTGAGGGATCATATACTCTACGAGGCTTTTTTAAAGTCTTTACTTGAACTGGTTTAGAGACTCGCGGTGTGATATGATAACCTGTTATAAAAGAACTTACTAGATTAATATTTAAAAGAAGGAAAATTGAGGGACGTCAATATTTCAAAAATGGTATACGTTATCTATATGTACAATGGCTATTTATAGCCATGAGTTTAATATACATATGTATAATTTGGCCTCCTTATTGCCAAATGATGATATTCTACTAATAGGAGAGTTCCACATAACATGCATAACTGATTTGCATACCATTTACAAGTGATGCAATACTTTAAAGGTTGGGAGTCACGTGACAACAAAGTACTTTACAACATTTTATTCATTATTACTTTTATCAACCTAAGGGTACATTTAATGCCCATTAATGGTTCATCATGTTAATAGTGGACATTTAATTGATAGGCTATTTGTTTAGAAAATAAAAAACAAATAACTAAATCATGTTACTAGTGTATTTTATGGGTTCCGTAAGATAATGGGTTTAGATAGAAAATTTGGTATGAGGATAAAATAAATAAAAATAACACCCTATACATATTTAAAGTTATATATATCGAGTTATAAACATACTTTTTAAAAATAAATTACTTATAGAAGATTATTATCGAGTTATAGCATATCAATATAAAATATATTAATTAAAAATAAACAATAAGTAATTATTTAAATACTATTATTATGTTTTAATTAATATTTATTTTACAATTATTTTTTCTTGATTTTTAAATAAATAAAAAGGAAAAAAGTTTATCTTGTATAATTGGTAAGTAGCACGATTGTGGGATTTGAATTAATTTTACTTAAGATGGGACACTTAACAAATTAGCACATATAAGGATAAAAACTTATTTAAATTATAGTCTTGCCTAAATGCCATTAAATACGTTTAAATACAAATTTTAAAAAATGATCTTTTTTCCTTTTTTTTTCTTTATCACCGTTTAAAGGCCTTGTAATATAAATAATAAATTATTATGAATTAAATTATTAATTAAAATTCAATTATATAGTTCCCCTTTTAAAACAGACCAATCTAACTAATAGGAGTTTGATTTTAATTATTTCTATTAAGGGTTGCCCAATAACTTCCACCTTCATCTCAACAAATAATACACAGGACATCTTCCCCCAATACACTCCATCTCTCCCCAACACGCGAAGATGTTTTGATCTTCCCCAAATCCCGCCTCCACTCCAGCATCTCTTCCAAACACGCAAAGATTTTTGTTATTAAATATCCCGTCTCACTATATTCCCATTTTATCACTTCTACAGATCAGTTCACCCCAAATCCAACACCTCTCAGATCAGTTCTCCATTAAGTTCATATAGAATGTCTAGGAAAGGTAGTGAAACCCAAGTAAAAGAAAAAGATTGGTCGATGAGTTTGTGACTTTCATGTTCCTTCATTCGATATATTGTCACAAATTCAAACGCAAAAATAATAGGGAAAAGAGACGTGCAGTTCAGTTAATTCGAAAATGAAAAGAAAAAAAACAAAATCAAAGAGGCAAAGGAAAGAAGCAAGAAAATAAGGAAAAGAAAATAGAATATCGTCAGAATCTGATTCTGACTTTGCTGGGGGCGGATTAAAAAATATAAAAATAAAAAATCAAAGGCATTTTGAAATTGATTCGATCAACAAGAAATTTTCAAAAAAAGCATCAGGAACAAGAACAATACATCCAAAAACGTTGATATAAAGTCAGTTAAAAGATTTTTCAAATTTGGATTACAAGTTTTTGTTCTTTTGTGTTAGTGAATTTATTTTTTATTTTCTTTTTTATAGTAGACTATTATGAAATTGTATGATTTATGTATGAGTTGAGTTTTCGGATTATATATTATAATTATATATGAATATTGAATGATTTGGTTGTATGTTTGTATATGAATATATTTGAATATATTCGATATGGTTGATACATAATAAAGATTAATTTTGTATGCATTTTGTGTATGAAATTAATTGGTCATTATTGATACAGGATGATGCATTTATGTAATTAACCTTGAGTATCATACTATGTATGAAATGATCTTCTTGCCAATAAAATATATGTGTATACATGAGGTATTAATGTTGTGTATTCTATAATTTTGACTTTTATGATAGTATTGAAACTGTAATTTTATTTTTTTTTTTGATTTTGAAAGTATAAAATTGACGCATGCATACCTAAATGAGTTAGGTTTGTAGTTAAAAAGTTACAGATTATCTAGTTTTTTAAATCGATTATGTATTACTTTTTGTAGGAAGTGGTATGAATGAGGCATATATTTATGGTTTCGTATGAATGAATTAATGTCCATCGAATATATGTATTAATATGTATGAAGTTTGTATGATATAATTTGTGTGATGAATTAATGAAGTCAATTTAATCTCAGAATTATATATATGATTTTTATATAGAATTTATAGTATATAAAAAGTATTAATTTGTTTTATATTTTAAGGAGAAGAAAGGTTCAAACACATTATCAATGATTGTGTTCGATGATTTGTTGACTTTCCTCGGTCAAGATGAAGTTTCAGCAATTTTACAGGGAAACCCATTAGATTTTTTTATGATTTAATAACATAAAAATTCAATGTCCAATTGGTGGCGTCATACTTTCTTCTTAAATCGAACATTGGAAGGGATTTACTGTTCACTATCAATTGTAAGGTACAGAGTATATTTTGACTTAAAAAGAGTGGTTGTTGAACGGTCTAACATTGGACCAATTATGCTTTTTCTTTCTGATCCATCTGTTCCCAAATAGATTAATTGCAGAAAATTCAGGACTTTTGACAAAAGTACAAAAAGTTTCAATTTTTACACAGTTTAAATATTGAACAAACTTTTGGGAAAAAGATGACCGTCATAATCAGTTTCATAGCATTCAACCCACCCTCAACACATGTAATATATCATTCACTGTCTAAAAATACTACTCCAACTACAACAAACACAATACAATTTCATACAAAATTATACAAAAACATACATTCTAATTTCAAGAGGAAACTAGAATATATTCTTTTTAAAAAACAAGGGCTTTCATAAACAATGATACCACGTTTCGATAATTTTCATTACACCAATAATACAAAAACTTCAGACTTCAAATACGCTATACGTAACATAACTGTTTTTTATTTAGATAATTACAGTTATAAAAAAATCAAAACATGCGTCTAATTGTAAAAAAATCAAATAATTAAAACAAACGATTCATAATTAAGAAAAAATTCTAATTAAAAATCGAACCTTGATGAATTTCACCTTTTCACCCATTTGATTAATATTTACATTAATGTTCTCATCAGATCAATCAAAATTGTTTCAAACGCCCAAAATTTATCAGGTTACTAAAAATGAACTGAAATATGCAAATATGAAAAGAATCGTGAAATTTTGGGGAAAAATGATTCTTACGTTTGATGCAAATCTTGAAATAATTGTGAAAATTTGGAACAAGATGCAATGCCAACGATGATGCAAATAGGGTTAAAAGGCCAAATCTAAAAATAATCTGCAATCTGAAATAATCGTTAAAATCTGATAAAAAAAGTAAGAATTAAATCAAAAAAAAATAATATCATTTAACTAACTAGAGAATTTAAGGCCAGTGATGCTAATTTGAAAAATTTTTTAGAGTCCTAAAACACGCTGTTGTTAATCTAATATTAAATTTAATTAAATTACTTAAAAGTGCTAGTATACAAGTTTCAACAATGTCTAACTACATTAAGTAATTTAATAAATTATTTCCATTCCTATTATGAGTTGTCCGATGGTTACGAGGTATATTAATTATCCATATTAGTTTTATCCTTTTTTTTAATTGTTAACTCAACAAAAATATTTTTTATAAATTATAATAACATTATATATTAAATAAAGTGAATAGATTGAGATATTAACAGTTATGCATGAAATTCAAAATTCTAATACTATGAACGAGAAGAGGACGATATAAAAAGGGTAGAGTAGTCGAATTTAGATTACGCAAAGAATAATTGAGAAAAAGGTGGTCATAATAGGAGAAAAAAGGAAGGGGAAGTTCCAGGGGTATTAATCATACACGTAAGAAGAAGTAATTGTAGATACGCTTTGGAGGGGATCCGGTGATGAACAGGCAAATCGGGGGCGGTGATGGGTAATGAGGCACTAGTTGTCGTATAACAGAGTAGATAGAATATAGAGAGATAGACTAGAGAGATTAAGATAATATAGTATAGAGAGAATAGAGAGGGATAGATGTAGAGGAATAGCTATAGAGTAGATCTATATGGATAGTATAGAGAGATATAAGAGAGAGATAGAGTGATAGTAGACTATATATAATATGGAGATATATAATATCTACGATATAGGATATAATATATTAATAATTAATATAACATATATATATTATATACAGATTATATATATATATACCATATAATATATATATATACCATTATATATATATATGTATATATATATATAGATTATGACTACAACACTAAATTAAAATACTAGAGGGTTAAGTTATAATCCTAGGCTGAATTCAGCAATATGATTCTGACACAGGTGATTATTCAAGATTAGGAGCTTGATTAGAGATATGAGTGAGTTTCTGGCTCTAGGATAGACATACAATATTATTGATATCTACGAACATGTGTTCTTATAATTATTGCATAATTGGTAGATTGAGAACGTTTTGAAGCTTTGCAAAAAGGAAAGAAAAAATTTTGAGGAGTGGTGGCACGAGTTCGACATTTAAAGGTATGTTAATACTTTTAGACTTGTTGAAGGATGTTTTCCTAATTAAAGATTAAAACGGAATATACGATGGGTAAGGGTGAAATATGGGGGTCCCATACCAATGGTATCACGGGCTTTGGTACGTGTACGGATGTTATAAAAGGAAAATTATTACTATAGAATATGAATTGTAATTTGAGAATGCCAAAGCATATGGACATTAGCTGATATATTATTAACTTGAATTCCTTGTTTAAATATGTTTTCTTTATTACGCCCGTATAGTTGTGATAATGAGGGGCGGTGGTTATGTATTTTTATTTTGATTTTATTGAGTGATGATGCACTCATCCCCTTATTGTGAAATATCATGTGTACATGCATTGACATGAGTTTGCGTATAGTTGACACGTGGAGATCGTCCGTGTTAGGGATGGTGAGATGTTTGTATAAGATTGTAAATGGCATGGGGAGATCGTCCGTGCGAAAAATTATGTGAGTTAGATAATGCCGTTGAGATCGTCCGCACAGACATGTGGAGATCACGTGTCGGTATACTGGACCTAGCGAGTCCACCAGGGTCATGAATCTTGATTGTCTTTTCCAAGAAAGTATCTTGTATATCCGATGAGAGGAGAGTAGTGAGGTATTCTGAGGCGTTACATTTTAATGGTTGGTTGTCATATGCATGCTGGACATATCATGGAAATCCTTCATTATTGTCATGAATATGTGTTTTATTTTCTGGTAGGTTGGAAGTGATTGATGGTTGTTACATATGTTTGATGTTGAAACTTGACTGGTAAGTGTAATGTTAGCCTTGTATAATTAAAAATTGATTTTTCTATAATAAACTTCGTTACATTTCTTCGTTGGCGGTCAATAAGACAGAATGGGTAGGAGTCCACGTGGCTTCGTACTCAACTTAACACTTGAATGCATCTTTGTGGTGAAGATGGATTCAAATTCGGAAACGTTCTGGAGATTAAAATATAAGTTTGCGATTATCTTGAGTGGTGTGCCGCTCTGGCTTGGGGATATTCTGCGGCTCACGCCTTCAATCTACCCTATTTATAGTTATGTTGGTATTCTTATAGGAATGTCTTATGTTTAGTTGTCATATTCTCTTCTAGTTTGGATTGTATCTATTATGGAAGCTCTTGTACTTATGACACTAAATTGTGGGGGTGGTATTCTATTTTTTTGCATTTTTTTAAGACTAGTATACTAGATATTAGTTTGCTACTTACCTTTTCACGTTTAAGTTGAATTGGTAAACTTATTTCCTATTGGTTGGGAACATACGTGTCATCACGCCCTTATGATTTTGGATCGTGACAAATTGGTATCAGAGCCTAGTTTATCGGTCTTGTGAGTACAAGAGCTAAGTCTAGTAGAGTCTTGTGGGTCGGTGCGGAGACGCCAGTTACTTATCTTCGAGAGGCTATAGGACTTTAGGAAGATTTTTTCTTTCATTTCTTATCGTGCGTGTGTGCTTTGGTTTCAGTCAAAATTTCTTGGTCCATTCTCTCATCAATGGTAAGGATACATTTCCAAATTTGACCCTTGTGAAAAGGGATGATATTGCGTGGTTGAGTACATATGTTACGTGGTTAGGAAAATATTTTGATAATGAGGCTTTCAATTCAAAAAAGGAAAATTAACGAGGTTACAGATAGTAATAATGGTCTTTCTCGAAGTATTATTTAGAGGACACTGGAATTTCATTTGAATGTATTAGGGCAATTCTATGACTCGTGCTTACGATTAGTGAATAATTTAATAATGAAAAATTATAATGTCGATTTCTTGAAGAGAAGTGTAAGGTTTGGAAGACTCAATTGATCAAATAAGAGTTTTAGTGAGCATAGTAGGAGAAGTTGAGAAAGGATAGAGATATAAAATGTGATCACATCTCATAAAGTTTGAGAGGGTACGATTTGTTATAAGATTTGTATGACATATTTCTTTTTTTATTCTTTAGAGTGGAAGTATACTGAAGATAAATTGAATAGTTCTAGTTGAATGGAACTATGACCATATTGATGTTATTTGATAGAAGTCACAAGGTTGGTTAAGTCTAATACATCAAAATATTATAAAAGGTTATATTGAATAACAGTCAGTAAAGACATTTAAATGGAGGTTTATTGATAAATAGTGATAAATAAATATTATGAGGAGTTTTCCAGATACTTGATTGAGGATTGTTTTTTTAATTTTTAATAATTCCAAAATAGGAGGGAGAAAGGATTCACTTGTTTTGAAATAAGGGATTTTGGAATAAATAGTTGTATGAAGCTGCATGAGGAAACCTATAGAGATGTATGCATAGTAGTTATGAATCGATAAATAGACCATAGACCAATATAGCAGTGACTGGAAATATTATCTTCATAAATAAGTAATTGTATTGGGATAATCAAGGTGGTTCAAAGTATCATTCGATTTGATCTCAATTGACTATAGTTTTAATTCGAGTGTAGATCTACTTCGTAAGTACATGCCTTATTTGGATTTGAATATGTTTTATTGTTTTTCTTCTATGTTTGCACATATTCTTAGCTTGTACATGATTCTTAGTGGTATATCGATTACATCGATCTTATGTTCCTGACTTGGTCGTACATGACACGTGGACATATATAACTATTCTAAGTGTGGTAGACTTTAATAACATATAAAAATGGAGTAAATTTCTCTGCATCATACAAAATCATACTAACTTTAAATACGTCTGATATTTAAAAATTTAAGTGGCAAAATAGTCGCAGTATCCATTTAAGAAAGATATTTTTGTCTCTAAAGTTTCAATACATGGAAACAACTGTTACTTCACCTATTTGTCATATGTTTGTGATACTAATGATGATATGTCTCCTTTAGAGCCAATTCCAATGGTGCAAGAGTTTTTTTTAAGGGTATTCCATGTTAGTTTGGCATAAAATTTAGTATTGACTTATAGTTAGACACTTGACCTATTTCTATTAATTCTTATTGGAATACTTTGGTGAATTTGAAAGAAGGATAACAAGACTTGTTGAGTAAGTAATTTTATTGGATCAAGTAATATTATATTGGTCTTTATCATATTGGGGGGAGTCGTGTGATTCTTTCATCGAGGATATATTGTTATACTCTTATAGTAGGAAGGATCACGAACATTATTTGAGGATGGTTCCTTAAAAATCTGAAGAAAATTAAGATATATTCATGCTTTTTTGTGTGTGGGTTTTGATTAATTTGGTGGCATAGTTGAAATGTGTAGTGATTAAGAAATGTATTATGAGGGATCCAAAGAGAATTGAGGCACTACGAAATTGGGTCTGACCTATTTTAGTTGTGATATTTAGAGTTCTTAGGCCTAGTTGGTTAGTATCGATGGTGCTCTCATTCATTACACCTTCATTGACTAGATTAACCTAGAAGTAAGTTGCTTTTTAATGGTTTGATGTGTGTAAGGTGAACTTTAAAGCTCAGTGTTGGGCTATTGCCCATGCTCCAGCCAAATGGCTCATGGCCTAATCTTACTTGAAAAAGGGTTGAAAATTATTCTTTTTATTTGGTTTCCAATTCTATTAGTAAAATGATTGAAATTGTAATCCTATTTGTAGTTGATTTTGTCTGGTAAGAAAAAGCACAACCTTATAAATAGAGGAGGATTTTGAGAGAATAATTCAATTACTCTTTTTGAGAGAGCTTTCAACAAGAGAGAAGAAAGAAGAAAAAGATTTGTTTTGTTGCAGTCTTTTTCTCCGACCAGTAACTTTCAGATTGTGTATCCGGATTAACTAACCGTTGGATTGGGCTTAAATTTGGACTGAGTGTTCCTGACATATTGGTGGTTGATTTGAACGGTGAAGATTGAATTTAGCGGTCAATAAGATCCTATTTTAGGTTCTGACACAGAGAAGTTGGTATTGTGTGGTGTGTTATTCTATTATCTTTTGGTGGGTATTAAGGAGAAAGGTAAGTGATAGATTAGCCTTATGGTTCCGAGAAAGGACAAAAGGTTCATGAGAAAAGAACGGTCTAGTTATAGCTTAAAACTTTGTGGTTGGTTGGATGGTGCTTGCATTAAAATTGTAGAGGAATTTTTTTTTAGTGTGTTGTTGATGCGAGTGTTTTAGATAAATTTAATAGAGGAATCTAAATTGATATAGTGGATAGGAGTTTCTCCAGGATTATGAAAGATTATGTTTTTTATCGTTTGGAAAAAGCAAATTATGATGATAGTTAAACTAGGCGTGCAAACCAAAAATATGGATAGTCTACCTTTGTTACATGGGAAGTGAGATAATCTTTATTGGAGAAGACTCGTGTTCGATAGTTTGGTGATGAAAATTTGTGTACGACTTACGATAAGGTGTTATAAGGAGAAGTAAAGGAAGAAATTCTTTGTGGTGAGTGAGTCTTAAGGATAAAAGATTTTATTATGTTCTTCCAATATGTGAGCTGACTAGATTATCGAAAGAGCCGATAGCTCAGAGGATTTATTCATTCAGAGGCTATTGGATATATTTTAACTTGAAGCCATATGATCGATTAAATATTGTTGAAGGATTGGATTATATCTTTTCGTTTGTTTGAATTGTTATCAAGTAAAATATGAGCACCAAAAGCATGATGTATGACTAAATGATTGTTTATACTAAGTTTGAGGAAGAAAGAAAGAAAACATATTGCTATGAATTGTGTGGGTAGGGTTTCCACGTATTTTGTGCAAAGTTGAGTTATAGGTTATAATGGCTTAGAGTGACCAGTGTTATATTTATATAATTCAGATTATTTGTAGTTGGGATAAGTTAGCCTAGATCAACATTCGGGGGATAGTTCACTTGTATGAGATATCCATTTTTTTAATTATTTGTTTGAGATACATAATTGACATCTCATGTCTGGAGCTCTATGGAAAAGAAGTTGGGTACTCAAGTGGATCTTAGTAAAACTTTCCACCTTAAGATTTATGGTGTACTTGAATAGACTATCCAGGTACCTTCGGACATGTGTCATCAATTTTGATAGTCATTCAGATAAGTTCTTGTTTTTTTGGTGGAATTTTTATACAACGATAGTTATCATTTGAGCATTGAGATGATATTATTTTTGGCTTTGTATAGTAGGTGATTTTCTGGCTCTAAGATAGGCATACAATATTATTGATATCTACGAATGTGTTACTTATAATATGGAATACTTCGGTAAATGAGAAGTTTGATGCTGCAAAAAGGGAAGAAAAAATTTAAAGGAATGGTGGCCGCGGTTGACATTAAAGGTATGTTCAGACGTCGACTAGTTAAAGAGTTTTCTAATTTAAATATTAAAATGGAAATACCAATGGGTAGGATGAAATATGGAGTCCGTACCCAATGGTGTGAGGGCATGGTAAAGGTACGATGTTATAAAGGGAACGTTATTAATATAGATTATGAATTGTACGTTGAGAATGGCCAAAGCATATGGGGCATTAGCGGCATATATATTGACTTGAATTCCTTTGTGTGTGAATGTGTTTTCTTATTACACACTTATAGTTGTGATTTAAGGAGTGGTTATGTATATGGTGGATATTGATTGATGAGATGCATCGTCATCCCTTATTTGAAAAATAATTTGTGCACATGCATTGACATGAAGATTGAGTAAGTTGGGCACTGTGGAGATCGTCCGTGCTTGGGATGGTGAGATGTTAAGATTGGAAATTGGGCCACGTGGAGATGTTGTGCGAAAAGTATTTGATATTATGAAATGCGTTGAGATCGTCCGCGCACAGACACGTGGGTCGGCCGTGTCGTATATGGATCTCGCGGTTCCATGGGTCATGAACTCTTGATTTATTTCCAAGGATTATCATGTATATACGATTGAGAGAGTAGTGAATATTTTGAGGCATATCATTTCATGGTGTCATATTGCATTTCATCTTATGATATCCTTCATTATTGATGAATATGTGTTTTATTTGGTGGTTGGAAGTTAATTGATGGTTGATTATATCTATTTGATGAAACTTTATGGTAAGTGTAATGTAGACTTGTATAATTAAAGAGTTTATTTTTCTTATATAAACTCTCATCACTACTTCTTCGTTGGCGGTCAATGAGACATACTGGGTACACGTGATTTCGTACTCATACTACACTTGTTGTACTCTTTTGTGGTATAGATTGGATGTCAAATTCGGGTACGTTCTTGGAGCTTAAATATAAGTTTGGATTATCTTAGAGTTGTAGTATGCGCTGCTTGGGATATTCTGCGACTCACACCTTCAATCTACCACTATTTATTAGGTTATTTTGGTATTCTGATAGGATATTTCTTATGTTTAGATTTTCATATTAGTTTGGACTTTTATCCTATTGTAGAAGCTCATGTACTTATGATACTAAATATTGGGGGTGATATTCTATTTTTCACATTTTTTTAAGACTATTATATTAGATATTAGTTTGCTACTTAACTTTTCACGTTTAAGTTGAATTGGTAAACTTATTGGGTTGGCTTACCTATCGGTTGGAAACATAGGTGTCATCACGACTTGTGATTTTGGGTCTTGACATTGTTGCATGTTCGTTTAAATTTTCTCCAACTTCATATTGTTAGCATTATTATTTTATTTTCCGGCTTTATGAAAATTATAGATACATTTTTTAATTTTATTCTTGTGTTCCAATAGCCAAACAAGAGTTTATCATTAAGAAGAAAGTTTGAAGGTAGTGTAAGATTCGTCCAAGGAGATTATCAAAAATTAATTTGCTATTAGTCATCGAAATAAAGAAAAAAAGTTTAGAGCCTGTTTGGATTGGCTTAAAAGCTAGTCAAACTGACTTAAAAGTCAGTTTTTGGACTTATTAGAGTGTTTGACAATTATCAAAGTGACTTATTTTGAGCCAAAAGCTAGAAGCAAGGTGAGGGGTGTTTTTTTTTCCAACTTAAAAGTCATTTTATGTTGAACAAGTATATTACCTTTTGGCCTTAATTCTTTTTTTTTTGGTTATATTATTATTATTATTGTTGTTATTATTATTATATTATGATATTTAGTATTATTATGTTATTTTTATATTCTTATTTATTATTATTATTAATATAATAATAATAGTAATAGTAATAGTATAATAAAGTAATAAGAATAAGTGCGATTCAAAATTACCTAAATTACTTAAATTTAATTTCCTCTTATAAATTAATTGTGAGATGAAAGAAATAGGTTGGTTAATAATAGAAAAATATTATTATTATAACGTCAATATAAATTCATTTTTATTTTTATTTTTTTATGTATATAAAAATTCGTTGAAATAATCAATTAATTTTATCTGTTACAACTTTCTTTAGGGCATCATTTTAGATATTTAATTAAAAAAAAAGTGTTTGTCAGCACTTAATTGGCCAATCACATCCAAAATTTTTTCAACTGCCACCATTTTATCCAATCACATAACTACTGATTTTAAATAAGTTTTAGCACTTTCAAAAGTACGTTTTACAGTAACATTTTTAGTCAATCAAAGGGCATTGAGGGCGGTGGAAGAGTATCAAGAATTGTAGATTATATTTGAAAAAAAAAAAGTAGAAGTTTCAAGATTACGAGACAAATTTGTAGATGCATTTATGTTTAGTTATATAATTTTCAATTAATAATTATCCATTCAAGATATGTACCTTCAAGCCACCCGCTTATATTATTATTATTGACGCCACACTTTTTGTATGCAAGGGCAACATGATCTTCAATAACTATTGTATTGCTTAATATATTTTTTGTGATGTTTTCATCATATATACACTTTTAGCTTTTGAAAAATATTATTTCATACTCCATCGATTATATTATGTATATAATATGTACTATGACATAATTTCTCGATTTCATATCTTGTTTAGTTTCATCCGCATTCTTCATCCGAATTTAAGATGATATAACACATTTTTTTTCTTTTGTAGCACTTGACTTGCCCCCCCCACCCCCCCCAAAATGAAATCTCTCCATTAAGTTTTGTTTGTATTTGTTTAGCATTATGTAAAATTAGTCTATATATGATTGTTGGATTCAATTTCACAAAAAGTATAATTCTTTAATTTAATGAAAATTTTTTCGAATGACCAAGTTTCTTTGCCAGTATCCCAATTGCAATGAACACATTTTCTTAAGTTAAGAAATCCTAAAAATAGAAAAATAATGATGCATAGCGAAAAATTGATATGGTTTGATTCATTGATATGAACTAAAAAAGATGATTGTAGCTCTTTCACTAATTAATTTGTTTAACATTTAAATTTTATTCTATTTATTACATCTCATGAAATTGCAAAAACCTTCTTCAATTACATTTTCTGACTTAGTGACATATCTCCTCAAACTCCTTTATATGATTCTCTCATTACCTACATTTAGTTTCTCAAAGATAATGGATTTTAATTTTTGTCTATAATTTGCACATAGATATCAAAGTTTAACATATAGAACATTTTCACCAAGGATATGTGTTTTCCTCATTATGGTGTAAGCTTTTTGATAAACAAGATATACTATTAATTTTAATTTTTTTTTAAAATAAGGAAATAGTACTGCGTCGCGTTGTTCTTTTTATTCGTTGATTGATTCATTCATGACTTACAAAATATCTTATCAATTTATAATTTTACTTAAATAACATTATTTGTATAATAATTCTTTGATAGTTAATAAGAAAACTATCTTATAAATTGAAACAATTTTGATAAACATTTTAGAGTTTTTACCTAAATGTTAATCATATTTCTTCTTTTTAGTATGTGCTACTTTATAAGAAAACTTTATCACTAAAATAGTTGTTATGATTATGGAAGCGCGAATGTTAACTAGTTAGAATAATATTTCCGAACCAAAATATTGAGCATGGATATTTTTAAACCAAATTATTTATCACAAAAATATTTTGGAAAAATGTCGAAATGTCATTATTTTAGAAAAAATTGTGTATCCTAATTTACTTATTATTTTATCTCACCTTAATTACACATTTTTCAATTAATTCTCTTTCATATATTTTTTTAAAAAGGGAATATTTTCTCTCTCTCATATTTTCATCTCCAATTATTCTCCATTTCAAAATCCGCCTCTCTCTTCCTTTTTGTTTTCTTTTCAATAATTGAAAAATATATCTTGTAAAGATATTCACACGAACTCTTTTATTAAGGTATGCATCTTTATCCGTTTTCGAATTTGTTTTATGATTTTATTTTTGTTTAAATCATTCAAAATTGTTATTTGTAGTTGAATCATGTTTAGGATTAGAGATATCCAACTTAATCAACAATTTTCTATTTTTCAATATTACAAAGTTCTACTTAGAACACAGATGACGACTTGTATTTTAACTTGCTTATTTTGTATTTCAATATCATATTGTATACAAATAAGTTCTCTTTTTTTATTCATTATAATGGTATACCAACAAAGTCACATTTGTATTTCAATTGAAGTGAATATTTATTGTGCTCATTTTGTAGTTCAAGCTCAATTTTCAATGACAACAAATCTATATTTCCTTTTTATTATGTTTTCATCATAATTGTATACCAATAATTTTTATATTTTATGTGCTCACTATACCATTCAAATTAAAATTGAATATCATATTGTGGTGAATATTTTACTGTGATCATTTTGTATTTAATCCTCACATTGTATTCAGATTTTCTTTTGTTCATCACAATGACATATCAACAAAGTCAATTTTGTATTTCAAGTCATATGAGTATTTATGTGCTCATTTCGTATGTCAATGTCAATTCAATGACAACAACCATGTATTTCTTTTTATTAGGTTTTTGTCATAATTGTATATCAACAACATTTGTATTTTATGTGCTCATTTTCTCATTCAAATTCAAATTGATAATTGTATCCCATTGATCAAAATTGTATTACATAACTGTCAAATATATATTTCGTTTATTCGTATTATAAAAATATTAGTGATTGCGTCCCAATATAATAATCATTACATATAAATACGATTAAAGAAAGATCAAGATTCTAGGAAAATAATAGCATACACACATAATGAAAATAATACAATATGTTAAGGAATGATACAATATTCTACAAAGAAATATGCAAATTGACTATGAAAGAAATATGATACATCTATGTTTATAAGATACAAATCAATTTGGCATACCTATTGGAATGACTGCAAACTAAAAAAGAGATACAATGTTGTTAATAAAAATATAAATGTTGAATAAAAGAAAAATAATTGATAAACAAAAATTAATATGAATACAATTTCGGCAACATTCTTCTCCATTCTTTCTTTTTTTGCAATCTCTTCTCTGACTCTCTCTTCTTCTTCGTCTGATATGCCTTTTTTCTCAATTTTTTATTCACAAAACTCAAATTTGAATCTCTATTTACTTGTGCTTTAGTAAAACATTGTCTCGTCATCCAAAAAGAAATATGCACGTTATTAGAATCTCAATCTGCAAACTTTTATTTGTGACACTTTTTATACTATGTTTTGTGATTTTTTCCCCCTATTATTATTATGTAAACATATATATTGTCTAGTTAGTAAGATCTTAGTCTAAAATGATTTGATTGGTTATTATCATTTAATGAATTTTAGAATATATTTTCGTGCTTAGTGATTCTATACTTCTTGTTGAGTTTGCGTGATTCCACTAGGCTTTTATGATTTCTTAGTTTTAATATGCTTTTGTTGCATAATTTTTGTTGGATCATTCTTTATTTCCAAGTAGCTTTTGTATTGACAATGTCATATATGGTTGAAAAGGAAATTTCACATAATTTTAAAGAAGCTAGATTATTATGAAAGTCGATTTTGACTATAAAATCCGATCTATTGAATTCGCGATTAAATATAAAAAAACGTGATTCAATCAAATTAATTTCAACAGAAATTGAGTATTATCAATGAAAATTTAAAAATTGATACTAGAAATTTGATGAACAAGTGGGATGAGTTCTCTTAGTTTATCTTTTTGTATTTGTATTTAGTTTTAAATTTTTGTACCTAATGAGATTTTTAAGCAATTGTTTATTTTTAATATTTTTCTCCCACTAAGTTTCTCCTTTTTGCTATTTAACAATTGTATTCTTTAAGTTAAAATAAATAATAACAACTTAAATAAGATACATAATAAATTAATATTTTGATATTTTAACTAAATATTAAAAATATTGACAATAAACATTAATATTTTGAAAAATTTTCCAAAATATTTTTGCATTTTTCTCTTAAAAGAAAATTCTGAAGGACATTTTTACTTGTGGGAAAAGGAAGATTCGGCGCGTGATGGAAACGTGCACAGGCACGTGGAAAGTTCTTTGGAGAAGACTCTTAAACCCCATTTCTGTGAAACCCAAAAATCAATACTAGCATAGCATTTCCCTTAAACCCTTTCAAAACCTTCAAATTTTGCTGCCGAGCTGACGGTGATGACAAAACTCAATGTATCGAACCCCAAAGTCTGGGTTGTGATCGGCGTCGGATTCGCTGGAATATTGATCATGGCTGAGGTCAATCGGCGACGATTGAAAGCTAGAAACTCAATCAAACAAGACTTTGGCGCTTTTATTGAACGAATAGAGTTGCTTCCGTTTCCTCAACCACCTCCTCCAGCTGCTCGACTTTCCCTTTCTGGCCTCTCATTTGCCATCAAAGACAAGTTAGTGATACTCCTCTTTTCAAGTTAAAGTTTGGCGGAACACTTTTTTCTTTTGTTATGTTGTGAGGGTTTTGGTTTTGGAAGGATTAGATCTTGTAGAAAAACACGTTTTGTCATTGACTAATAACTGTTTTGCTGCCTTTTGGAGTGGAATTGATTTCTATTCTTTTCTCTACTGCATGTTATGCACATTGATGTGAAGGAATATGTGACGGGTTTTGGTAGTCCAGCCTGGAAACAGACGCATGAGGCGGCTACAAAGACAGCCATTGTTGTAACTGCTCTTCTGAAGAATGGTTCTACTTGTGTTGGGAAGACTATCATGGACGAATTTGGACTTGGGTATCTTTTGATTTTTCTATTTATTCTTATGTCACATTAATTTTATATGAAATATTTGATTCTGCACGGAGCTTAAAATGTTAATTTTAATTATACACTACTTGAATAATCATTAAAGCAATCTTGAAAAGTAGTTTTATAGAGAAAGCATGACATCAAGTTTCAAATATTGAATAGTTTTAATGCATTTGAATCCGTAGAAGTTGTGAAAGATGTGGCCTCAAGGCTTTGGTTTAGTGATAAGAGCACAACAAGTAACGTGTCAGTCAGGCACACACACATTTGAATCCTGCCGCAACAGAATCTTGGTAATGGAGAAGGGCACACCTATCATCCACCGAATACCTAATTGTGTGCCAGTGCCACTAGCTCTCGTGGTTTCTTGATTATAAAAAGAAAGATTGCGAAGATGTATAGAAATGGAATGGTGTAGCACATACTAGGATTTCTCGAAATGGGAAGACTCGCCAAAAAGTTGGGACGTAGTACATTTTTCAGATATATACATGGCTATCATCTGATGCTACACTCTCTTTCCTCCCTCTGTGTTTCTTTTGGCTGAAGAAGACAATTTGTGTTTGAAGCAATGCAATTTCAGTGAGGGGAATTTATGTCTTTGTTGAAATGTTTCAGGATTACTGGAGAGAATGTGCACTACGGTACTCCAACTAATCCAAAATTGCCATCTCATATTCCAGGTGGCTCATCCAGTGGTTCAGCTGTTGCTGTTGCGGCTGAACTTGTTGATTTTGCTTTAGGTATTGTTGTCTATTTAAATTGCAGTTATTGAAAATTGCTGATTCAAAGTTTCCTTTTCTTCTATTTCCTGTGTCTGTTCAATTTAACTATAATGATTAAAGTATGAAGATGATGAAGTTACTAAATTCACAAATATGTTTGAGTTGTTGAAGATATTTTCATTTTGTAGTCACCAAGGATGTTTGCGTGAGGCCTAGTAGTCAATGAAGTGAGAGAAGAACCATGAGGTCTCCGGTTCAAATCCTGGAAAAAAAAACTCGGTGATCCTTTCCATACCTGGTACCTGGTGGGAGGTCATAGGTACCCGGTGGAATAGTCGAGGTGCGTCTAAGCTAGTTCAGACACCACCCGTCTTAAAAAAGATATATTCCTGCTATAGTCTAGGCCTCCTCTTTCCTTTTGTCTTCCTCTTATGGATAGATTTAACATTGAGTTGTGTTTTCCTCATCTTATATATCTGCGAAGTATGAACATGATGGAATGAGAGATTTAATTTTTAAGTTGGCTGGCTTCTGTTTAACTAATTACAGTGGTATTAATTTGTAATAAAAGTTCTCTTTGGATTCAGAATGCTAGATGGTTACAGAGTCTGATCTATTGCAGGTACCGATATGACTGGGTGCATCAGAGTCCCAGCAGCATTTTGTGGTGTCTTTGGGTTTAGGCCGTCACATAGGGCCATATCGACTGTTGGTGTTCTACCTGTATCACAAAGTTTGGACAGTATTGGTATGTATTATTTTGTTTTCTCTAGACTATTACCACAATATTTGCTTTGTCACTAATGCAGAATATGTCTGGAGTGGCCAAATTCTGTATCTGCAGCCCATTAAGTAAACATTTAATCAAGAAGTAGAAAAACTCTCCCAGGAGAAGACCGTAATTTCTTGTCACAAACTGCGTTATTGGAACCAGGATAGTAGAGAGCTCTTCACTTTTTCCATATTAAAACAACACCAGTAAAGGAGAAATTAAAGTTGAGAAGTTTTTTTAACGCTTTTTCCCTCTTTACCATTTGAGGCCCCCGATCCTACTCCAATTTTTGATACTTTTCATGACCACGAAACTAATTGACAGGCCAACCTACAACCCAGTTTCTGATACTTCTCATGACCATATAATTGACACGACAACCTATTGGAATGTCTTGATTTAGAGGGTTTTTTGGATTTGGCTTTTCAAAAATACCTAAAAGCTATAAGTTGGAAATACCCAACTTTTGTCTTTTAACTTATTTTTGTACTTTTCTGGCTTACAAGTAAGTGCCTCATAACACTTCCTATTTATTTTTTTGAAATTGGTAAGGTTGAATTCTTCAGCTGGCTACCTCCAAAAAGGAATAATTACAGATTTCCTATCAAATCTTAGTAACACTTTCTATTTTTGCCAAACACTACAAGAAAGAGAAAAAGAACTTAGCCAAAAACACTTAAAATAAGTCAATCCGAACACTCAATTAGTAGGTAACTATGTGAGTACAAGGGAACTATCAACTACTTAATTAGTATTAAACAAGCATTTAACTAGCGCAATGTAAAATGAGGTAGCTTCCTCAGGAATAAAATCTATTGTGATAAAGGAAATAAGTTTTTTTTTTATATAAATAAACAAGGGCTTGGAAACATTTCTATCACATGAGCATTAAGATGTTAAGTTTTGTCTCTAAATTTCTCCTTTTGGACAGGTAAAAAATATGGCTCTAAATTTCTTTACTTTCTGGCATAAAAAGGTTTGATCAAATCTTCTTCCAAAATATGGGAATCCCTGTATGGTGGGTGATTTGGAAGGAAAGAAATGCCCATGTTTTTTGAAGGCAATATTATAGTTAAGGTTAAACGCAACTATATATACAATAAGCTTAAACTCAACTATATATTCCTGCTTAGTTCTTGATTCAACATTGGCACGCCAAATTTTTTAAGAGTCAAATGCCATGATTGGATTTCTTAGTTCTCTCACTCCTTGGGAAGTCTTTTCTTTCTCTTGGGTGTACCTGAAACATAAGAACCACAAGTTTCTGGATATTTGGGACATCTTGAGAATGAAATTAGGACTTTCTTGAGAACCAATCCATTCTGAGTAGATTAAGAACTGGGCAACGACCCGGAGGTATCAGTACAGTTCCAGGCGGGGTAGTTCCAGTTCGGTTGCCTACGGGACGGAACGGACATCCCGAACCGGGACACGAAACAGAATGGAATCGAGGTTTGGTACCGGTGTACCGGTACCGATTTATCCCGGTTCCGGTTCTGGTCCGGTTCGGTTCTGATTAATTAATATTATTGAATTAATTTATATTATAGATTATAATTGATTACTTATATATATTTATAAATTATAATTTTAGTTCTATTAAATAATAAATAATACCCAAGTAACCCAACTACTCCCTATTTAGATTACCATAGTATTATTGTTCGAGACTTAGTTGAAAAGAACCGTTCCTAGAAGGTGTGGCGTAACTATGCACCTCTCCTAGTAGTTGTAAATTGAAATGTAATTTATAATACAAATTCAAATAATTAAATGATCTATTTTTAATTTGTATATTGTTTATCCTTAGTTTGTTTAAATTTTTAAAAATACACATTTAATTATTAAATTCACGAGTTATAATTATTAATTATAACTTATAAATCTTAATAAATAATTAAAAGTAATAATTATAAACGTCAAAAGATTGGTTTAAATCTTGCAACAACTTAAGTAGCCTTACTTAACTTGCAAACTTAATAAGTAACAGTTTTAAAAAAATATCTTTAAAATAACTTAAGTAAAAAATTACATTATAAATTTAAAAACTTAATTTTAACTTGGAAAAATAAAAAAATATTCATATTTCCGTAATTAAAAAAAAATCATTTTTTGAAATAACTAGATGTGTCATCCCGTTTCATTCCGGTCTGTTCCGGTTCCATCTCGATATATAGTGGGACGGGACGGAATCGAGTATCTGTCCTGTTTATTCGATCTGGTTCATCCAGATACCGATCAACGAACCGGTCAACTCGTCCCGTTCCAGTCCGATACCGGTTCGTTCCGGTCTGGTGATCCTGTTCCGATCCGTTGCCCAGTCTTACGTCAGATTGATGAAAGAACTGTATGCAAATTAGGACAAGTTTGAGAGGCAAGGCAGTTTCTTAGACATGCAGATTACCATAGGGTGAGGGAAATTTTTTCATCATTTGTGCCTCATCATTGGTTCACTTCATACCTTGACTATCTCTTTCCTCCAACGTTAGTTGTTCGGCTAAGTGTGCATTATAAGTGCTTAAGGAAGCAGGGTGTGCAGAAGATAGTGATTCAACAAATAGGTCAAGGCTAGTAATATAGCTGCCACATGAAAGGACACATGCTCAAAGGAGCACACTGGGTGACAATTAATATAATGATAAGCTTCAAAATTCAAATCGAGTTCTCTATGATTTCTGAAGAGGAGCTTCCCTTTTACGAAGACCCTTCGATGAAGAGGATATTATGGACAACATCAAATTGTGCCAAGGAGAAAGCCCCAGACCCAGATGGCTCTCCAATGATTTTCTTCCTACACTTTCTGGGATGAAGTATAATAGGGACTTTGGCATATTTCAGTCTAATCTAAATTTTGAGAAGTGTTTTAATGCAACCTTTATTACATTAATACCTAAACAGTTTGGAGCCTCAGATCTTAAAGATTACAGACCAATTTGTCTGGTTGGAGGAGTGTACAAGACATGGCTAAGTTACTTTCTGAAAAGCTAAAGACAGTGGTGGCTAAATTGGTAAATAAAAGTCAGATGACTTTTATAAAGGGAAGACGGATTATGGATGTTGCCCTAATTGCTAGCGAGTGTGTACTGTAGACTGATGGATGAAAAATGTGAACGCAGGATTACTTTTGTAAACTAGACATTTAGAAAGCCATGACCATGGTAACTGGTCTTTCTTACTCAATACTATGAGATAGATCAAATGGTTAAAGTGGATAGAGGCATGTATGAAGATTGTTGAATTCTTTGTCCTTGTCAATGGAGAGCTAGTAGGTTTCTTCAATGCCGAAAGAGGATTGAGACAAAGAGACCCTCTCTTCGTTTTTTTGCTTATATTGGTATTGGAAGATTTTGATTTGATGACAATAGCCACAGAGAACAATTGCTAAGGGGCTTTCTAATAGGAGCCAGTAATAAGGGTGGAAAAGAGAACAGTCATCTGTTGTATGCAAGATGATACCCTAGTTTTTTGTGACCTTGAGATTGAGCAATTAAGATACATTAGACTAATTTTAATTCTTTTTGAAGCTGTAGCAAGGACTAAGTGTAAACTAGGCAAAAATTAGATTGATCCCTATCAAAGAAATTCCTCAGATTCATATATTGTGATCCACTTACTTGGTTGTAGAGTAGAGGGACTACCTACCACTTATGGGAATGCTACTAGGTAGTAGGCACAACTTTAGAAATATGGGATGGAATCATGGAAAAGACAAAAAAGAAGTTAGCAAGATGGAAAACTCAATACCTCTCACGGGGAGGTAGAACCATATTGATAAAATCAATATTAGACTCACTTCCCACCTATGTAATGTCTCCATTTCCTATTCCCTCTAAGGTGGTGAAAATATTAGATGGACTCATAAGAAACTTCCTCTGGAAAAAAGGCAAAGAAGAAAAGGGCTATCATCTAGTGAATGGAATACAATAATGCTAGCAAAGGAAAGGGAGGCTTGGGAATCCATAATTTGAGAGTGAGCTTAGTCCTTGGGTCTTAAGACAGCTTCAATGCCATGTGTTGGGGAGTGTGGAGATACATGCATCAGAGCCATGTAGACTCACCTGAAGAAGAACTAACTCTCAAGGTGGGGAGCCATGTAGACTCACCGGAAGAGTACCTTTCATATCATTCATTAAAAAGAATTGAGAATGGACAATAGTGTACT
Source organism: Solanum habrochaites (assembly GCA_027704765.1). Taxonomy (NCBI): domain Eukaryota; kingdom Viridiplantae; phylum Streptophyta; class Magnoliopsida; order Solanales; family Solanaceae; genus Solanum; species Solanum habrochaites. The sequence continues at coordinate 32,621,242 of JAKWJA010002498.1, read as the reverse complement.
AAACTATAGGTATTTCATTTGTTAATAAGAAAGAACACCTAACAAACCAAAAATACCGAGAACAAAGATATGTTTCACAACTTGGTAAGACAAGAAGGAACTTTGGAAAAAGCAATGGGAAGAGTTACTCTGATACCCATGATGAGGCCTATTTGGATAGAATCGTAACTTATAATTGCCTTGGCTAACTCATGAGAAGCTGCAAAGAAGAGGCTTTGAAATATCTTCTGATGTTCACTGTGTAATGAGACAAATGAGACTAATAGCCATCTATTCCTCCATTGCAAAGTCACCGCTCAATTGGGCCATTTTTTTCTAAGCAGAAAACAAACAAAACTGGAAATGCCAGGAACAACTGCCGACCTTCTTAGTGCTGGCGAGAAGAGGGGGGAGTAAGAGCCAGAAGAAATGGTGGTGGTGGAACATGATACCATCGTGTCTATGTGGACTCTTGGTAGGAAGGACAAGAAGTTTATGGACCAAATACTGCAGAATGAGTGCAAAGATTAAAGGGATGTTGTGATATGAAGACTTCCTTCTTTTGGTTGTTTTGTAAAGAGGGAAGGATATAGAGGATGCTGGACAGATTTTAAATTTTTTCTCTTCTTTTTAAGTTTAGTACGGCTTTCTTGAGTTGGTGTTTTTTGGGTCACTGATTTAAATCTTTTTGATTGTTCCAGTATACTCTCATTGCTGAGGAATACAACTTCACCTTTATCAAAAAATAATTGCCCTTGCTAAATTTATTGACGGTAGAGATAAAAAAATCATTTGCTTCTGAATTTTGATTAATTGAAATTTAAGATGTCAGTATTGTAAATATACAGACTGCCTCTATGGGCTTTTAGGTATTCCTGCTAGGCATTGAATCAGTTGTCTATTATTTATGGTGGCAATCCCTTTTACAGGATGGTTAGCTCGTGATCCATCTGTGCTGCATCGAGTTGGACATGTGTTGCTTCAGATACCATCAATTGAACCTAAGAGGACAAGATGCTTTGTTATAGCTGATGATCTTTTTCACTCCTGTTAATGTACCCCAAACAGAGACAGTGATGTGTCACCAACGTAATAAAAAATTATCTGGCTGAAGTTTTTGCAGTTACTCTTTTTCTTTTTCCTCCTAGGGTAATCATTAATTTTTTCGATGGCTATGGTTGCCAGATGCTGGCACTCTATTTCTTTATATCACTTCTCATTTTTTTTTGTATTCGCACAGACCAGGCACCCAAACATCTGAACCTTGGGCAGTATATTGCATCAAACGTACCCAGCTTAAAAGGTTTCATTGAACAATCAACCATCCAGCAGAATGGGATGTCTACTCTACGAGCTCTCTCTTCTGTGATGTTTCTTCTTCAAAGGTCATGCACATGCCATACTTTGAATATTTTACTAGGCTGATCTTCTTACTAGAAAGTGATATAACTTTTAAGCTACTTTTATTATGCTTTCCACTTTCATGTTTCTTTTTTGACAATGTGTCCTGCTATCGGTAGTATCTTAGTGGTTTATTATTTAGTATGCACAGAATCAGTTAAAATGAAGTGGTATATGCCAGAGAAGACAATAGACCTCTTGAGTGTTTGGAGTGGGGAAGTTGGCGTTGTTAACCAAAGGAAATGATGGCAAACCATCCTAGTGTGCATTTGGTGACAGTCTGGAAGGAAAGAAATTTCAGGACTTTTTGAGAATACAATGAACTTCTCAGAGAGAATCAAATTAAATTGGATATTACTTTTTATTTTCTTGGAGTAAGGGATGCTGTAAATGATAGTGAACCCATACTGCAAAGCTATACAATCCCTGTAAGTTTTTGTTGATTAAGGGGAGTTTTATGTTTTATCTCCTCTGGAGATTGTATTCTCTCTTCTTTATCAGCAAAGACTTGGTGCTGATGTTTTAATGAAATGAGACCATTCTCCAAAAAATAGTAAAAGGAATTGGTTTCAAAGATTTGAGTCTCTTTAATGGATTCTCTCTTCACAAGAATCTCTCTGCATTGAAATCTCCAATCCCTATCTGTAATCTCTTCCTACTCGTATTTCATTTGGCCGTAGTTTAGTTATGGCCTCCTGCATTGGGTTGGACGACCATCTTGAGAGAAAGGAGTGTTTGTTTATGTGAGGAATCTCAGATAGGCATCCACAAAATATTGAGCTACTGTTTTTTCTGCTCTTCAAATACAGGTCAATATTGTTGACAAGATCATCCTTCCGTCTCACATCTCCTTACCCTGTTGGCTTCTACTTCTATGGAGACATTTTGTTTTTCGGAAGTTCTTCGTTTGTGCGTTTTTTGGGTGCTTGAAGGGAAATATATTAACGTTTTGTGTTAATTATTGATTACATAGCAAAAAACTAGAGATAGTAGGGAATTAAATCTCATTTCTTCGGTTTAAGACATAATCTCTAGTTTATTGATAACTTCAAATTTGGCATATAGTAAAATATAAATTATCTGACACTCATGCATTACATGATGTCTAAACTCCTTTATGGAGTATTTGACATTGGGACTACTGTAATTGCAAGCTGAATGGTTTCATTCTCTAAAACTCTTTTTTCGATCCTATCTAAATTGTTCTTCTGTTTAGCATGTTCATCGAGCGAGCTTAGTGGGATATTCAACTTTTCTCTGTTGAATATACCGAGAAGGCTTCTGTAGAGTTTATGTTCTATCACCAGAACAGCTATGGGACATACCTAGTTGTGGCACTGATGTTTTATTAATCTACTTCCACCTTGAGACTTTCAACTGCTAACTGGCATTTTCATAATTTTAAAGCATCCCATCGTTCACCAAATTTGGTAAATTTGTCAGAACTGCAAATGATTTGGAAGTTAAGTAGCAGTTGACTGGTTAATTGATAGTTACATTGGCTGTATTTTGCCCGTCTAGTGGTAAGCATTGACAGCCATGTGCAAGCTGATGCTGATTGTGGATGATAGCAGGTAGTGGTGGGGTTAACTGGATTTATTTTTGAATGAAGAGGGGATTACTACTCTTTACTTTTGTTGCCTTTCCTGATTTATAAATACACTCAACGACTACATATGTGCTAAATCTGGTTGTTCCATCTTCTTCCTATCTTATGTTGTTCAAAATTCTGATTTAGTCGAGGTAATGATTTCCCTGTGATCATCTCTGATGCTTAGTTTTTCTCAGATATGAGTTTAACACAAATTATGAAGAATGGATGAAGGCTGTGAAACCGAGGTTGGGTTCTCAAGTTACCAATCACATTGCTGCAGCAGATACCTTGGCTCCTGAGAACATCAAAGTTCTTTACAAAGTTAGGACCGAGATGCGAGTTGCTATGCAGAATCTTTTGAAGGTACCTTTAGACAGCCTCAAGTAAAAAATGAAATTCTCCTTTTCTGTTATGATTCCTTTTCTCCACATTCTTCATCTTTCCCATCTTTTTTTTGTTTTTGTTTTGGGGGGCTGGGGTGTCGGGATTACCACTCCATTTGTGGCAGCTACCATTAGCTTCTTTTATTCTTCGTCAAAGCCACTTAATCAGGGGTGTATCTAGGAGGGGGTCACAGGGTCGTGATCCCATGCTCTCCTGAAATCACGTGGAGTAGTGTTATATTTTTTTTTATAAATGCTTAAATATAGATGTGTGAACCAACACTCGAAGTATCATATAATGCAATGATGCCTGGTGCACAGCTTAAGTGTGAAAAATTAGAAATTAAATCTTCGATTATCGTTGTCTTTCTTAGTTTTTATAAATAGGTAAACACCTCGCTTTAAAGAGTACCATTCGTAGCACTTTTGGGGTTTTAATTAATATATTTCTTTCTTTTTTTGCTGTAACCTTTCAAAATTTTCAAGTTTGTCACATTGGAAATTCCTACTTTGGCAATGCAAAATTTTTATGCAATGAAGCCAATGTGTATATTAAAACAATTAGTTCTCGATGATATAGCACAATCAATGATCTCAATACCTTCTACACAAGATGTAACTATATGTATAAAATCACTATCTGAATATAAGAATCAATTTTGGACCTATAATTTTAAATGTTTAACGGTTCAAGTGATAAGAACCTGAAGGTCAAACCAATCAAATTTATATATTAAATCCATCTTTTCATAAGTGCACCCATCCTTTAGAAATTTTGCATATGCCTTTGCACATAATATTTCACATTGTTAGAACAAAAATACTCAAGAAATTTTGACAAAATAAAACTGCGTGAACTTATGAAATTCTTGTGTATATTAATTGCGAAAGTTGAATTTATACATGAAAAAAAACATAAAAATTAAAACTAAAATTAAGCATTATGTGCCACTAACTACCATAAAAGGAGGCCACTAACTAAAATAATAGATGATGCCACTAACTACCATAAAGGGGCCACCTAACAGCCATAATGGGGCCACTAAACTCAGAAAGTTTGAGCACTAAAGTTGACTAAGTCCTAGCTAAAAATATGAAGCCCACTAAATTGAATAGAAAAAAACTGTAAATAATAATAATGGAAAAAATGCCACTTGTCCTAACGACATCCTCCTGGCATTTTTGTGGCAAACACCAATTCCCTTTTGCTTCGACGTCAAACTTTCTTTGGCATGAATTGGTGAACAATGTCAGCTAACTGTTTCTAAGATGAAACAAGAAACAAGAAACACTACTCATTAGATTGTTGGACTTCTCTAATAAATGGAACCTTGAATCTTGATATGTGTAGTTCGACCATGAAACACTGGATTTTTTTTTTTGAGATTGAAAACTGCTGAACCTGTTGTCCCAACACAAATGCTCTTGGGTAGCTTTTTTTGGTTCATGGCCTAAGTCTTTCATCATCTTACCCTGAGCCAGATAACTTGAATTTCACAAAGCAGATGGCATGCAGCTCTGTACTCAACTTTGCTTGTTGATTGAGCTGAGTTTCTTGTTTCTAGGAGCTTCCAACTAAAACACTTGTCCCCAAACAGAAGATATTTACAGATGTGCTTCTGGATCATCAACCTTCCACCCCCCCACCCAATCACCTATCAAGTACCCTATCAGGTTCAATAGTTACTTCGTTAGATTTTGTGAAAAAATTCCAAACTTACTTGCTAGTTCCATTTAATATTATACCTTAACATTCTTTAAGCAGCTGTGAGGTTGTGTCCTCTAGCGAATGCATGACCTAGAGAGCAAACTAACAACAATAGAATGTCCAGGGGAGGCCTCGCCTGCGGTTATATAATAGAAGGCCCGACTGCCAATGAAGCTTCTATTAACCACTTTTTTCAGAATCCTCATCCTTGCCAAGCTTCAACACTAGTAATTATTGGAGTACTCACAAGTTTGGGGGCATTCTTGCATTTTGAAACCTGTTTAAATAATCAAAATGAATTTCCTGCTGGCATATGAAAATTTCCATCACTGGACTCAACATTTCCTTCCCGAGAAAGTACTTCATGACTCCGAGATAGTCATTCTCAAAGATTTTCTCATTGTCATCCTGAAAATGAACCTTTGGGATTAGTTCAATTTTTGCTCCTGTCACAAGCATGTCATCCACATAAATTGCGACAATAAGACTCAACGCTGCATGCATTGACTTTCACATACAAAGTAGCTTCCTTTACTTCTACTAAGCCAAGTTGAGGAGAATGATTGTTCCATCCTCTCATGCCATGCCCTTGGGGCTTGTTTAGCCTACAAGGCCTTTGTTAAGAGATAAACTTGATCCTCTTTTCCATGAGTTGAGAAACCATCAGGTCTTGCTCTACCTAAATCCTCCTCAGCAGCAACCATTCAAGAAACGATTTGACATCAAGTTGATGAATCTGCCAGGAAAACTATGATATGCAAATGGCAAAGGAAAAATAAGCTTAAATTGTGTCATACCGTGCTAGCAGGAGAAAATGTTTCCTGGTAATCCACACCCATGTTGTTGGCGTATCCCTTCACCACCAATCTGCCTAATGTTTGCAATTGTTCATCAAGGATTGAGTTTTTGTCTTGAAATCCATTTTACACCATTAACTTGCTGATTCTAGTGTCTGTCAACAAGCGTAGTTTTCCATTCTCTCGATCATGTCTAGTTTCTTCTTGCATAGTAGCTCTCCTCCCTGCCTGAGAGTTTTTTGTGCTTCAGCATAGCTTGTTGGTTTCAGAGCTAACCAAATTACACCGCTATAGACATACTTTTAATACGGCCGCAGTTCCATCTCTGGTAACATCATCCATCTTAGTTCATCTTCGGAAAGTTGAGGCTGGCTCGATTGAAAATGATCAATAAGAGGCTCTTTTTTGATTTTTCCAATCTCTACCCGCTGCTTCATCAAACTTTCACTTCTAGTCGGCTTAGTAATGTTTTGTCGATTTCCAACAGAAAATCCTGTAACCTTTTGGATCGAACTATAGCCCATAAATTGCCTTTTGAGCCTTGTTATCTAGCTTACTCCTTTTTTTGTTTCTTCCTGGAGACAGTAATAACATATACACCCAAAGATCTGAGATGGTGTTAGTGTTGAGTTGTTCCCACATCAAGCTTCATATGGAGTCAAATGTCCTTCAAGGCTTAGTAGGCATCCTGTTCAGCAAATCTCACGAGGTATTTGGACTGCCTCAACCAAACTGATTTGGGTCTGTTCTTTCGAGCAAAAAAAGGAACATCTGGACCATCTCCATGTACTGTCATGTTCTTCCTTTCAGACACGCCATTTGTTGTGGCGTGTAATTGTTAATGTCAATTGGCGTTAAAATACCTGGGCAGTACAAAGCTCCACCACAAATTGAGAAGAAGTTGTATTCTCCTCCATTGTGACCTTAAAGCTAATACTAAGATTACGTTGTTTTTCTACTAAAGCTTCACATCGTTTAAAAACATCAAACTTCACTCTTCAGTCTTAGATAAACCCAACACATTTTGGTGTAGTCACAAGAAAGAGGAGACAATATTTTTACCTCCACTCACAAGCAATCTGTTTTTTCATGGGCCCAAACATTTTGTATGAATGAGCGAGTTTCTGGTTAGCCTCTTCGTACTTGATTTGTTGAAGTGTCCAATTTCTGTTTGGCTTTTCCTGTTGGCAATTTCACCAACTTGAGCATTAAAAGAAATTCAGGCATATTTTTCCACTAACTCCTTTTTTTTCATCTCGACGATGCTTCTCATATTGAAGTGACCAACCCTTTGTGCCATAGGTTTGTACGTGTTTGTGAAGTAATAGTGTAAAGCTGCTCAGTTATTTTCCTCCCAATCACTAAAAACTTCACCTCTTGACATAAAATAACTCTACTCCAGATGGGTCGAACAACACATTCATGATCTTACAATGCAGAGAATAATTATTTCAAGCATTTGTCCACATCAAACAAATGTTTGACTCATATCAGTGTGTACCAAACACTCATAAATTTTTTGAATACCTGATATGGTTGAAGATAGACACTGTACCCACCTCTGCTTTGCTTTTACTTTAACTTGCCTCACCGTCTTCCCACTTCTACTTTAGATTTGGTCAAGTATCATCTAGGAATTTGAACAGTTCACTTATTGCAAAGTGAAAATTGTGCAACCACGGTCAAGAAGCCTGAATCCAGAGGATTCCAATGATTGAAAATAATTAAGCTGCAAATAGTTGCTCTTCATGTTCATCGTCACTTCCCGCTACTTTGCTTGCAAAGCACCAGAGTCCTTTGCTCTCAATTTGCAAGACCTGGGATCGTGTCCCGTCTGCTTACATGCCAACATATAGCATCAACTCTCTTCCAATATACTTTCTCCAGATGTGTATTTCTTTTAACAATGTTTGGCAAGGAGGGAACTTGCTTCTCACATCTCCACTATTGTTTGTCCTCCATCATGCTTGCCCTTATTCTTTGGTGGAATTGGTTGCTTTCCTTTTTTTTTGCTTTTTGTACAAGAAGCTCCTTTCAATGAAACTTTTCCGCGTCTCATTGTCCTCCTTTTGCTCTTGTGCTTAAGAGCCACTCATTATTCACCTAATGCAAGTTTGCTCAGGTCCTTGGATTCTCCAAGAAGAAATCTTAGATTCAAATCTCTCAGTGAAGCGTCGCAAGACTTCTTCCACAATTCGTTTATCTGTAAATTCTTCACCAGAACTGCATGTTTTTTTTGGAAGCGAGAAGCAAAAAAAGCCGACGATGGCTTGCTTCGCAAGAAGCAAAAGCGTGAAATCCGAAGCGTGCGTTTTTTAAAAAAAGCGACATTTAGTAATAAAAAGAAAAACATATTAAAACTAAATAGAGGTAATATGTCTTAGATTGAAAGAATTAATAGGCAAAAATACTCAAATCATAACATATAAAGCAAAAATCAAAAACATAATTAAATCTCAAGATTCAAACTCCTAATGCTTCAACAAGGCCTAACCTAAACTGATCACAAATAAAAAAATAAAAAAAAAGCAAAAGAATTGAAAAAAAAAAACAAGAGGATCAGCAGTCAGTAATTGAAACAGAGCAGGCAGCGAGATGAAGAAAAGAAGAGAAGAAGAAGAAAAAACTAGAGTAGTCGAACTCGTAGGATGAAAGATGAAGGCAAACAGGCGAAGATTGTTTATATTTCAGGAGAAAGAAACTCATAAGATGAAACTAATACCTTATCTAAAAAAGAGATTAACAAAAGTTACTTGTAGTCGCGGTCCGAGGTTGAAGAGAGAAGGCAGCCTCAGGCAGATCGTCGGAGAGAAAGAAGGGAAAGAAGTATTGTGAACAAGAGCCGTGAGGAGATAAGAAGGGAAAAGTCGTGAAAGAAGAGTCGTGTGGAGAGAGACGGTATATTTCAGATAATTTTTTTTTTAAAAAAAACTATTTTTTTAAAGAAAAACTAATTGCCGCTTGTTTTTTATAAACAGCGCGCTTTATTGCTCTTTTGCCTAGGGTTACTTTCTCGCTTCTTCTTTCATCTGAAGCGAGAGCTTTTTTTTCAGATTCGCCTGCCTCCATATAGAAAGCGCACCACTGGTCCGCCTCGCTTTGAAGCGCGCTTTTTTGCGCTTTCACAACTAAGTCTAATGTTGTTACTATTAAAGTATCTCCTATCAGCATACTTTTGGTAAGTTTCATCCCCTCCTGCATATTATGACTCCAAACTCTTTTTTTTTTTTAGGTTTCAACACTTGCATTTGACGTGTTCTTTGCTTCCGTTGATTTCTTCTTTCAACCTATCCCAGCCTCTTACTTTTGCAGTTTTTCAAGCCATGATTCTCTAAAACACAGTATCCCCTAGGATTCCTGCACAAACATTCTCCATAAGCGACTTGGCTTTAGATTTCTTGCCTTCTCTTGTTGTTGATTTGACTGAGCCAGGTATGTTTGCTGCTAGAGGAACAAAAGTGGTTTAATTTAATCTTCCGTCACAGTTTTCCAAAGTTCCGAGGCCTTTCAAAAAGCTTGCATCTTCACAGACCAGAATTTGTGGTAATTTTCACCATTGAAAGTGAATGTTGGATTAAAGATAGTTTTTTGATGCCATTTGTGTTGTTGGTCAAAAAAATTTTTTTTTTTTGTCCTGTAAGACAACAAGAGGCTCTGATACCACTGTTAGACACAAAAAATCCTCCAGACCTGATTTGGAAAAAAATAAAAATAGAGTGAACTTATGACATCCTTGTGTATAATATCGCGAAAGGTCCCTGAATTTTATACAAAGAAAAAACATACCTTAACTAAATAAGAAATGTGCCCACTAACTTACCCATAAAGGGTTCCCCTAACCGCCATAAGGGGCCCCCTAACTTCAGAAAGTTGAGCCACTAAAGTTGACTAAGTCTAAGCAGAAAATAGGAAGCACGAAATTGAAATAAGTAAAAAGCAGTAAAAATAATAATAAGCTGAAAAAATGTCAATTGTCTAACACACATAACTTTGGTATAAATTTCAGGAGAATAGTTTTGAAAAGTTCACTATGTCATTTACCACTTCAAAAATGTCTGATGCAATATCTAGTCTTGCATCCCCTTTTTATGTAACAATGTTTGTTTTTCGGTAACTTGTGTCTCAAGGACTCATTTCGTTTTGTTTGAAGAACGATGGCATATTGGTTCTTCCGACGGTTGCAGATCCTCCTTTAAAATTAAAGTCAAGGAAAGGTCTATATGCTGAAGTTCATGATAGAGCATTTGCTTTATTGGGCATTGCCAGCATGTCAGGATGTTGTCAGGTAATTCCATGTTGCAGTATTCAATCATCAAGTATACTTAGTCATCCTCATACTTTAGTTTTCTTTCCATATTTTAGTGCTTTCACTGTGCACAATCTGTTCCTTGTTTTGAATGTCAGGCTGCCATTCCTTTTGGAGAACATGAGAACTATCCTATCTCCCTGTCATTTATTGCATCTCACGGGACTGATAAGTTTCTACTTGACACTGTCTTGGATATGTACTCATCTATCCAAGATGAAGTAAGCATACAATCCAGTGCATCTCCATTACCAGATACCAATGGTAGCATTGATGCATCTGAGCTTTTGAAAGAAAAGGTTTTATTCTCCACTTTAATTCTTTTAATATGCTAAAATCAATTGCTTTGACATGATCATTTTGCAGATCTCTAAGTTGGGCATCACACTGTTCTGTTTCATAAGTTGGGCATCACACTATTCTGTTTCCTTATCTGAAAGTCTGCAAAGACCTGATAGTTAAATTCCCAGATCCTTATTACAGCCTTTTAGCTGCAAGCCCCAAAGATACAATATTATCTCTAATGAGGAGCAGTATGGGACACTTGAAATTATTATTATTCAATATAGATGTCTGATTAAATATTTGGAATTTTCTTCCAATTTTTCCACATTGTAATCATCCTTGCTTCTTGTTATTTTGCCTTCAGGAAGGTGAGAAGCAAAATGCTCTCATTTTTTCTTCATATCTTTACCAAATTTGTGCATTTCCACTTTATCTCTCTTGCCTGGTCTCTCCTCCAAAAGAAGAGTCTGCTAATAAGACATACCAGTAACATTCAGTTTCTACTCAAAATGCTACTGGCACGTGGTTTACCATAATTGTAGCAAATTTTGCAAGCATGGCTAACAGTCTATACTACAGATTTTTAAGTTCAGTCTTAAATAACAGTATATGCAATTGTTTTTTTTTTGATACTGTGTTTTAGGCTTCTTGAAACTAACCAATGAGAAATGAAAGAATTTTGTGCCTGATAGTCATTCGTCTTCAATTTACCATCTTTGAACGTTGTGGGCTCTATCGTTAGTATGCTCTTCTAGTTTCTCATGGTAATTTGATGCATTCTATATAGGGAAATGCTGCATTTAAGGGCAAGCAGTGGAACAAAGCTGTAAGCTACTATACAGAAGCAATAAAATTGAATGACAACGCTACATATTATTCCAACCGGGCAGCTGCTTACTTAGAATTGGGATGGTATGATAATAAATTATGATACTAGTGCCACTTCTTCAATGTTTTCTGTTTGAATTCGTCTTTTACTGAGTGATTTAACTTGCAGCTTCCAACAAGCTGAAGAGGACTGTACTAGAGCAATTTCACTTGATAAAAAGGTGTAAGGAGAAACTTGGAATTTTGCGACTAATATTAGTGAACTGTTTAACTTCTTTTTTTTTGACCAATCTAATACTGTTTCGAAATACTATTTCAGGGTGATAGTATTCAAACACTTGTATTGCCATATTGATGAAGGGCTTTTCATCCTATTACAGGGCTTTTAATGGGAAATCTTTTAAAAAGTTAAACCTTAAAGGAGTGTTAGTTTTGAAAAGAACTCTTTTTTCCGTCTGTTTATATTTGCTGTCTGGGTTTTTTTACTGTGGATATTATGGAGTAATCTAAGCCTAACATAAAATGCACCCAAAAGTTTATCAGTAAACATATGAATTTCTCAAGTACGTTTACAATTAAATGAGTGGTGGTAGAAACTCCTTTCAAGCAAATTTGTCTGAGTTGTGTAAAGATATATCAATGTTGTACAATTTCTCTTGTGGTGTAGACTCATATTATTCCACCTTTTTCCTCTTGTAGCTTAGGTTCACTATTTGATGCATGAGAGTGTAGATGCCCATCTCCCATACATTCAATTTCCATTTTTATGATCCAAATGTATTCTGACTGGTGGATTTTTTTATTTTTATGTGCAGAATGTAAAGGCTTATATGAGAAGGGGAACTGCCAGAGAGTCCCTTCTCTTCTATAAAGAGGCTCTTCAAGGTAAGGCTGTGAATTGTGATGTTATGTGGCAGTCTGTCTGTTGCAAGGTGCATGTTTGCAGTTCTTTGCGCTGTTTGTGCGTGCAACTTTATCTTTAGTCCTTTACAGCTATCTTTTAATGGTCTCATTTGCGTAGGAAGAAATCCTTAATTGCACAGAATAGTTCAGAATTGTTATCTCCCCATGACTAGCTTTCAAAAACTAATGACAAATATTATTTACAAAATCTGATTTAGTCATCTCATGTAAGTTTCAAAAGATCTGTAGTACGCCGCTCGAGGGGGGAGGGGGTCAGATTTCTGGGTTGGCTGCTATTTCATTATTAAGTGCCTTGTGTGTCAAACGGGCAGATCTAAGTAGCTGTGGGCGTGATCAGGTCGGATCAAAATAGTAGTAGGTGCAATATCTCAGCAGTTGTTTTTGGCTTATGCATACATGCATATGGATAAATATGCGTTGAAAAATAATAATAATAATAAAAAAGCTATGTTTGTGTAACCATTTTCTAGTTAATCCTAATAATTTTTGAGGATTAACTAGAAAATGGTACTTACAGTGCGCTTCAAAGCGAGGCGACCCTTGTGTGCTTTTTTATCTTGAGGCGAGGCGATCTGAAAAAAGCTCTCGCTTCAGATGAAGAAGCGAGAAGCGACCCTAAGGCAAAAGCGCAATAAAGCGCGCTTTTTATAAAAAAAAAAAAAAGCGACAATTAGGGTTTTTTTTTAAAAATAATCTGAAATATAACCTTCTCTATCCTCACGACTCTTCTTTCACGACTCTTTCCCTTCTTTCTCTCCTTCACGACTCTTGTTTCACAATACTTCTTTCCCTTCTTTCTCTCCTAACAATTTCGACCGAGGCTGCCTCTCTCTTCAACCTCGACTGCAAGTAACTTTTTGTTCATCTCTTTTTTGGCTAATGTTTATTAGTTCATCTCTATGAGTTTCTTTTCTCCTGAAATATACAATCTTCGCATCTGCTTTCAAATCTCTTTATCTCTCAAGTTTCGACTACTCTAGTTTTTTCTTCTTCTTCTCTTCTTTTCTTCATCTCTGCTGCCTGCTCTGTTTCTAAGTACTGACTGCTGCCTCCTCTGTTTTTTTTTCAATTCTTTTTATTTTATTTTATTTTGTGATCAATCTAGCAGCCTTGTTGAAGAATAGGAATTTGAATCCTTGTGATTTAATTATGTTTTTGATTTTTTGCTTTATATGTTATGACTTATGAGTATTTTTGCCTATGTCATTTCTTTCAATCTAAGACTATATTACATTATGTAGCTATTTAATATTTTTTTTATTTTTATTCTAAATGTCGCTTTTTTTTTTTAAAAAAGCGCGCGCTTCTCTTCACGCTTCTGTGAAGCAAGCCCTCGTCGCTTTTTTCCGCTTCTCGCTTCCCAAAACACGCTTTTATATCCCCATGACTAAGCTTTCAAACTATGAACAATATTTTTACAAATCTGGATTTAGTCATCTCATGTAAGTTTCAAGACTTATACGCCGCTCGAGGGGGGAGGGGGTCAGATTTCTGGGTTGGCTGCTATTTCATTTTTAAGGCCTTGTGTGTCTGTCAAAACTGCAGATCTGTACTTAAGCTGTGGGCGTGATCAGGTCGGATAAAATAGCAGTAGGTGGCAATATCTCAGCAGTTTTGTTTTTTGGCTTATGCTCAACCTGCCATATGGTCCATATTCTTGAAAAATCATATATAATAAAATAGCTATGTTTGTGTAACCATTTTCTAGTTAATCCTTATAATTTTTGAGGAATATTATGCTGACTGTAAATTTTGTGACTTGCTTTCCATATTTTCATGTTAACTCTGAACTATATTTATAAAAGTCAGGTTGGATGGTCTGTCCTGGCCAGAGATGGGCATCCAGTTTCCTTGTAGTTAGTTCATTTATTAATTTACTGTGGATTTTGATATTGCAGATATTAGACATGCACTCGTTCTGGAACCACAGAATAAGTATGCAAGTGTGTCCGAAAAGAGACTCAGAAAGCTAATTAGTTGATCACTTACTGCTAAGACTAATGATAATAAAAACCCAGAGGAAAATCAGCGGGGTAATGTATAGGTCAAAAAGGCAGAGGACTTTTTAAAAAGAGATACAGATGAACCTGGCTGAGTTACTGGAAGCTAACTATAAGTGTGTGATTCCTTGTATTTGCTCATGGATATCTGTTCTTTTTCTTCTTTCTGGTCTAAGTCTCCACATGTAATGAATTCATCCATTGGAGAAAAATAATCTGTTTACGTTCCCATTTGTTATCGAGACACCTTTAAGTCTTAATTGGAGGATGCTATATGTTGTCAACTTTTGTATGTAGCCAACACAAAGTAGTTAATTTTGTTCACCATCACCATCCTGATGAGTGATAAACTACTCTTAAGTTTCTGGACTTTCTGCAATGAGCCTTGTGAATTGTGTTTAAAGCAGTCTGGATTATGAGATGTTTTATTTTTCCTGATTGGGGACTACTGTATATCTCAATATAAATACTATTGAGTATGTCTAATCTCCCATAGGATAGTTTTATGTTGCTAATTAAATTGTGTCCCTCTTTAATTTTTTCTTGTGAAAATACCTTATAGTTCAAATCTCGTCTTGTTCAAGAGTTGTCCTATCAAGAAGCCTTATCCAACGAGAAACATCGTACAAGTATGAATATTGAAGATTGTGAGCATTGAATGATGTTGTGTGATGGAAAACCATATTTTACGATGTAGGATAAAATGTGTATTGAGTTGTTCACAACAGACTTGATCGATGGAGAACTATAGGAATCACAAATAGCAATGGATCATTTAGTACAAGTGACATTTTAGGTGGCTTTTTAAAAATTCTCTTGCATAATCCTTCAATCGTACCCCTTTATCAATACTACTCTCACATGTGTCTCTGTATATTCTTGTACCTCCCTGCTATTCATCATTCAAATTCCCACCATTTCACATCAACAGGCACTACATACATAGTGTTATAACATCATCATACAATAGGTTGTATACACTATTATATAACTGTTATATAGTTTATACACATTGTTCCAATCGCCATACTCTTTTCATTTCAACACCTCGCTGAAGCAGCAGCAGAATGCAGTGGTTGCTGATCAGGAGGAAGTAAGCATGAATAAAGAAGGAAAAATAGGGCTTCATTTTGTTTAGGGCTCTTATTAATAATAGATAGAATTAAAAAGGATCATTCAACTATGCCTTGTCCACAATAGTTTGATATGCTCTTATTGTTAACTTAATAGTTTGATCAGTAAATGAGTTCAAAAATGTTTTCCTCCAAATAAATATATTGACTTTTTTTTTTAATTTTAAAAAAGAACAAATTCTTTTCTTAATAATACTTTTTAAATCAGAAATCATCCTACTTCAACTGAGAAAATACTATTTTCTATTTTTATTAAAGATTATTTTATCATAGTTTAAATAAAAATTACTGATAGGTTACGATGATTTTATATATCTGACTTATATTTTCAGTAAAAAAAGTATGTTGAGTTATTCTATTTTAAAGTTTAATGAGAATTAAAAAGAACTATCGACAAATATCAATATACTAATATACTTATAGAGGAAATACATTTTTGACCCAACAAAAACAAAAAAGTATATTTTTGGACCAAACTATTGACATATATGACATATAGAACCACCTTTATATTAACTGATTTTTTTTATTTTTTTTTTGGGGGGGTTTTTTTTTTTTTTTTAACAATTTTGTTGAATTTCACATGTACATTTTTCCCCTTTTTTCGAGTCCCCTCCTATGAACTTTGTTGAGAGTGGTTAGACAGTTAGTAATAACTGTTAGTTTGTTAGAGAAGTTAGTTACGTAGTTGATCAGTTAGGTAACAGGTTATTAGTCAAGTAGTTACTACAATTACCTAAATTAAAGTCTAAACTAGTTATGTATGTATATAAACACTATTCTACGATCAAGATTATATAAGATGAGAATATCTTCTTCTCAATAACTTTGATTCTTCCTTTCCTCTGGTCATTAATTCTACAAACTTGCTATGTCTCAATAGTTAATTTAGTAGATTTGTGTGGTTGTCATGTATTTTTTTTTTTGTTACTGTCTGGTAACAGTGTTATTTGGTCATGTAATTCAAAAGGGCATGAGATAGCTTCCAAAAATAACCAGAAGAGTCATAGTTTCTACCAGATTGAAGAAACATGATGTACCTTGCAGCAGTCACAAGTAATATGTCCAAAGAATGCTTGTAATGTCATTCGATACTCACGAATTATGCGCTGGTCAAGAGTTCGATTTGTATCCTTCACGGAAGCACAACCTTGTAGTGTCATCCAAGAATGAAGGGGGGATCATGTTGCAGGGTTAAGTGTTGGAAAGGAACTTACATTACCTTTCAAGCTCAACGGGGACACCTCTCTATTAGTCTCTTCAGTGTTGAAATGCACCAGGCATCTGCTGTTTCACTTTCCTAAATTCTTTATGAATTAATGATCAGATATATGCTTAAAAAATATTTAGAGAACAAGTGAAGAAATTCTCACGCTTTAAAGTTGTCAGAAAAAAATTCATCAGAAATAGTTTGATATCTTTTCAAGAGAAAGATTACATTCTTACCAATGATGTATTAAGTATTTCAAACCTACACAAAACAGATTTAACACAAACATCAGGTATATGCTGGTATTTTCAAGCAGAAACCATACAGACGGCCGGACAATAACCAAAAAGTTTTGAAAACTACAAATTAGAAATGTAGCGAAACATTAAGCTTGGAACCAAATCGTATTATGCAAATCGACCAGACTTTACGCATCGAACTTAAGGCAACGCAATGGTGGTCAGGTTGGGGGGACACAGGTGATACTGGATTACGGATGCAGGATAATGCTAACATAATGTGGAGTACTAAATCAAAAGAATGCAAAACAATTTATTTTTGAATAGTCAGATTGCGTGGGGTCCTATCCAATAGAAGGAGCTCAATTCGCTTCTAGAGTAGTGTGTAGCAACACCACAGAACATCATTTCCGCTCCACTGAGCTTGTCTCCTGTTAGGGATCGGACAGGTACTCTCTTGCAAAATGCAGGAATAGTCAGCTCCTTAGAAACTAATTAAATATTGCCGGTTGCAACAAACCCTGAAACAGGGTGAGCAAAATGATCACATTGCGTGGTATTATCATGTATATGAGTTTCTTTAGTAAAGAAATAATATTCATGATGTTATGGAGTATGTATCTGAATATTGTTATGTAGCCTTAATAAATCCAAAGAGGAATTGCTAGCTGCAGTTTCTTGTTTTAGATTTCCTATCCAAAGAGACGCCATCCAAAACTAAGGCATGCTCATAACCAACTTATGAAGTCTGTATGCAATTTTTACTCAAAGGCACTACAACATGAGGCAACAATGCAAATAAACCATCTCTAACAAGACCTAAGCATTTTCATGAACATGCATATGAGGAAACCATGGCAACACATAAAGCACACAATGACCCCACTAAATAGGCACACTATCCCCCACTTGGGAGTAAGCATACACAACTTCTCTAAACATCATGCATACTAAGAACAACTTTAAATCCCATCAGAACAAGTCACAAAAGTCAAGAAATCCGAAAATTTACTACAACATGAAACACATACCGGTAGGACATGAGGGGATCACTCTTGATCTTCTCTATAATGGAGAACTTAGGACCTCGGCATTGGGATCCGGGCTCTTAAGAGAATCTTGCTTGGCCTCTCTCCCTTAAGCCCTAAGGATTGGGCTATCTCTCTTCTTGTGACCCTCATCACCACAACCATAGCACCTTTCCTTTCCGGCTAGACACTCACCATAATGCTTTCTCCCACACTTGGGCAAGTGATGTGCCGTGATTTCACGACATTTCTAATGCATTTCACTTAAGATTTGTGTGTGTCTAAAGCCTTTTTGTAGTTATTTTAATAAGTTTTGTGTTTTGTTTTGCAGGAAAGATGTTCAGGTGGCAAGGGAAGAAAACAACTGAAAAATAGTGCAGAACCAGACTACGAATGCAGTCGATGGACCGTAGGTGTGATCTTAGATGAGCAACTCAGGACATTGTAGGAAAATCATGGAAGTCTGACTAAGTGTGGAACCAAGAGAGACAACGACGATCCGTCGATCAATTAATGGACCGTCCTAGTGAACCATCATTTGGTTCAGTGAAGGTTCCAGTACCTGATTTTTGAAGATTCTAAGTATTGAGCTACCGAGGAGCATTGGTGGACCGTAGGTGATTCGACGGATCGTGTTGTTGGTCTGTTGTTTGATTCAGAGAGTGCCATCCGATAGAGAAAAATATTCTTAATCTTGACTGATGGAGGCAGTCTAAGGACCCTCGACTGATCGACGGTTCATTTGTTGGTTCGTCGATTGATGTCGCATCCTTGAACAAAACTTTCGTTATTTTAATTCCTTTTCTTTAGGACTATGTTTTCTATGTATAGGGTAAAATTTAAACCCCTCATTTCTAGTTAGCTACTATTGTTTTTTTGTTCTACCTTGTTTTGGGATCGATTTTTTGCAAAACTTTAGAGCAATATTGATTTGGAGTGTAGTTTGAAGAATTTTTTCATGCAAATCAAGTTGGATGTCTGAGGTTTATTCTTCTTGTTAAGTAAGTTCACATGATTTTTTCATCTAAAACTTGAATTGTAATCTTACTAGCTGGGTACTAATCCAAACACCTAGGTTGTGGGAACCATGGGTAATTAACAAGTAATCCTAGTCATTAAGCAATTCTTGAATAGTGGTTTTTGCCATGCATTGATCTTTTTTCGTTTGAGCTTTTTAACGAGTTCCGGCATTAGAACTCGCCTTGTTGCTACTTTCCGACCAGGAGGTATGAATAAGAAAACAATTATCACATAGAATAGTGTGATACTATCTAATATACTAGTGTTTGATTGGTGGAATAATAACTAGTACATAATCGTTATAAGGTCTAATAATGAGGTAATGTAAGGTTTTAGTAAATTATATATCACATGTAAGTTCGGGACCAAGGTGTGGGGTGAAATTTTTTTCTAGATGCTGGACGCAAGGATTTAGATGATACAGTAAAACCTCTATACATTAAGAATAGCTAGACCATGACATTTTTATTAATTTTATAGAGATATTATTATCGATAAATTAATATTAATATTTTATTAAGTTAAAGCAAGGGAAACTTTCACATATAAGCAAATAAAAAATTTAATTTGTAATGTTAAGCAAATTTTGCAATCAATTGTGCTCCATAGCAAAACATAGGAACTGTTATAATCACTATACATATCAGTTGAAAGTAATTGATCAAAGGAATGTATCAAAACAGAAAAGACGAAAGACCCTTGGCATAGAACATTTTATAAACACGCAGTGTATGACACGATGTATTAGTATAAGTGTATATAACGTTAATATACAATTTTGAATTTGTTATAAAATGAGAAAGACAAAAGAGACTTGACAAGGAAAATCATTGAATCTAATTGTATAAAACGAGAAAAAGAAAAATTAGATACAATTGTGAAAAATTGTATAAACGCAAAAGAGAGCAATGCAAAAGAAAACTGGGCAGGGGAGATTTTTAAATTGTATAATTATAGTGTATAGACGAATAATAGTACTTGCATGTGTATATACAATGTTTCCTCACCTTTATACAAACAAGAAACACTTTTACATTTCGTCTTTTGTTTGTCTAAGTCAGAAAGACGAGGGTGCGTAGCGAGATTTGGAGAGTGTCAAGGAGTATAATGGGAAGAGGGGAGAGAGAGAGACATCAAAAATATATGTATTATTCAATTTTCTCTAACCGCTTTAATATACATTAAAAAGAATTTTTTATACACTTTTGTTGTAATAAAAACTAAGGAATCGAGTGAGAGATTGAGGGGTGGCGAGCGAGATATTTATGGGAGATAGTAGCTGACATTTTTTGCAACTTTTGCTATCGAGCACATTAAATCAAACCCAGACTATCATTTATTTTAGGTCATTTAGTTTTTGCTATTATATACAAATTTTCCCTTTAAAGAATGTTTGAAATTAGAATGAAATCAAAATCATTGTCATCTTAGTAATTTATGTATCATATTTATTGATTTCACTTAAAAAAATATCATACATAAAGTAACAAAGAATACATCAAAATCATTGTTCTTATTTAATTTCAACGTTGTGATGCTGTGATAATAAGAACTTTCAAGATGTATTATCGAACATAATTTATCGTAGGATATTAGAAGGCTATGGTGTAGGACAAAATGATCCAACAAACATCAATGTTTTGGATGCTATCAATTATGAAGTTCCTGTTTGAACAACAAATGTTCAACAAGAGACAATAGCAGATTCCTTTCGATGCCGTAAAAAACGTTGGGGAGATGCAATCTCAGAGAATCTGAATGAACCTACTTGTGAAAACGTTATTCATGAACTTGAAGTCATGATTAATGGTCTTAGTTACCATAGTAAAATGGATGTGAATAACATGTTGGATTATCCGAGTGAATGTGATACTTGTTCAGAGGTCTAGAGTATAGAAGAAATTGTGGATACCTTCGAAATAAACATTGTTGATGACGAAGTTGAAGATGATATTGTACCTTTGAAACCGGATACACGTAAGGAAACACTTATCGCTTAGAACTCGTCAATTTTATAGTGCAATTTCCGAAAATACAACAACCTCCAAGAGCCTTGTTTGCAATAAAAAAATTTAGATGAGCTTCACTATATTAAAATTATAAGAATACTTAGACACATATAATCATTTCAACTAAATTGTCCTTAGATATATTTTTACTTCAAAAAATTATTAATTTATGATACTTGTGAACCATATATTTTATATAAGGGCCTTCTGAAAATATATTATCTTATTATCTTATCAAAATTGGTGATTTTTTCCATTGGCCCAAGTGGGGATCAGAGGAAAATATTATTTTAGAGAGATTACTAATTTATCGAGTATTAATTTATAGAGGTTTTTACTGTACCTAACTTATCACTTTGCATGTAATACACTAGGAAAGGATTGTTGTTGCTATGAATACTACGTTATGAACCTGTGGGAACACATATACCCTAGTTACTCTCTCATCTTGATAAAACCAAAGTTTATTTTTGTTCAACTGCTAATTACACCGTTAAGAGAATTTGTTTCACAAACCCCCCCTTTTACTTGCTTGCTTTGGAAAGACATTGACTAAATAAATATAATCGTGAGTTAAAGTTAAGTCTAAAACCAGCTTCCTCGTGGGATTGACCTCAACCTACTAGTTGGGTTCTCTACTTGATAACGATCGCTTATGCTTCTTTAGGGAGGTATAATTTGAGCATATCAAATTTTGGCGCCGCTGTCGGAGAATCTGTCTTTTAGATTAATTTTAATTACATTATTGATATTTAGTCAACTATTTCCTTATTATACTTTTTCCTTTTTGTTTTTGTTCCTCTTAGGTTTAGCTCTAGTGTATGCCAAGTACACGAAGCCGAGGGGAACCACTCACTCCATACAATCCCGAACTAATCGAACATTGAGAATAATGGACAACCAAGGGGTTTTAGTTAACCCTAATAGAGGGAATGTAGGTGATGGAGCAGGCCATCAGCCTCCATTACCAGTTGGGTACACAACTAAGCACACGTTGAAAATCAGTTAGGTGATACCTTGAGGGTTCAACCTCTACCAGCCCCATGACTTCAGGATTATTATAGGGGTAAAATGAATATTGTAGACTCCGATGGACCTCTTGTCTTACCCCCACTGCCCTCCGGGCACACTTTCGTGGTGATGAGTAGCTTGATGCAGATGCTCACCATAAGGGGCTTATTTTTGATACTGCCATCGGAAGACCTACATGCTCATATATCTAATCTAAGGTATGTGTGCAAAAGTTGTGTGGATTGACCAAACTTGGATATGAACGTCATCGGGTTGCGAGTGTTTTCTTTATCACTAACAGGAAATGCCGCTATATGGTTTACTCAGCTACCCTACAACTCTATCTATACTTGGGATCAATTGAGAGATGTGTTCCAAGCGAGGTTCTATCCAATGCCCAAGAAGCTCAACCACAAGGATAAGGTGAACAACTTTGTGGCATTACCTGGAATGTCGGTGAGTATCTCTTAGGACAGATTTACTGCGTTTGTGAGAGGCATCTCAAACCACTGAATCGATGATGAGTCACTGAAATAGTACTTATACAGAGGTCAAGATGATAACAATAAAGTCGTGCTCAATACTATTGTGGGTGGCTCCTATGGGGAATGCACATATGCTAAGATTGCAAAGAAGTTGGAAAAGATATCTCGCAACAATAAAGCTTGGAGCACTAGAAAGTCGGACACTAGGCGAAATACCTTCGTGGTACATGCTACAAACAACTCAACTGCATATGAGATTCATGAAGAGATGGCACATAGAATGTGAATACAGTGAACTATTTGGCTAAACCACCACCACCAACAGATGAGTACTACTATTAAGAGGATACATATGCAATTATTGATCAAATGGGGGGTTTCCAACCAAATTCCGAAGGTTCAAATCAGGATAATTGACGCCAAGGTCAAGGATACCAAGGTCGGAGCTATGGTAATTACAACCGAGAGGGTCAATATGCCCGAGATGGGAACTACAATCGCAACAAAAACTTCAACCAGAACAACTATGGTAACAGGAATGAATGAGGTGGGCCATATGTTCCACCTCAAAATAGGAATGATGCACCTAGGGATAGTGGAGGTAGTATGGCGTGGATTAAGTATATGCTGCAGAAGATGACGATGAGATTTTATGCGACTGATGAGAATGTCAAGGATATGATTGGTGAACTATCAGGCATTGGACAAAAGGTGGATGCACATGCGGTACTGATAAAGCACATTGAGCTATAGAAGAATCAGTTGTCTAGTACTGTGAACCCACACCAACCTGGCACTCTGCCAAGCAACACTATCCAAAATCCAAAGATTAATTGCATGCATCACACTCGGGGTAAGCAGACCATTGGATCCACCTCTTCGTCTTTAGAGATTGTGATATAGAATGAAGATGATTGCAAAGCTAGGGGAGAGTTGGGTGATGCACCGTTGTAAGAAGTAGAGTTATCTCAGAAACTTGTCCCCATCCCTAGACCTCCACCACTCCCACAGAGATTAGTGAAGAAAATGAAAGATGGTAAATATCGTCGATTTATCACTATGTTGAAACAATTTTCAATCAATGTCCCATTAATAGAGGTTTTGGAGTGAATACCCAATTATGTTAACTTTATTAAGGATATGGTGACAAAAAAGAGGTCAGTGAGTTTTGAAGATAACGACAGAATGCAGCATTGTAGTGCTATTGCTACGAGGTCTCTTGTGCAAATAGAGGATCTGGGTGCTTTCACTATTCCATGTATTATAGATTGCTCCACTTTTCTAAGGTGTTGTGTTTGGGAGACCCAAAGCCTACTACGATGCAATTACTGATAGTCGATCAAACTGTGAAGAGGCCCATAGGTATACTCCATGATGTGCTTGTGAAAGTGGAGTTGTTCATCATTCCGGCCGATTTTTTGATTCTTGATAGTGAGGTTGACTTTGAGGTCCTATCATTCTAGGAATACCATTCCTTTCCACTAGGTGTGCACTAGTCGATATGGAAAAAAGGGAAAATAAAGTTTAGTTTAAACAATGAGGAAGAAACTTTCAATATCTGTAGGTCCATGAAGTAGAGTGATGACCTCCAAACAGTATCTGCTATATCCTACAAAATTGAGAGTATATCTAAGGTGCGAATTGAAGAGCGACTAGGCGTTGAGGCACTAGCAGTGGTCATCATTAATTTCGATAGTGATGGTATTGAAGAGTATAATTCTTTGGTCGCTGCACTTGAAAAAAATGAATATCTGTCAAAGCCAAAGAAATTGGAGTTAGATATGAAGCATCGAGAGTCTCTACCTGAGAGACTATCTATTGTGGAGGCCCCAAAATTATATCTTAAAGCTCTACCACCTCATCTGAGGTATGTGTTTTTGGGAAGAGATGTCACTTTGCCGGTAATAATTGCATTAGAGTTGAATGGGCAACAAGTAGTGTGCTTTGTGGCAGTGTTGAAGAGGTTCAAGCGAGCCATTGGTTGGACTATTACAGATATTATTAGGATCCCTCCCTGTATTTATTCCCACAAAATCCAACTTATGCCAGATAATAAAGAGAGTGTTGAGAACCAAAGAAGGTTGAATACACCTATGCAAAAAGTAGTGAAAAAGAAGATCATCAAGTGGTTCGATGCTAGAGTCATTTATCCTATTGCGACAACAGTTAGGTATGTCATGTTTTGTGTGTGCCTAAAAAGGGTGGGATGATTGTGGTACCTAATAAAGGAACAAGCTTGTTCTGATGCGAATATTTGACCCCTGTCGATTAGAGAGTTTGGCAATGGACTGCTCCGATTGCGCCTGAGTTGACATCTCCTCTTTTGATTGAGAAGACTATTTCCCCCATGCCCTTTCATGCGATCAGATGCTTAGCACAAACACTCTTGGGCAGTCATAGGGTTTGATATAGATTTCTTGATTTGTCTATTCGGGCCCTACAATCATTCTTAATACTCGCCCTCTCCTAAAGATCAATAATAAGCCACCTTCCTTTTCTTGTCCCTCTACCTGGGACTCTCTTTGCATTCAAAGTAATGCCGTTTTGTGTGGGGGCGTGTTTCATGTAATGCCATCTCCGTCTACCTTTTCCATTGTGTCGTTGTATTGGACATCGAATTCTTCTGATACATTGTGGAGGAACACTATTTGCAGGTGTGCGGATGATTGTTTTGTAAGCTCTTGTCGACTCCTTTCTGCCATCTAGGTGCTTGAATAATTTGGCTAAGGGTGCCTCAAAGAGATGTGAGGATTGTAATTTGGGCTAAATTGGGAGAAATGTCTCACTTATGGTAAAAATAAGCATAGTGTTGTCTCCATAACCCACATCGTAGCGAACGCTGCTGGCCCCTTCGCCTCCCCCTATGTGCCCCCTAACTCTTCCTGTCTAATTTCGCTCTCCTTGTTTTCTGTCACACACTTCAGTTCGCTTATGATATTTCGCTTGCTCCTCGTCCCTCTTTATATCCTTTCACTCCTCATACTCCTTCCTTCTTTCTTCCTGCTCTCCGCGCAAGCTCTTCTAGATATTAAACTCGAGCCATCTCTCTTTCTCACCCCTCCAATAACTATTACTTGTCGCAAGCTTTCTGTCTCTCACGCTTCCTCCCTGGATACGGTTGCCATTGCATTAAAAATTAAGGTTCATCCCCTTTTCTAAGCTTTCTTCTTTCTTCACACATTCTCTGTTCAAGTGTGTGAGATATTTTCTTGGGCAATGTTGCGTCTTTTATATCAGAGGTTTATGGGCTCTTCTCCTGCACTATTTCCCTCTCCTGCCTGCTGCCTCCTTCTGTCCCTGTTTAGCTCTTCTTCCTCTCTCTCGTCTCTTCCCTTTGCTCGCGTTTTCTCCCTTGTGTTCTGCCTTCTTCTCTCGTTCCTCTCTTGTTCTTTACCACGCGCTCCCTTCCTTTTTCTCTCGTCTGTTGTTTTTCCCCCGTTTCCTTCTACTCTCTCGACCTTCCCCGGCCTTTTCTTGCTGCCCCTTAAAAACGTCCTTCGCTGCGTGTCTTACCATCCTTTGTGCACTGCTCAAGAAGCTGCTGGTGATATAGTTCCTATCTTCGATGAACTCCGGTCTGAAAGCTATTTTGGATGAGTTTATTAATAGCACAAGTTTTCCTGTGTTGTCCACACCCCATTATTTACTTCCTTACCAGATTGGCTGTACGTGAGCTGCCCCGTGGAGGTGCGAGCTGGCGGTTGCTAGGGCAGTATCAGCTTTTTCGCTGCGGTGTTTTTTGCCCTTGTGTTGTAGCCCGCTAGCCTGTGCTGCTTCGCAGTGTCTCACGCGGTGCGTATGATCCACTTCCTCTTTGTTGCTCCCTCCGCGCTCTAGTCCCTCCTTCATCCCCCCCTTCGGATCTTCGTCACCTTTTACATTCGTCGTGCACTTGTAAAAGTTCCTGCTTGACTCATTCCACACGCACAAAAAATCACATCCCGTCAGTAAAGATAGGTGAACTTAAGATCTACCTCCCCCGACTTTTCTGTCTTTCCTTCTTTAGGGTTCTGGGTTGGTGTGCTCTTTGTCCTGGTCGACTGCTTTCATGATGGCAGTGGACCTGTCGCTTCGTCCGTTCGGTGCGTATTTTGCGCGCGCTCCCATCGTCTGACATTTAGCCCTCCTCCGAGATGTCTCATCCGTGACAGCCCCCGTCACACAACTAGCGTCTGTCGCTCATACGTTTCTTTCTCCCCGTACCTCCTCTTTCACCCTGCCGCCGTACATTCGTCTAGTGAGGCTGTACGTCTCTCCTGGTTATCTTCCCTTCCTCTGAGTTGGGGGCGACAGCTGATGCGACCTTGTAAGTTAATTTGAGGAAAAAATTCCCTTCACCTCTTAGGTTGATAGATGGGGTATGTTAGACTGCAAGAGTTTTGAATTTTAATGAATATAGAAGATGACTGAGAATCAAGTAAGCTTGACTCACATTTTGTTTTAGAGTGGGAGGATGGAATCTTGCGGGAAACGTGGGAGAAAAGACTGAATTGATGATGCATCTCTCGCATCCGATAATGTGATTGGCCGCTTCTCACGATTAAAAATCCCATGGCTAACCTAAGGCTTACTTCTTCGTCTACCCTTCTTTCTCTTCCGACGAGCGTCTGAGGTGGTGTGTGTTTTCTGTCATTGTTCCATTTCATTTAGTCGTAGTCTCTCCCTTTCTTTTTCCTTTAGTTGTTCTCGTACTTGTATCGCTCTTCTCAGTTAATGTTTGTTGTAGCGAGTCTGCTTGGCTAGAGTTAATTGGGTCCGTGGTCTTCAAAAGTGTCCAGAAAAAAACAAATTTCTACTCTGGCTTAATTGGGGGGTGTTACCTGTGGCAGGAAGCACTATCTCAGCATAAATCTTTGGGCAAAAAATGCTGCCTCTGGGTGTAGAGGTCTAAGACCCACTTGACTCCCCATCGACCGTCCCCTCCTTCGTCTCTTCTCTCTCGCGCTCCTCTCCTCTTTCCTCTATGAAACCAAAACGGATGGAGATAAGATACTCAATTACTTTCGTTCCATCAACGACCTCAATTGTTTTTCCGTATATCCAGGTATGTTTTAAGTTTTCTCTAAGTCAAAAGTGATCGACGGGCCATCGATCGATCCAAGGTCCCAATCAAAGGACCGTTGATCGATCCACGACCCGTCAATGGGGTTTCATGGATCCAAGATTGCCAGTGATCCGACCCGCCTGGCCGATAATATTAAAAGACTCCCCTTTCAAATTCCTTCCCTATTTCCATTTTCTTTCAAATTTCCTTCCTTCACTGTTTCAACCCATCATTTCCTCCATATTTCACTTCCTAAATAAACTCCCTATCTCTCCAATTTGTCCCATTAGATTCCCAGAATTCCCATACACTCTCTTCCCCAAATTATCTTTTCCTCCATTTTTAGGAGGCCAGTGATCGAGTTCGAACGCGTAGGTAGTTCTTTAAAGTTCATAAGGGAACAAAACCACACCACTACTACGAAAGGTACTTCAATTTCCATTAACTTTTAATTCTTGTTCATAGTTGTATATAGAAATTCGGGAGTGGGTCTTGACCTTAGAACTGAATTAAGTGAATTTGGATGTGAAAAGTTGTGTAGTTACTTCCCTTGGAATGATAGACTGTGTTTGTGTAGCAAATTGGTTTGTCTAAAATGACGAGTGTCTTAATGTGTCTGAAAGTTATCATTTAGGGTTCCGTGTTTTTACTGAATTGGTTCGATTGTTGCACGAAATAGGAACTCAATGAATCAAGAACTAGTATTTGGTGTATTAAAATGCATGTTTAAACTTGATTGTGTGAAAATGAGTCACTTAACAAACTAAAAAATGGAACTTGACAAAGGCCTGAATTCTGTCCCAAGCCAACAGTACAAGACCCCGTCTATGGACAGTCGATCAATTGACGGGCCATCGATGGGGTTCGTCGATTAAAAAGCCCAGAAAAATGCTTAAATTCAAAACGACGGAAATGAACTACGGTCCATCAATTACAAATTTGTTGTTTCCATCAGGGATGTTTGATTTCACCCCATTTTTGAATAATTCCAAGTTTTTCATGTGCGGCCCTTAGGGGGGGGGGGGAGGATCTTTTGGCCCATCGATCGATCTCCGGCTATCTAACTTCTGCAGCATGACTGTGTTTTGATTCCAGTTTCCTTCTTCTTCTTCTTTCCATTGTTTTTCTAGTGTGTAGTTATGTTGTTATGATACTAACTACTTCACAGGTATCGATGGCTCCAAAAAAGGAAAATGCCTATGCCAAGAGGGACAAATCGAAATCTGTCGCCTCGTCTCTTCAGTTGATCAATAAAGACACCGATAATGAGAGACACCCAGCCTATGTCCCTCCAGGTTATAAAACACCGATAACATCCGCACGAGTCACTAGGGGAACCGCCCCGGAAGGTAACTTCTTACGTAGTCACTACCTCCCAGTCTTATGAGGAGCACACACTGATCGGTTCACCGATCGGGGTTATTTTTGGTTTAAAAGGTAGCTCAGCATCCAGCTTTGAGGATGCCACAGGTTCAAAGTCGACCCAGTCTTCAAGGTCCAAGGCAGCCACTGCTTCTAGCTCCAACTTTCAGGAAGCTACCACATCTGGGGATGCAGACTACCAAGCCTCGTCTAATGAGGATACTAGTTCAGAGTTTGCACCCGTACCCCGAACGGATGAGCCTACTTTAGTTGCAGATGAACCAAACCGGTGGTGCGTAGAGGGACAATGACAGGTGTATCGGGATGCGAAGATGCTGAATGAGAAGGGGGTGATGACCTGGTTGGTCACTGAGGAGCGTCCAATCCTCATAGGGAGTTTTCCCACAGTCCCCGAGATGCACAAACGTTTTGATCTTCACAAATGCGACTGTATGGCTCGGGACATGGATAA
Source organism: Solanum habrochaites (assembly GCA_027704765.1). NCBI lineage: Eukaryota > Viridiplantae > Streptophyta > Magnoliopsida > Solanales > Solanaceae > Solanum > Solanum habrochaites. The sequence continues at coordinate 32,592,024 of JAKWJA010002498.1, read as the reverse complement.
CTATTGCGACGAGATTGTTCGGGAGTTTTATGCATCCTACGTAGCCACTATCCACGTGTCCATCAATAAGTGAGCAAGACCCTCTCACTTCTACACTGGTTCGAAGGTGCCGGGTAGACAAATATGAAACCACCATCCGTCGCTTTCTATACGGCCCCACTACTGGTTCATAGTGGACCTGCAATACCTCAGAGTTTGATTACAGGTGGGAGATTGTTCAGAGTGGTACTTTTTAGAGGAATGCAGAGCAGCATGAGGTAGTTAAAAAATGATTAGCTCGGTAAATTTTGACAGACAGTGAGAGGGATGATTGGGTTATAGATCCCCCAGTGCTCATCAAGAAAGCCACTCTCAATATTGTGGCCAAGTTTTTCTCGCTATTGGTTCGGCACCGATTATCATCCACAAAAAGCCGACAATGTACTTATATGGGATAGGTAGAGTGATGGTGGCGGCACTGCTAGTGGGACTGGAAATAGAATTTGCTCAGATGATCATAGCAGAGATTCACGAGAGGGCCTTCAATACTTCTACCAGTTACCCCTTTCCATTTCTTATCTTCTAGTTGTGTAGGGACGCCAGAGTGCTAATTTTGTACTATGACAGACTCTATAAGTCAACATGAACTTTGGATATAGGTTTTATCAGAGATGAGACCAATGTGGTTGCACCCCGCAGAGGGCCCCAGATTGAAGTTCCTCCATTGAGCGAGAATTTGACAGACACGGTGGAGATAGCCTAAGGGGCTGACCCTGCCATACCAGAGCATGCAGATTCCACTCCGGCCTCATCCTCACATGCAGCTAGCAGGGCCCCAACTCTTCTAGATCCACGCCACCATCTGGAGCATTATTCTGTTTAGCTTGAGTCCAGAAGTTAGAGGCACAGATGGCCACTCTGCTCTATCACATTTAGCCATGGATGCAAAATTCCATTGCAGAGGTAGAGGAATGCATAGAGAAGCGGGTAGCCAAGAAGGTGGAGCAACAAATTCAGGTGGTTCACAAACGCCTTGATGCCCTTGATTTGCGTGTTCTAGCACGACCAACTCCTGCCACTGACCTCATTATTATTCAGGCTGTGATTGCCAGCCTGTGAGTCGATGTTGATTCCATCTTGAAGATGCGAGGGACTGAGCCGGAGAGTGCTCCCACTGAGGTAGTAGTGGACACAGTGCTAGAGTCCTTGTTCAAGGTCCCTGCTGAGCCATATACAAGCATTGAGGTCGTAGCATGAGACACAGATCCACCCACACTATTGAGGCCGATGATGAGGCCCGTCCAAGCAAGAGAGAGCAGATGGAGCTGGAGTAGTCTAGGAGGGCGTCTTTAGATGATAAAGAGATATGACAGACGAGAGCACTAGAGATGGATACTGTAGCATCCAGTTCTGTGCCGATAAGTGGTAGAGGAGAACTACTGATGGTGCGTAGGTTAATTTGGGCACTACTAATGGTGTCCTAAGTAATGATCCTTCGGGTTCCAAAAAACTGGACCCACCCGCTTGTTGAGAGTTCTTCGGCTATATGCGCCACAGGTTTGCTTTAGATATCACCCTGTGCCTTTAATTTCTTATTGCATTGGGTACAATTGCATGTTTTTTTGTTGGGGGTGGGGTAAACGGAACGTGAGTTATAGGTGAAGTTTGAGCAACATAAATCACAATCCTCTCTTGGGGTTTTCTTGCATGTGTTCTTTTTCCCCAAGAGACTGTTTAAATTTCTGTTGAACCGGCATGTCTTAGTGAGTACAGGTATAAAAGCATGAAAACAAAGCATGATGGCTAATAAAAATGATACCCCCATCCATTGTTGTGCATGCATGTATAGGTTAAGATAAGTTGAATGTGATGGCTCTAAATATGACATAAATAGGCTTCCACTACATGACCTTCAACTAAAACGTGAACTGGGAAATCTAATACTGCAATAATGTGACAAGAGAGTGTGAGGAGATTCAAGTGTTCAAACAGTTGGTGCCTAGCCAGAACTTGCCAGTTAGTCTTGCTAAGAGAGTCGACTCTAGAAGCTAAAAAGCGATCATATGACCTTGTTCAAAATAGTCAATATCTAGCCTAAAAGAAAGTTGAATAAATAAAATAATTGCCCCTTTTGATCCAAATATGTAAAGCCTGTAATAGACCAATTTTTTTCATTCACCAACACACCTTCTCAGGATCTAATGTTTCGACCCCAGTCCCTACTTGGACATGTACACCTTGACTTAGGTCAAAAGCCTAAGTTGAGGGTGTCTAATGCAAAAAGTGACCTCGTCTTGGCCCTGACCCAACTACGGGTATTGTGTACCTCAACCTGTGGAAAAACCATGAGTTGAGGGTGGCTATTATAAAAAAAGACTCAAAAATGGGTATGAAAAGAGTTGGACTTGTTCCTGAGTGCGAGTGTTTAAATAAAGATCCTTGTACCCAAAACTCATAATCACTGTGTGAAAAATGAGGATTTCTTTTGATGTGAGGGCACTAGTTGCATTATGAGAAAGTAGGTACCTTGGTGGGAGGAAAAACAGTAGAAGTGCCTGTTACATGGTGAATTTGTGTCATGATAGCATGAGTTAGCTTGTCGATCCTGAGAGCGTAAGCCTGTACTCAATCAAGAAAGAGTCAGGATTGATAGTCATGTAATTGCTAGAACTTAAAAATGTATACTTTTATACAATTGTCGTTTAGGGTCATAGTGCGTCCCTTGAGGACAAACAACGATTTTAAGTTGAGGGTGTTGATGTGTCTTGATTTTACGAAATTTATAATGCATCACTTAATAGTTGTGTGTGTCTAAAGACTTTTCGTAGTTATTTTAATAAGTTTTGTGTTTTGTTTTGCAGGAAAGATGTTCAGGTGGCATGGGAAGAAAACAACTGAAAAATAGTGCAGAACCAGACTACAGATGCAATCAAAGTCCGTCATTCAATTGACGGACCGTAGGTGTGATCACAAATGAAAACTCAAAATATTGAAGGAAAATTAGGGAAGTCTGATTAAGTGTGGAACCACGAGAGACAACGACAATCGACGGACCATACTGGTGAACCATCATTTGGTTCAGAGAAGGTTCCAGTACCTAATTTTTGAAGATTCTAAGTATAGAGCTACAGAGAAGCATCAACGACCCATAGGTTGTTGGTCCGTTGTTTGATTCAGAGAGGGTGCCATCCAAGTAAAGAAAAATATTCTAAGTCTACGGACCGTCGATTTATTGACGGTCCATTAGTTGGTTCGTCGATTGATGTCACGTCCCTGAACAAAACTTTTCTTATTTTAAGTTATTTTTCTTTAGGACTATGTTTTCTATATATATGGTATTGAAACCTCATTTTTGGGGTTAGCTATCATTGTTTTTGTTCTACTTCGTTTTGGAGATTGATTTTTGCAAACTTTAGCAATTAATTAATTTTCGGAGTTTGTTGAAGAATTTTTCATGCAAATTCAAGTTGGATTTTGGGTTTATTCTTCTTGTTGAGTAAGTTCATGTTTTCTTCATCTAAAACTATGAATTGTGATCTTGCTAGAATGGGTAACTAAATCCACAGCTAGGTTTGTGAGAACCATGGGTAATTAATAAAGTAATCCTAGTAATTAAGCATTTCTTGAGTAGTGTTTTGCATGCTTTGATAATTCTTTCGTTTAGAAGTCTTTTTAATGAGTGCGCACGTTAGATTTCGCCATGTTGCTACTTTTTGGACCAAGGTGGTAGTTAATAAGAAAAGAGTTATCAACATAGATTTAGTGTGATACTATCTGATAGGCTAGTATCGATTGGTGCAAAGTAATAACTAAGCCCAACATCGATTATGATATCTAAAATGAGGTAATGGTAAGGGTTAGTAAATTATACACACGTAGCCGGACCAAGGTGCAGAGTAAAATTCTCTAGATATCGGACCAAGGATTTAAAGATACCTAACTTATAACTTTGCATAAAATACACTAGGAAAGGATTGCTATTGCTAGGAATACTGCGTTATCAACCTGTGGGTAACACACATACCCTATTTACTCTCTCATATTGATAAAAACAAAGTTTGTTTTTGTTCAAATGCTAATTACACTATTAAAAGAATCTGTTTCACAAAAGAACTCCTTTACTTACTTGCTTTGGAAAGACATTGACTAAATAGATATAATCAGTAGTTAAAAGTTAAGTCTAAACCATTTTCCTCATGGGATTGACCCTAACATACTAGTTGGGTTCTCTACTTGATAATGATCGCTTATGCTTCTTTAGGGAGATCTAATTTGAGCGTATCAGCAAGTATTCTTAAGTAATACAAATTCATGTTACTCCCTCTAAGAGGCTTAGGTTTAGACATCCTCTCTTGGTTGGAAAGTTCTTGTTGGGTCCTAGGTTGACCATGTCCATCAGATATAGAATTGGAGGCCCTTCCCCTCATATAGTTCTAATACTTTTTTACCTCTCCTATTCCTTGATGAGCTTTGCTTCTCATTTGTCGCATAACCATAGACGTGACACTATTCATACTTTGTATGACATTTTCCGAACGGCATCACAACTACCAAGCCGATACTCATAACAAAACTTTGGTCATCGTTGCCTCGAGTCCCGCCAATTAAGGTTGGAGCAAGTAGGACCAATTGGGTGGGGTGAACCTTAAGGCTATTCTCCTTTACACTCAAACCCCTTTGATTAAGGTTTGTGAACTCTTGCATCTTTCTTTCCCTCAACTCTAAGGGGAAGAACCTATCAAGGAAGGCCCACTTGAATGATCCCCAATCGACAAGGCCCACTCTTATAGGTATTTCCTTCTTCCATTGCTCATACCAAATTTGAGTTACATTTTTTAGTTGATAGGCGACTAGTTCTGCCTTTTATTTTGGAGACACTACCATATAATCAAACAACTTAAACACTTCATCAATGAACCCTTGTGGGTCTTCATCCACTTGGGAGCCAAAGAGTGTAGGGGAATTCATTATTGTGAAATCCTTAATTCTAGAAGTGGTTGTACATTCATTAAGATCTTCTTTGAACTGTAGAATCCCTAGTGATCTGAGCCGTTAAAAATGAGTTAATGTTTGGAGAGTCGTCATTATCTACATATTCATCATAGACCCCTCATCACAAGAACTTGAGGAGGATCTAGGGGTGGAACATGGAGAGGAACCTCTTGCTCCTCATTACCTTCCTCATTTCTCCTAGCATTAGCCCTGGTATTTGCCATAACCTGAAAAATCAAAGGCAAAAATTAGAAGAAGGACTTACTAGAGCTAAACTTCTATGGCACGACTTAGAGAATGAATAAGTAAAGCTTCCTAAGAACCCAATAGTATTCTATCAATTAAATGTGGCACGCTTCACATTTATTAATAAGACTCTACTAGATGTGATTTGATACATCCTAAAATTATCCCAAAACCTTATGCTCTGATACCATTGTCGCCCTGAGAGCACCCCTTAGAAGTGTCACGACGTACTTAATCCTGAACGGTTCTCATACAAGTTCTTAGCATAATCAAAACATAAGATAATAGAAAAATACGAGAAAATTTTAAAACTTTTAAGATATACAATTGAAGTCATTTTCATAAATTGCAAACGGAAGTCTTTTTTAACTCTTTCTCAAACCAACTTGACTTGAATATAAACCTTTGGGACACAGTCCATACAAAGTCATCTATACCATAATCACACCATTCTCAAGAAACCTCAAAAGCATAAAGTGGAAAGCAAGAATAACATCCCATAATACTACCCAAGCCATGTATCCCTTATTGGTCATTTTAATCACAGTCTACATGCATGATATAAGTATTTAAGCTATTCTACCATAAGGGCACCATACTCCTCAAAGCACACTTGTGCAATGCATGAAAGACATCCCATATTTCCCCTTCACACTAAGTATGACCTTGAACTCATCCTAGTCGTATTCACCCTACTTTGATACCACTATTACTTTACTTCATGTAGACAATAGAACTATCACCTTAGTCAATCATATGATGACAAGGAAGGAAATTATAACACAATAATATCTAAGCATACATCCTCTAAGACAACACTCATAAGGTAACTTTTAGTCATACTTGTGCAATGCATGAGTAGCATTCCATAATACTACTCATGCTAAGTACTCCCTTGGGTCATCATACTCATGTTTCTTAAATAGGGACTAGCCCACTTTTAAAAGCACGGGAACTCTAGGATACACTTCTCTAAGTCTATCGTAGTTCCTTCTTATTTTGAACCCTAAGAGATATTATACTATGTATATCTTAGTTCATCATGCTTGAACCCTTGGAAATGTTACTTAAAGCATATTCTTAGTTCATTACACTTGAAATCTTGGAGATGCTACTTAAAAGATAGTATTAGTTCATTATAAGGTGGGACCTATGAGATATTTCTTTTAACATCTTTAGGTTCACTATTCTTATTATGGACCTTATGAGGCACTATCTTAAACATGTCTACTTTACTAACTTATCTTAGTTCCTCAATACTTAGAACCCTAGGAGGTACTTCATTGATTACATCTTGGTTAATCATGTTGAACTCTAAGAGATGCTACATTGAGCACAATCTTTGTTCTGTAAGTTGGGTCTCTAGGAGATGCTTCTTCAAGCACAATCTTAGACCATTACTTGCATTAGTCTCTAGGAGATGCTACTTTATGCACAATCTTAGCCCATGAGGTCTGAACTCTAGGAGATGCTTCATTGTGCATAATCTTAGTTTATCATTAATCTTGTTTAGTTGGGATATAACCTTAACCGACATTAGAACATATGAACTATCACATGAACTCTCATGGTGTTACCCATACCATCAAGGATTGGTCTACTTGCCTATGGTAAGACCGGTTTGTTAGCTTAGTTAGATCCACTAGACAACTTTCCTACAGGGCATGTAGTTGTGGGATACAGAGATTGCTACTAGAAACCCAAACTCCATTACTTCAGGCTTCCATCTCATGAGACAAACTTGAAGAAATCCGAACTCTTCTAGGTTAGAAATACCATGTGGGAATCCCAAAGTAAACTAAGTGGGAACCTCCATGAAAGCCCAATAACTAGGTGGGAACCTCCATCTTATTTAAATATCCCCCCAGTTCTAGGCATAAATCCCACAAGATAATTATTAAGTCTCTACTTTGACTCAAGTTTATGGAAAAATGTTCTCGACAACCAATCCATGCTAATACCTCAATTAGACCATGTGTCAGTACCTATCACCATCCATGGACTAGGTGTAAAGGCTCTCTATACTTGAATTCAATTAGGTAGGAGAAGTCCTTGAACCCTAGAACCATTACTATGTGAAAATTATTTCATATTAAGTTCATTTTCATACTTAGTATCATGTCTAGAACCCTACATTAGACAATGATATCTTTATGACCTAAGTGATTCTATCACTTCCTACCATCTATTATTCATAAGGTGATCTAGGTAGGTATAGGTCTCTCAACACAATCCTATTTATTAGCCTTTGATTCATATGTAGATTTTACTCTTAAAGCCTTAGAATACATAGTTAATCACATTGCTTCATTTTTAAGTCTTACTGATCAACACTAACAACTATGATAATTCATTCTCAATTACTTTACATCATATAACCATATTATGAACTTAGATTATAATACATAAAATTACATTCTTTGATACTTGGCGATTCTAATCATACTTGATCATAAAGGTTCAATTCTAACATTACAAGTCAAGATACTTCGTATTCAATCGATTCTAGTTAAATTCATGATTATATGATCCTAACTATTATCAATTAGTATTCAATATATTGAAATAGGAATATCACTTTAGAACCTTCAACTTTGCCTCAACGACATAAACCCACAAAGATCACATCATCAATTATAGAAATCACATGAATTCATAATAATTTCACTAAAAAAATTCAAATCAATCATAATTGGGTGATATCCACTAGATTGGAATCACGACCAAGTCCTACCCATAATGCAAGCTCAACCCAAGCTAGAATTGAGTTTTTGATTTAACAAGTAGGGCAAACTATGGGGGCTCCATGGGTGGAAGAACCCATGGATGATTAAGATTCACCACAAATTAAATTCACCCCAAGCTAATAAAAAAATCTTGAATCAATGGGTGATGAAATAACCCGCTAAGTTCCTTGCCCTTTCTCTCTCTTATTCCACTTTCTTGGAATTCGAGAGATTGATTTTTGGAGAGATTTTTGGGGTCTTTAGATGAATGGGTTAAAGTGATTAGTTTAGGGGTGTATTATACTTATATATTTAGTTAAATAAACTATTAACCGACCTACATTAACCCCTATTTCATAACTAACTTAACCCCTAAACACTCAACTAAAAACTAAAAGTTAAAAAATTGCAATGACTCACGCCCTGCCATCCATGGACCCTGGATAGGATTACTGTCCATGGTCTTGGTCCGTAGTTTGGACTTGAGGCTCATATTTTGCAGGCTAAATCAAGCCTGACCTATGACCATGACCTACGGGGACGTGAATTCCAACTGTAGGTCACAAAAATCAACTTTTTGTGGACTATTTTGGGGTCGTTCTCAAGGAACCCTTTGGTGGTCCATGGGGGGCTGTACCAGGACGTTAAACTCCTAAACATGTCATTCTAAATACTGGAATCGTTTTTACAAGTTTTATCCCTCATACAACTCCCAAACCTCAACTACAAGGCTCTATAACTCACTAGTTAAACTTACGAGTTTTTGGGATGTTACAAATTTTTTTTATTACTACTTGTAATTAAAAGTAATTTTGAGAAAACTCGGATAAAAACTGATAAAACATGCATATAACTATATAAATTTATTGAATGAACTAGAATTGAAATTCAAGGTCCAAGACCATAAATAATGGATATTTTTATATAATATAAATGTTTATTTTGTTAAAAGTTTCTAAATAATAGAAATATACTAATTTTTTTTAATACTTTGAAATTTGGATTATTGCCCAAATATTGTCAAATAATGACAAGTTGTATGATCAATTTGGAAGGATTGTAAATATACTATTCCATTCGACAATATTAATGGGTTATGGGTTGGTTGTGTACCAAATTGGTAATAAATGAAATGGTTATTGTGTGGTGTATTGCCTCAATTATTTCATGCTGCATTCTTTTAATTTCACTTTTACTCATCCATATATTAAACCAGAGAAAATGATAAAAGTGATCCTTAATGTATGGGGGTCGATGTATTTTGGTCCTTTATATATACCACTTAATAGATATAGTCCTTCATGTATATAAAACGTGATCATTTTGGTCCCAATCCTAAAATTTTAAAAAAAATATGTGCTAATGTATTGACAGAGACACCCAAATCTTCATGTACATTCTCTTCTCCTTTCTTCCTCCCTGCAATCACCAGAAAACAATTCAACAATTTAAGAAACTCCCACATATTCCCACGAAAAACATTGATGATGAAGAAGATTTAAAGAGGAGGAGAAAAGAACTATTGGGTTAACTTACAATATAAATCAAGTTTAACATCACAATTTAAAACCAGAATGATAAGACTCGACGATCCAAATGGGTGGAATCTAATAAAACTTTAGGAGAAAATTGTGAAGACTAAGGGAAGAAATGCTACCACTGAAGCACACAGTGAGGCTTGAAGAATTTTCAAAATCTATTTAAAGTATATGTTGATTATAAATAAAAGTAAATAAACTTTCATTTGGAACAAACTGTGTAACGATCATTTTTAAGAAAAAGAAAAAAGAGAAGAATGTGAAATCCAGTTGCAGGAGCAGCCGAGGAAGAAAGGAGGAGAGAGAGAGCAGAGGTGGAGGATGCTTTTTGAGTTTTCCATTAAAGTTAACGGATACTATGTTAAGTTTTATGGTTAGGACCAAATGATCACATTTTGTATACATTAAAGACTATATCTATTAAGTGGTATATATAAAGGACAAAAACACTTCAACCCCTATATATTAAGGATCATTTTCTCTATTAAACCAACTCTACTTAAGCTTATGTAATTTTAAATTATAGTGAGAAATATATAGAAGTCTTAATCATAGTAAATTACATAAAGGATTTTTAACAAATATACTTACCATAAAAATGTAACTTAGAGTAATCCACCCCTGAGAAGTTGTTAATTTAAAATTATAAATCTTCACCAAAGAGAAAATGACATAAATAGTTTCTTAATTATAGGAGAAGGTCTAAAATGATCTCTTACCTATGCTTTTGTTAAATTTAGTTTTTCAATTATTCAAAAACTTATCATATTTGATCCATTAAATACATTTACCGGTTTTAGTCGTTTAAGTATCTGAACACTTATCATGTTTGGCTTATGTCCATTTTTTATACAAATAACTTAGGTTTATATTAATGAAATTCATATCTCGAGGAATAAAATATTTTGATTTTTTTGGTTGTTTCTCTCTCCAACTACTTATACTTTTCAAATCAAATCTTTTATTTTTCTTTTATTGCACTGAGTATAAACCATTGACCGTCAAAAAAGGGAACACAACTATCCAAATCATTAGCAACAATTATATGCTTCATTTTATCCTCTATTGAATAAACTTACGATTTATGTCTTCTTTCCTCATCATTTTTATTATAAATCATATTGTTGATATTATTGTTCTTTTCATAAGAGAGATTTGAGGTAAAAGTTGCAGGGATAGAGAAGCAACTTAAAAAATGGGTTAAAATTTTAATTTTATGAAGTGTTCCGTTAATATAAACTTAAACTGTATGTATTAAAAAATGGACAAAGAGAAAATCTGATAAGTTTTTAATTATTTAAAAAGGACTAAAACAAGAAGTGTATAGTTAAGAGACAAAAACTGATACTCCCTCCGTCGTATTTGATGTGACACCATCTCCTTTTTGGTCATTCCTAAGAAGAATGTCACATTTCCTTATATGGTAAGTATTTAAAGGTACAATTCTCTTTTTATCCTTGTTGGTCCCACTTAATTTTAAAGATAGTACCTAATACATTTATGAGGTAAAAGTTGTAGGGATAGAGAAACAACTTCAAAAAATAGGTCAAAATTTTAATTTTATGAAGAGTTTCGTTAATATAAACTTAAACTATTTGTATTAAAAATGGACAAAGAGCAAATCTAATAAGTTTTTAATTATTTAAAAAGGACTAAAACTAAAAGTGTATAGTTAAGAGACCAAAATTGATACTCCCTCCGTCCCATTTTATGTGACATCATTCCTTTTGTCCAGTCCAAAAAGAATGTCACATTTTCTTATATGGTAAGTATTTAAAGGTACAATTCTCTTTTTATCCTTGTTGGTCCTATTTAATTTTAATGATAGTATCTAATACATTTATGAGAAGAGAGAAAACTGAGATTATTTTTGTGGAAGGACAATTTGATAAATATTTCAAAGTCTTCATTATTTCTTAAATTTCATCACCGGTCAAATATTATCACATAAAATGCGGCTAAGGGAGTAAGTTTTTTAATAGATTAGAGCCGACAATTATATAATCAATGAACCAAAAATGATGAATTTTTAACTAGTCAAAGAACTAAATCCAAAAAAATATTAACAGTGATTTTAGAGTTTAGACCTACTTGTATATTGACTATTTGTGACATTTTCTCGTTCATCAAGCATTAGTCCGATAATCCAATTTTGCATTGAACCATTCAAATTTGAAGGGAAAAAGTTGTTTGATTATGCAACATAAGGTGGAAATAAGTGGTTAGGTTTCCAATTAGGATTTTAATAGTGTGGAGATGGGAGATGACAAAGTGAAGATGGAGGCGATGGAGCTATTGGGAATGTTCCAAGTGATTCTTTGTCTTGTCGTCTTCGATCTCGATTACACTATATGGCCTTGGTTAAGGTTTTTGATATTAACTTATCCTTTTATCTTTATTTTTTCACATTATCGACATAGTAGTTTTTCCCATAGATTCTGTACGTATATTAAAGAATTAATAAATAACTAAATATATATATCTATATATTATATTATAATATATATAGATAGATAGAGCTATATATATATATATAGATATTATAGAGTAAATTGATAGATATATATATATATATATAGATATAACGATAGAATATATATATATTTATATATATATATATATAGATATATATATATATATATAATATCAACTGAGAACCCGAAACAATGATTCCGGATCATGGAAGAAGGGCCTGTGGGAATGCTTTCCACACTAGATTTGTTCGTTCAAACCCCACTATCAACAACAATCTAAATTCCTGGCATGCATATGAACTTCCCCATTGAAAATACCTATGGATTGAGAAGATCATTTACATATGCTAATATCGAATTCCTTTACGAGGATGAAACCTTTGATATGAAGAGAAGTCAATTATATAAACATTTGAATGCCAAAAAATATGATGGTGTAGATAAAAGGTTTTAGTGCTGTTATGTCCTCTCTCTTTTGTTTGGAAGCTAGTTAGAGACCTTGGTCCATAGAAATCTTAGTGCAGTTTTGGCATCTCTATTTTGTTTATACACTAGTTACATAGCTTTGTCAATAAAATATTGATTAACGGTGAGCATGTTTACCATTCTATGGGGTACTTCTTGGTTTCAATTATCTGAGGGTCATTGTATAAGTCTTCAAACCCTAACTAATGTATATAGTGGATTAGAGGATCAAGTTGTATTCCTAATTAGGGTTTGATACTAGTGAAAGACGATTCTCTAATATAAATAATCAAATACCAATGATAGATGAAGGAAACTTTAGTTAATAAAAGATAGTGGTTTAGTAAACTTAACAGACTAAAGGATATCAAAGCCCACAATGGCTTGTGCTTCCATTGGTCAAAGAGAGAAGGGAGATTATCCATCTGTTCCATGTTACAAATATGGGGATTTGAGAAGTAAGAGATGTTTGAATGAGAATTTCGTTTATCTTGAGGTTTGCTTCGAGTTGGGTGATGTATAATGATATTATACGATACTTTGACTTTGTAAGTGGTTGCTTCGGGATCTTCTCATTGTTGATTACAAAAGTGGATTCTTGGAACGTATTTCTTAGCTTTCTATACTTGTGCTTTCGAGAACCAAAATTATATGAACACCTCTCGAGCTCTTTGTCACTAAAAATGTTTGAAGTGAAAGTTGTTGTCCATAGTATCTCTATGTCCTTACTTGAATAGTTTCCTTACCTCCGCTTTCTTCCTTAAAACGTTACGCCATTGTGTCTACTATCAACATTGGTTTGTTTTTTTGGTTAAAATTTTGCTTAGAGTTTGTTGTCTTATATTTTTTATATCTGTTATCATTTAGTGAATGTCTTTCAAAACAGCAAATGTCATCTTTATATCCTCATGGAAAAGATAAATTATATGCCATGAAGGACAAAGGAGTTAATATTGCTATTGCCTCAAGATCACCATCTCCTGATATAGCAAACACTTTTCTTGATAAGTTGGGGCTATCATCAATGTTTGTAGCGAAGGCGAAATGGTGGTTTTTACTGTAATTTTCACCGTACGTTCTTTGGTTCAATTGTATGGCAACTATATTATTTTGGTTATTCAATTTCTCTTTTACAACAAACATCTACTTCCTTTTGTAATGTTAATTGACTTTTGTCAACTCCTCTCTGTTGTTTTAGAAAGCATAATACAGAAGGAGCAAAAATGTAGAGAAACAAAGTTACTCCCTTTGTTTCACTTTATGCATCTTAGTCTATCTAGATATGAAGTTTATAACGAAGACTTTTGAATATTGTGATTTTAAATTAAGGCTATGTATAACGTATGGAAAGAACCTATTGTTACTTATGATTGTAAACATGTTGTATCATTCTAGAAAGACAGGTCATTGAGGGCACAATGAGAATGTTGGAGTTGAAAACATACTAAATATAATAATGTGATACTCTTTTTAAAAAATCCATGGAAAAGGGAAAAAACTACCCTCCAACTATGTGAAATAGATCAAATATACCCTTTCACTATTTTTGGGCTGAAAAGTCAAAACTACCCCTCTCGTCTAACTATCGGATCACAATGTAAATAAGTAGAAGTTAGAGGATTTATTATTGAAAAATTTAGTTAGATTAGTTACAATATAGCTGTGTATTTTACTGTTGTATATATGCATGTACATATCCATTTTTATTGAATTAAGTTCATAATTTGTTAACTCTCTACACTCTTCTGTGCATCTAGAACATTTTTACTAATAGGAATTGTTCACCAGTAATCTTCTTCAAGGTAATCGAACATGGTATCAGAGCTGTCGTTAACATTGTAGAGCTCAGTTCTCAGTAAAAGGTGACGACTGTGGTAATGATCCGTACCAGAGGAAGCTGGAGTCACATCATCCTTATTTCACATATATTGATAATTTGGGTGTAATTATCAGCTGATTCAACCGAACAGGAGCTGATAATTTTTGGTATGTAGTCGAGCAATGAAGATTTCTATTCTAGGTCGAAATAAGCTTGGAATCATTGATGGATCTTGAAAAAAGGAATCCTATGGTTCTAATTTGAAGAATTTATGGGAACGCAACAATGCCATAGTCCTTTCATGGATTATGAATTGTGTTTTGAAGGAATTACTTAGAGGCATCGTCTACTCCACAAATGCAGCTGTTGTGTGGAATGATCTATGTGAGAGGTATGATAAAGTTGATGGACCTCGTATCTTTCAGTTACACTAAAAGATTGCTATAACCTCTCAAGGTACCAGCTTTGTTTCAATCTATTTCTCTAAACTGCGTAAATTGTGGGTAGAATATGATAGCTTAGCACCTGTTTCTAGCTGTGAGTGTGTAAATTCGAGAGAATTGTCAATGTTCATGCACAACCAGAAATTACTTCAGTTTCTCATGGGACTTAATGATTCATATGAGCAAGCTAGGAGTCAGATCCTCATGATGGTACCATTACCCACACTGAATAAGGCTTATTCATTGTTAATTGAGAGAGAAAGACAGTGTAGTATGACTCAAACGTCTAGTTCTAATTCATCTGAGTTGAATGTTGTATTCTCTACTGGTTTAAATTCAAAACCATCAACAGCTAAACCAAGGCCTCATTTTAGCTCTAGTTATGATCCCAATGCAATCTGTGACTACTGCAACAGAACATGTCATACTAAGGCTATTTGTTATCAGCTTCATTGTTATCCACCTGGATATGAAAGGAGAAAGAGAGGTTCACCCAACACCTACCAAGGAAGAGGAAGATCTAACAATGATAGGAGAACATATCATGCTGCTCATACTGCTATTAGTAAATCTGATCAGTTTAATTATAGTAGGGGTGTGGATCAAAGGAATCAAAGTTATGGTAGAGTCTCCTAACAACATGATCAAGTTGATTATCATAAAAGCATGAATATGCTGCAAGAACAGTATAATCACACATTACATATGTTTGGCCAAAATAATCTACAGGGCATTGCTGATGGAAGTTCATCTTCAACCTCAACACCACGTTCTAGTACATCACATCCCAGTGCAAATCTAGCCCAAGATACCTACTCTTCAACAGGTAATAATGCCACTACTCTCACAATTAGTACCACTAATTCAGGATGGATTATAGACTCGGGTGCAACCAATCATATGACCCCTCACTCAAATTTGTTGGTTAATTACATCCTATATCAACTAAGACACCTAGAAGTGTACAATTTCCTAATGGGCATACTACATTAATTACTCATACAAGATCTTGTAATATGACTTCACATGAAACTCTAAATAATGTCCTTATTATTCCTGATTATAAATTCAATCTGTTATCAGTTTCTAAACTTACTAAAGAGCTACAATGTGTTTTCTGTTTCTTTCCTGATTTTTTTACAATTCAGGACCTCTCTAATGGGCAGGTGAAGGTGATTGGTAAGGAACATGCTAGCCTATATATTCTACCTACTCACTCTTCTAAAGATACTCTCCCTAAAGCTTATTCTCTTCTATCTCAAGATGATATTCATTCATCAAACTCTCAGATTACTCTATGGAATAAACGACTAGGACACACTTCTTCCAATGTTCTAGCCAGTGGTCTTGACCTGTCTCCTACACATTGCACCAAGGAAGTACACAACTGCACTCTGTGTCCTCTTGCTGATCAACCTAGATTACCTTTTCCACATAGTGTTACAGTGTGCACTTGTCCATTTCATTTACTTCATATAGATGTTTGGGGTCCATTTCATACTCCTACTTATGATGGTAATAGATTTTTCGTTACCATTGTTGATGATTGTACTAGAATGTTATGGTTGTTTCTAATAAAATTGAAGAGTGATGTTTGTGTAGTGCTGGAAAATTTCTTCACTCTTGTCAAAACACAATTCAATGCCATGGTTAAGATCATTTGAACTGACAATGGCTCTGAATTTGTCAATATTGAGTATACTCCCATTAGATTTTGGGGACATTGCATTATCATTGCTGCTTATATTATTAACAGGTTAACTACACCTGTTTTACTTGGCAAATCTCCTTATGAAGCCTTTCACAAATGTCAACCTTCTCTGCATCATATGAGGGTCCTAGGTTGTTTATGATTTGCCAAGAACATGTATTGTCATGATAAATTTCAGCCACGGAGTGTTGTTACTATTCATATGGGGTATAGTGATCATACAAAGGGATACATTCTATAAAATGTTCAAGACAAATCCTTCTTTATCAGCAGGGATGTGTTGTTTAGAGAAACAATATTACCATTTAATACTACATACTCCACTAACTGGAACTTGTTTCCTTACATGGCTGCTTCTTCAGATTCTTCACCTCTATTTCTTGCTCCTTCTACTGACTCAGTTATACCCACAGACTTAATTCCTCAGCCTTCAGAGTCTACTCCTTCTGTTCCTCTTATAGGAAGGTCACAAAGAAGTAGTAAACCTCCACTTTGGTTACAAGATTATGTGGCTTATGCTCAACTTACTTCTACAAGGCCACTATATTCCATTGATCAATACATTGGTTATGACCAATTGTCCCCCTCTGATCAGGCTTTTCTTTCTTCATTTGGCTCTGAGGTTGAACCAAACTCCTTTGAGGAAGCTTGTAAAGATCCAAGTTGGGTTGAGGCTATGCAAACTGAAATTTCAGCTTTAGAATCCAATCAAACCTGGCAGGTGGTTTATTTACCCTCTAACAAGAGAGCTATTGGTTGTAAGTGGATTATTAATATCAAGTATCATGCCTCTGGTGAGATTGACAGATTCAAGGCACGACTTGTGGGTAAAGGGTTTAATTAGAAAGAGGGGATGGATTATCATGAAACCTTTTCTCCTGTGGTTAAAATGGTACTGTATGAAATGTACTGCTCTAGATGCTAAGGAACATTGGCATGTTCACCAAATGGATGTATCCAATGCCTTCCTTCAAGGTGACTTATTTGATGAAGTTTATATGACTCTTCCTCTTGGTTTTCAGCCTCCTAAAGGTTTTAGTGTGCAGGGGGAGAAACCAGTGTGCAGGCTCAATAAATCCCTTTATGGCTTAAAACAAGCACCTAGACAATGGAATATGAAACTCATTGAGGTTCTTATAAAGTTGGGCTTTGTGGAAAGTCATCTTGATTATTCACTTTTCATCAAGAAAACAAATACATCATTGGTGATAATTCTAGTGTATGTGAATGATATGATGATTACAGGCAATAATTTCAATCTCATTCAACAGACCAAAAGAACTCTACATGATAAATTTAAGATGAAAGATTTAGAAAATCTCAGATATTTCCTTGGGATTGAATTTGCTAGATCACAAGAAGGAATTGTAATGCATCAAAGAAAATACACACTGGAAATCATATCTGAGGCTGGACTTGGGGCTGCTAAACCAACAACTACTCCTCTTGATCCCTATGTGCATCTAACTACCAGAGAGTATGATGAATTGAATGGAACAGGCAAGGATGATAAACTGTTAAAAGATCCAACAGTGTGCAGAAGACTAGTGGGAAAATTGTTATATCTGAATGTCAGTAGACCAAAAATTTCCTTTACTACACATACTTTGAGTCAATTTCTACATCAACCTAAACAGTCACATCTAAATACATCTCTCAAGGTGGTAAGATATATAAAAAATCAAGCAGGTTTAGGTGTGTTGTTTTCTAGATCAAACACCAAACAATTGCAAGTCTATTGTGATTCAGACTGGGGTGCTTGTTTGCATACAAGAAGGTCAGTTACAAGTTTTATGGTGAAATTGGGAGGTTCATTAATTTCATGGAAATCTAATAAACAAGCAACTATTGTACGGAAGTAGTGTGGTCAGTGAAACTATTCAGAAAACTTGGAGTTGTAGTTCCTACTCCAGTAACCATCTATTGTGACAGTAAGTCAGCTATTCAAATAGCTATCAATCTTGTGTTGCATGAAAGAACAAAGCACATTGATTTGGATTCTCACTTTATTAAAGAGAAAATTCAAAATGGTCTAGTTCAAACAGAGTATGTGCATACCAAAGAGAAAGAGGCTGACATTCTAACTTAAGGCTTAGGGAAATCAAAACATGAGTACTTGCTATCCAATTTTGGAGTATTGAATCTGTTCATACCTACAAACTTGAGGGGAAGTATCAAAGAAGGTGTTACATAGAGTAAGGATCACAATGTAAATAAGTAGAAGTTGGAGGATTAGTTATTGAAAAAGTTAGTTAGATTAGTTACAATATAGATGTGTATTTTACTGTTGTATATACACATGTACAGATCCATTTTTACTGAATGAAGTTCATAATTTGTTAACCCTCTATACTCTTCACTGCGTCTAGAACATTCTTACTAATAGGAATTGTTACCCAACATCTAAATAATAACGCCACATGGACGTACACCTAAGCGCACCAATGTGGCTAATCCACCGACCCATTAAAATACCCTACCGTCCCTTATAAATCCCCTAATTTTAATTAATCTCCCGTTGTAAATTTAATTTTTGGGTGGTTATTGTTGTTAAATATTAAAAGTTTTTTTTAGGTCCTTATTCATCCCATGAAGTATCATTTTGGGTTCCATAATTCAGTTTCATTCTGTCAATTAGCAATTGAGAAGTGTCTCCCATTCATAGATAGAGCTAACCCATCTGTAAACTGCAAATGGAAAACTATAATTTTCCCTTTTGTTTACCACGTCGTCAAGCTTGATTTTTGGAAATTAACATTTGGACAGGAACATACAAATTTTTTCCCTTGATTCAACATAGTCAGGACCTTATACACTCAAAAGGAGGGTGTGGGGGGAAGAAATGGAGTAAGAATGAAATTAGGACTATAAGGGGAGGTCGGGGTTCTTAATAGGTGGGTGGATTAGTCAAATTGTTGTGATTAGATGGACATCCGTGTGGCTTTATTATTTACACGTTGGTGTGTCAAGTATTGGTCCATTAAAAGGGAGGATAGAAGTGATCCAACAGTTAGACGGGAGGGGTAGTTTTGACTTTTGAGCCTAAAAATAGTTAAAGGGCATATTTGATCTATTTCAAATAGTCGGAGGGTAGTTTTGGCCCTTTTTGAACAATCTAAAATGCAAGTAGGATAGTAAATTTAAATGGAGGAAGTATATTACCATGTCTTCATATGGTAAACTAAAGTTGAGTTTTGCCCCATTTAATTAAGAGTTGTAGTATCGTATGATGCATGTACTCGTGTGCAATACATTTCTAATAGATGGTTTCAACCTTTAGTGGTTTTTAAAAAAAATCTGCATGAAGTTCACACCCTTATTGTCCCAAGTTATTTGATTTAGTGGGAAGAGTGCAACGTTTAATGTGTGGGTTAGTCACATCTCACGGGTTGGAACTTCTTCGCAGCCAAAAGTCTGGTATTTAAGTGGAGAACGGTAGAGGGATAGGCCCATTCATTATCCAGCCAGTTTCAAACCAAGTGCTTATCAAAAAAAAGAAATAACTCACACCCTCTCGTTTGACATTGACACCAAACAATATGAAGGATCTATGTAACATAGATAGCACCCAGTTTTGTGGTAAAGTATGTTGACATAAATGCTAGAAGACTTGGTGGCTCATGAAGTAGGTTTACAAGAATGGACGCTCCAGTGGCTGGGAAATAGAATGTGCAAAGCTGGAAAAAAGCCATGAACTGAGATTTTGAAATCTGTAGAAGTAAGAAGATTTTGAAAAGGAAATAAAAAGTATGACATAATGTTCCTACAACAAAAAGTATAACATAATGCTCCTTCAGCTACTATGGCTAAAAGTATAATAATTCTTGCACTAATCGGTTTAAATTGCGTGGTGAACCAAGTCCTTGTGACAAAAAGAGAGGAGCAAAAGTAAAAGAGATGAACTGCAAATGATATTAGATTAATGCGTTATCTGGAGTACAATAGATAAGTTTTGAAGGGCAAAAATCCCGAGTAAATCTCTCCTACTCTACAACAGCGAGTTAATTCTTATTATCCAAAAAGCCCTCCAATAGAAGAAAACTAATGGCTTAAATTGGTAATAATACTTTGGTAAAATCTATCTAATTAATTTATAGGATAATTTTGTCTGAAGTCTGAAACATTTGTTGTCAACTAAAGATCTCTTTTCAACCAAAGAATAAACGAATGAGTCCGGATCAGAGTGACAACTATATGTCGAGGATTATAGAAGGAAAAAATAATAATCTTTAGAACATTTCTCAAGTTTTATAGGTACTTAAGGCACTTGAAGGATGATACAATCATCAACTACATTATTTTATACTACCAAAATAGAAATAAAAGTCTTTTCACAAATAACTAATACATGTCAATCACCAATTTTACTAGATACAATGTACTACGAAATTCTAAAGAACTTCCTTGAAAAACTAAAATACATTTTTGAAAGACTAAACATTGATGCCATTAATTTCACACCCTCCCCCTTAATGCATGTGCTTGATAACTCCAATGCGTGCGGTTTTTTTCTCAGATCCAAATTTTTTTCTCCTCTTGGAAGTTTTTTTTTTTTGGTGAAGTGCAGCAAGTTGTTCTCACCCTGTCGAAAATAATGCAACTAATTTCCCTTTCTCTTAATGCTTCGTCGATAAAAGGGTACTTGGTTGAATATGCCTTTGATGTTCATGGCTGACTAGATTCTTGCAATTGCTATTGCTAAGTGTTAACAATACAAAAAATTCCCTTTTTTTTGTTTTTCACCAATGTCCTCCCCAATAATTTCTGCTAAGCTGTAGATAGCTTGAGAAGTAGCCTGGATGCTGAAACATATTCTGCTGTCTGCAAGTGGATGAGCAAACTCACAATTTGCTTTTTTATAACCAAGAACACAAATGCTTGATCTATATAAGAAACCATAACCAGATGAGTACCTTCTTCGAGTCATTTTATACTTCCCAGCCCAATCCACTATCATAATTAACCAATTATGTTTCAATCGGTCCACCAAAAGTTTGTGACATTATCCATAAGCCATTGTGTCACTATAGTAGCGTAGAACACGCTTTTTTTTTCCTCAGCTCCCAAATGCAACTGCCTTGGTTTCTTGCATGCATCTGGATATAAACTAGCAGCACATATAATATTTGTCCTTGTTGACGTAAGATATAGCAACTTCCAATCAAAACTCCTAACAAGTGAGCTAATTTACTTTTTATTTCTCCGATCTTTTCTAAACTTCTCATTTGCTGCTAATGGTGGACCATAGACTGCAATCCATATTTGAATTTTTTGAGAATAATTTTTAGTATACTGTGTGAGAAATGAAAAGTCCTCCTTCTTTCACTTGCGAACTTCGATGCCCTCAAGAAATATCTTTAGAAACCCAATATCACTCATTTTCTTAAGCTTGCATGATATCCTTGTTTAAAATTTGCATCATCTTTACATCATTTCCCTGTAGAGCAAATCACCCACATAGAGACAAACAATTAATGTGTTATGTTCTTTTTCGCGTTCACATACAAAGTGGGGCTTCACTTTTACTTCAATGAAATTTATTTTTTTTTGAAAAGTATTAATCAAATTTCATTTAAACCAAGGCTCTTTTTTAGGCTTGCTTTCATCACCCTAAAGAGATTTTTTTTTTAGCCTATACAACCTTTTCTCTCCCCCTTGAAACAAAAAAATCCGTGAGGTTTGCTCAACATAAATCTTCTTCATCAATTTTTCCATTCAGATGCTGACTTACATCAAGTTGAAATATCTTCGTTTTCTTTTTGTGCAGGCAAACACAATTACAGTTTCTAATTGTCTCAAGAATGAGAAATGGAGAGAAAGTTTAATAAAATCATAACCTGATTTTTTTTTTGCGTAGCCTCCTAACAACACCTTGCTTATTCTTTTGAATATCCTCCTTCGTGATAGTTTGAATTTTTTAATCTATTTTAAGACTTCTCTTTCTCTAGGAATAGCCACAAGCTCCCAAGTTTAGCTTTTTTTTCAATCATTCGAATTTCTTCTTCATGGCTTTTCTCCAACATCATGCTTTATTGCTTCTGCATAATTTTCTACTAGCACAACACCAGCAAAATTACATCTTTGATAAATGTCACTCACCATTTTTGTTCCTCTTGGAGGCGTTCTTCATTTTGAATCTGGGTTTCTTTTTCTCCCCCTTGGGAGACATCTTCATCGTTCTCATGCTCTTCTTGATTTTGAGATAATGATAGCAGTATTTGCTCTACTTTTGTAAATCCTCCCAATTCCCATGTTTTTTTTCATCAAAAATGACATCTTAACTATAACCACAAGTTTGTTAGTTTTTGACATCGAGAAACCTATATCCTTGTGTCACACACCACTAAACCCAAAGACACATTTTTCTTTTTTTTCATCCACTTTTATTTTTTTTCTCAACCAGGACATGAGCATAACATACCCAACACCCAAAAATTTTAAATGACTTACCAGAAGGTTACTTCCAACTCCAACTTTTAACTGGTGTCTTGTCCTTTAGTAAGCGCCTTTGTTTGGACACCTGTTTAAGGATGTGAAACTGTTTTGTTATGCACTGCTTCTACTTAAAATATTGTTGGCAGCCCTTTTCTCATTCATCATGTTCTGACCATTTCAACAATTTGTTCTATTTCTTCTTTGAGATCCACCATTTTTGTTGAAAGAGGTATACCCTGTTTTAAGTTGCGTTTTGAATGCCTTCATTTTTGCAATATTTTCTTCAAATTCTCGACTTGTGTACTCCCCTGCTCATCACTGCGATGGTCCCTTGATGCTGCACCATTTGTGCTTTCTCAACAAGACGCTTTAAATTTCTTGAATGTAGCAAATGGCTTCTGACTTGTTTTTTTCAAGAAATAAAAAACTCGTAATTCTTTGAGAGAATCATCAATAAAGAATTAGAAAATAACCTTTGACTTCCAAGAGAATTGAGTCCTCATTGGTCCACAAATGTCGGTATGACTTAGTTCCTAAAGTAACACTTGCTCTCCAAGACACCCCCCTTTGAATGACTTCATGTGTTGCTTTCCCAATTATACACTTTCACATGTTCCACCATCAGTATGTATCCTCAAGAAGGCGTTGCACCATGTCCTTTTGAGAGCTATTAATTAAACCCATGAAAATCCAAGGAACCAAATCTTTTTTTGTGTCACAAGCCTGAATTCATCTTACAATTTCATTTTTCAATGCATTGTTAATGAATTGCAAGGGAAGTTTCTTTTTTACATCTTCTTCAACAATGACTTGATTTGACTCATTTTATCATAAATCCTCATAATGATCTCTAAAGACAAGAGAAAACATTTTCCATGATTGACCAACATAAGCACATATTCCTTCCAAGTCAGAAACATAGAGAACATCATGAAGTTTGGGGGCTTACCGTCATCCTTTCATTTGTCAATAGTACCTTTTTAACCTTTCGCATCAACTAAGTCTCCATTTCACATCTTTACTTTAGTAGTGATGCTATTATTAATTGAAGAGGAAAAGCCTCTCAATCACAGTCATATGAATACTACCAACAACCACTATCAACATACCATTCCATTGCTTTTTGTTGCAGAGCATCAGATTTTATAATCCACAAAGGTGTTCTTTTCCTTCTTCCCTTTCTTCCACTCCTGTTTTTCACAAAAATTTGCTTGCTGCACGTTTCTTTGTGCCAAAAGTTACATTGGGGCTTGCCTTTTGTGCAACATTTTTTCCCCTGCATTGTGATTAGTAAGCTATTTTGCAAAACTTACAAAAAGACTAGCGTTTTTTTCTCACATTTGTCTTCAACCCTTCCCCTTTTTGGAAGACCATCTGATGCACTTCTTTTTTTGGCTTGGGTGATTTTTCTTCTGGTGATTGTTGTTTTGGAGAATTTTTGAGAATTCTCAAATTTGTTGTTAGACTAAAAAGTTCCGTCTCTTGGGTTGATCTCCACGAAAAAATCTTCACTTCTCGTGTGCACGAAATGATCCAACAGCTCTTTTATGGAAACTAGAAATATCCTTTTCGTCCTCCTCCGTGATAGCAACGATTGTACTCCATACTTTTCTTGGCCCTAATTGACTCTTTTCCACATCTTTTTGGTAAAAAATTGTATCACTATGATTTCTCATTTCACTAACATATTTCATCGCTTGTGCAATATTCATCAATTTTTTCATATTCAAATCACTTTACATTTTTGCAAAACTTCTTCTAAGAGTTTGAAGACTTTTTATAATGCTTACCATTATCGTCACCATACAACCTCCAGTTTCCAGAAAATGCCTAAGTTCCTTTGCAGTCTCACAGTAGCAGTTTTTTGCAAAATATGCTCTTGAGACGCCCATTTGGATTTTGCTCAAGGCTTTTGCATCTTGACGATACTTCCACCTACCCTCAACTTTTTTCATCTCTGTTTTTGTAAAGATCAAACCATCGTTTATCTGGATATTTCAAAGTCATTTTGTAACAATAGTCTACAAACTTTCATTCAGCTTTCAAATTTTTCTCATTTCTTACTCTCCAGTATCAAATCAGTCTTCCATCAAAAAAAAGAGGGAAGAAACAATGAAGAATGCACCTTCATTTGTGTTTTTGGATGCCATATTTTTTTCCTTCTCCTAACCCCACTAATTATCGAACGAAAATCTGCTCTTTGATCCATTTTTAGGAAATATGGAAGGAAAAATAATATCTTCAAAATCCTCAAGTTTATTAAGGGCCTAACTTCAGGCCACTTGACGATTATTACAATCAATCACTAATCACTATTGATTACTACTCAAAATAGAACACAAAGGTCGTATTACACAAATAATTTAATATATGTATCACAATTTACTCGATACATTATACGAATGTCAAGAGACTTCTTGAAAAACTAAGAGACAATTTCGAAAGACTAAACATTGATGCACTAATTCCAACATTTTGATGATGAGGATCGGCGGTAAAATATCTTCATTGTGAATTTTGCTCCTAAAAAAAAGAGAAAAACCATATCACTCGTGTTATTATTTGACCTTTTGATCTATTATTTCCTACCTGTAGCCTGAAATATTTTTTGTAGTACTATCATGCAATTCAGAGAGTCACATGGTTGTTTTATTCTTGGTAGGTTTCAAAGATGGGTGTGACTACTAGCATTGTTGAATGCCTTGAATCGGACCCGTTACAACAGAAAGAACGGGTGTCCCCTCTCTGTCCAATCCTGCTTATTGGGCCCGTCATTAGCCTGTCAATTCTGTATTTTGAGCCCCAAGCCTGTGTAGGCGTACTTAGCACTATATATAAGACATTTTTTTTTTTTTTTTTTTTTATTATGGCAACCCTATTCTGTAATTTTGTCTTGCCTCTCCATATAAAACTGCTCCCCCCTCTTCTTGGTGGTAGGCACCTGCAGTTTGCCTGAAGAAGGTAGATACACTGAGTCGTCTACTTCACCAAAGAAGCCCTTTTAAGTCCTGATTTCTGACAAATGGTTTTTGATGCATGGGAGATGAGATGGAGTCCCTACACAAATCAGACATGGATCTGGTCAATACAAGCCTTCGGAAGAAGGATTATTACTTTGCAAATGGGTGTTTTCAAGAAGAACGAAAAGGGATTATCACCACAGAAGGTCAGTAATAAAGCCAGGGTTGTTGCCATAGAGTTTTCAACCAAAGAGAGGGAGTGGACCTACAAGAGAATCTCTCAACCAGTGTTCAGACATACTTCCTCCGAGTGTTTACTAGCGATAGTTAACACATCAGAATCTGGAGCTTGAACAACTTGATGTGAAGACAAAGCGTTTCTACATTGAGAGTTGGAGGGAGATATACAATGACTCATCCGATGGTTTCCAAGTTCCCGGGAAGAAAATCACTCTGCAAGTTGAAGAAGTCCTTTATGGACTTAGCAGTCCTCCAAGGCAGTGGTCAAAAAGTTTTGCTAGCTATATGGTGAAGTTGGGGCTTATACTCCCGGACGCAGAGATTGTTGTGGTTCCCTACTACACAAGCGCAAGATGATTCATTCATCGATCTGGTGCTGTATGTAAGTGATTGTTATAGCTGCAAAGAAAAAGTATGACATTTCAGAAGCTGAGGGTTGGTACTTAGTGCTGAGTTTTGAGATGAAGGATCTGGGACCGCACGAAAGATTCTAGGATGGAGATCATTAAGACACAGAGAGAAGGAAATTGTTTCTATGTCACATAGAACCTACATTCAGAAGGTCTTGCCGGAGGTTTTTTGGCATGTCTTCATCTAAGCCATTGATACCACCCCCAGTGCTGCCAATATCCATCTCACTGTCCATGTTTCGCCCCACAGTCAGAAAAGCATAGCATGAGTAATAATTCACGATTCCCTTATCCAGTGCGCGTGAGGAGTTTGATGTATGCTATGGTCCTGTCAAGGTCCAATTTGCACATGCAAGTCAGTTGTAAGTGAGCAGATGCTGGGGAAAACCATGGGAAGACATGGCAGCTGTAAGAAATTTTCCCGGTACCTTAGAGGGTATAATCTTGACGTTGGTCCCCATTTAATGGAGGGTGATACTCAGTGCTTGGTTTATTGCTATTCTGATTCTGACTATCTGGAGATTTTTTGACACAAGAAGATCGGATGATAGGCGATGTTGGTTTGTTTACCCTTGGAGGAGTCTGTCGTCATTGAAGGCAACTTTGCACCACAGTTGACTTTTTTCCCTACTACGGAAGCACAGTACCAATGGCCTTGGACATAGGGCTGCAAAAGAGGGATTTGGCTGAAAGGGCTGGGGTAGTGGATCTTGGTCTGCATCAAGATCAGCACGGTGTATTGGGTGACAGTTTTGAGCGAATTTGTCTAGGCTCACGAGATCACAAGTCCATCAGAGAGAACGCAGCAATTTGACGTGAGGTTAATCCAATTTCTGAGAATGAGAAGAGAAATCAAGTGAAGAAAGTAGAACTGCTGGATATCCCTGCTGATATTTTCACAAAGCCGGTTCACAGAGCCACGTTTCAACACTGTTTTGGACTTGCTCAACATCAGAAGCTGTTTAATTGCCCTGCGTGGCAATTCTGAAGAGAGGGGGAGCCTGGCGTATCATAGTGCGTTTGAGAATCTTTTTGGAGAAATTCAAGTCCCAGGTGGAGATTTGTGAATGCCTTGAATCGGACCCGTTACAACAGAAAGA
This sequence comes from Solanum habrochaites, assembly GCA_027704765.1. NCBI lineage: Eukaryota > Viridiplantae > Streptophyta > Magnoliopsida > Solanales > Solanaceae > Solanum > Solanum habrochaites. The sequence goes on along the minus strand of JAKWJA010002498.1, from coordinate 32,564,486 downwards.
AACGGGGGTCTCGCTTTGTATTGACCCCTTAATTATCTGTCAATTCTGTATTTTGGGCCCAAGCCTTAGGGCGTAGCTTAGCACTATATATGACGCTAGGACAAAACCCCTTATTTTGTATTCTGTTCTTGCTCTCCATAATAAAACTGCTCCCCCCTCTTCCCCGTGGACCGTAAGCCACTTTTCTTGTGAACCACTAATCTGTTTTGTCTTATTTTTCCGCGTTTATTTTTTCTCGTATTATCTCAAATTCCGCATAACAAGCATATTGGTGGACGATGGATTAAATCTTGAGGCTTTGCGGTCAGGCTCCTCAAAGTTTTGGCTCAGAATCAAATCTTCAGTGCACTACTAACAAGAAAAATTGTATCAGATTCAAATACAAGTGAACAAAGTGAGATTGTTTTTATTTAGCGGCAATTAAACTATTTTCGTGTGAGTTACTGTAATCCAACTGTCACAAGATCCCCTGGCAGTTCAAAATTTGCAGTTCTCTACATTTATATAATTCTTTTATGCCAATAATGAATTGTTTGAATCTCAACACCCATAACTTAATAAAGTAAGGGTAATTGAAACAATTTAAAACCTCCGTTGATAATATGTAATATCAGTACATGATTATATAAGCACTGTTTGGTTTGTGGGATGATATACAGGATTATTTCATTTGACACTTTCTATTTCAGGCTTACAATCCCAATATTATTTATACCACAATTGTGGTGTTGTTTTCATATTATAACCATAGTATGTTTGGTCGATCGTTTATTTTGGAGTATTTTGGCCAAATTTTTCAAAAAGATCTTTTTGAAAAGAAAAAAAACTATATTTTTAGCTTTTGAAATACAGTTTTTTGTTACTCTCTTAAAAGACTCCACATTTTATTTTAAAAAAATAAACACCTATACAAATAAAAGATAAAAGGGTCTTGTAGATAGCTGTACAGACAACAAAAAATGGTTGTATGTATATGTAATTAATCTATATTGTATAAATAGTGTATATTGCATAGATAGTCTATAACAGTGTATCACATATGTATATACATATGCATTTGCTCGGACTCCCCATCTCCCAGAAAAAGAAAAAAGAAAATCTCGATCAACACACATCCCTTCTAACAATTCCAAATTTTAGATATGAGTTCCTTGCGATGTTTCGAGTCTTTTGATGAAACGATTCATGTTTGCGGGATATGGAGTTTTAAAATTAAAATTTGAAGAAGCTTTTATTTAATGGATGAATATGGAGTTTTTCAATTCCGACCTCTCTAAACAATCTCAAATATTAAGTATGAACTCTCGATGTTTCGATATTAAATGACTACACTTGTGCTTATAGGCCTTCATTGATTGCATGATTAATATTCTGTCCCAGGAAAACAGGTATATAGTCAACCTGTTTTATATCATCAACATACAATTATGTCTTTTCATGGTCCTGTAAATTTGAATAGTTCCAACAAGGAAATTGTAATTCATTTGCAAGTAAAGGTGGACGAAAGGGTCAGTTACACAATAGTTGTGATTTGGTTTTTAGTAGGTTAAGAAATTTTGACTCAACAATAGACTTCTTCGTCCGATTTAAAAAAAAAATAACAAATAGTTTGATGAATTGGAATTTTGTCACTATAAGTCAGTTCTCTAGCTTTTTTCTAGGTCAAAAGATATGTTAAAATTGTGTTTACGGAATAATAATAATAATGACAATAGGTATTTATATCTAAAATTGTGTTTATGGAATAATAATAATGACAATTGGTATATGAAAAAGTCCGAAACAAAATAGTTAAGTCCAAAATTAGATGAAAAACTTGCAAGTTGCAATGCCAAATGCAGCTCTTCTTAATTCTTCTTCTTCCATTTTACTTCAAAATTTTCCACGAAGCCAAATTGCCAATTACACAGTGGATTCTAAGTGTTTTTAAATCCGTTTTCGGGAAAAGTTTCGGGGGTGGAGCGTATGAAAAATATTTCAGAATGAAAAGTGAAGATGAAAATTCTAGAATTTAGGTTGTAAGTCTCATACGTAAGACGGTAAAAACATAGGTCCGATCCTAGAGGTAAAAAAACATACCTTTGGCGTTTATTTTGATTGTTATTTTTTTAAAATATTTTTTTCTATTTATTATTATTATTATTATTATTATTGATGTAATGATTTTTATATGCTATATTTTTCAGGTGATTTCTTATAAATAATATACAAATGAAGCAACTCTCATAGAAAATGACACCACCGTAAATAACTTGTTAGATAATCATGCCTAAGACTAATATGATAGAGATTTTATAGCATTATGTTATCGATTTTTCGCTGAGAGTCGTATACCTCTTATCGTTTCCTTCTTTGAAATATATAAAGAACAGATAATGTAAATATTAGTTGAAAAATGAGAATGACTAGTGATGTGGCGATAAATGATATATTAATTTAAAGATTATCTTGGTTATTATCATTTTTTCTGTTATCAGCTTTCTCAAATAATAATTATAGCAAATTTTTGAAAAAATATTATTAATGATTTAAATTTATCTTTGGAATTAATGAAAGTTTTAATTTTGTTTAAATAAACAATAATAAAATTATTGTAAATTTATAACACCTCAGAATTTAGAAAGAAGAGAAAATAAATTTTTGGGTTACATGTTGTGTATACGGTTTCCATCTATGATAGTAGAAGCTTCTGCAGATTGTCGGTGACAATCAAAGGAATGGAGAAATTAATTTCTTCAAACGGTTCACTAGGACGACCCGTCATCCCATCTACGAGTTGTAGATAGGTCTCGTAAGTGACCCTAAGACTTAGTGAAGTTTTAAAACTTAAAGTTAATTTCTACGGTTGACATTTACGGACCGTAGGAAGACCTACGATTCGTGCATGGGTTCCGTCTAAAGTTGGTCTAAATTAATAGACTCTGGTCATTTCTATGGTTGACCAGGACAATCTGTTGAAAGACCTACAGATCGTAGGTTCAAATGTAGGATGGGTCGATTGTTATTTTCAAGGGCTTTTAAGTCTTCCTAATTGATTAATGCCTAAAATAGGTACTTTGATCTTAATTCTAAGTCTGATATAAGTCTTTTAAGCCTAAAAACTAGTCATTCTAAATCATTCTTCTAAAATCTCTAAATTCCCTCCAAGATCACTTCCCTCGAGAACTAAGGAAGGAGAACGGCAGGGTTTGGCTTGCAGAGCTCCAATTCACTTTTGATTGCTAAGGTATGTTAGTGTTCACCTATGGAGTCCTTTCCTCCATAGAGTTCCTAAATTATCCAATTTTATAACTTAGAATCTCCAATCAAAATTAGGATTTTATTCAATATTCATGAGTTCTTTTCAATTATGATTTAATTGATTGTTTTCGATCTTTTTGTGCATGAATTGAAGTAATCTTATGGTTTAAAGTTAGATCCACAAGAACCGATGCATGATCCATCAATTCTAGATTATGATCATATAATGAAACTTATGAACTATAAAAAATGAATTTATAAAGATATGCATGTTGTTTTATGAAATTAATAGGGATAAGGGTCTGAAAAATACCTCAACTTTGATCGAGTTTGTTGTTGTGATACTAAACTTTTATGAAGATCTATTACCTCCTTAACTATTAATAATGTATTTTTTACCTCTTGAACTATTTGATTGTGTATTTTAGAGGTATATATGTGTCCACATGGAAACATTACTATTTATAATTTTGCATTAGTTTTATGTCCACGTGGGCAAATATATATATTCAAAATACGATATTAAATAGTCTAGGGAGGTAATAGATACTCATGAAAGTTTATTATCCTCACAACAAATTCGACCAAAGTTGGAATATTTTTCCGACTTTTTTCCCAAATTAATATAAATGATTTAAGGTTACATTGAGAGTAAAGTATCAATGTTGTTGTTGCGAAATGATTTCTCACACATTACTCAAATCATTTTTATGAAAGAGTTTTTCTCACAAAAAAGGATTCATAAGTGTCACGACCCGAGCCTACGCCCTGAACGTGATCGACACTCGAGAATCATTGTTGGTCCCCAAGCGAACCATCATCATGGATGACTACAAGTGGAAGACTAACTTAAGCATACAAAGCTTAAAACAAAATAAATTTTATGAAACTTACAAATTTTTAACTCAAATGAGTAGCTTTGAATAAAAAAGAATATTCAAGTAATCAACAATAAGCAACTCAAGTCTTTCATACATTTAATAAGATAAATTAAACAAACTTCTCAAACTTTACTTTCTATCTATGAAGCCTCTAAATGACAAAGATGGAAGTCCCGACAAAACTCGATGACATCTTGACAAAACAGAAAAGTAAATGAAGGAGGCTCACCATAGCTAACTCGAACTCCATGTGATATCAACGAATCTCCTATTAATGATCTTAATCATCTAAATATGCATCATGAAAGGATGGAGGTCAAATGGCTCAGTACATGGAATGTACGAGCATGTTAGGGGAATTCTAAAACACAAACATAAGCTTGAACTTAATAAAAAAAACATACTTGCCTATTTTCAAACTTACTCAACTAAAAAAATACTCAACGATACTCAATACTTAAACTTACTCACCTAAGAAGTACTTAAGGATAAGATACTCAACATAGTTAAGGGTGTACATAGGTCAGTTCGTTTTGTTTTTTCATTAAAAAAATCTAAACCAATTATGTCGATTTCTTAAATCTAAAAATAAAATAAAATCATATAAAGTCATTTTTTTTTCAATTTTTCAATTTTTCAATTTTTTTTATTTTTTACTACTGACTTGTAGTTGGGAAAACTCGATCACGATGTTATTTTACTTTCTTGTATGAGAAACTAAACTTAAATATTAAGTGACTAGAATTGTTTTGCAAAAGATTGTAAAATTCCACACGAGGAACAAAATATTTTTTTTTGTTTTAATGTTCATTATGTTAAAATTACTACGATGGAAGTGCTAGAGACAAACTGAATACAAAAAATATTTAAACAAGTTATTATAACCTTAACCTTCGAATTTGAAACAATTATCACAAATAAAATGTAACTTCGGATCTTAATACAAAATAAAATATTGATAATTTTTACACAAGTCCATTTAACTTAAAATATATAAAACATTGAAAACTATAAAACAATTAAAAAATATATTAACAAACTACATAAAATATACTCTCCTCCTCTTCCGTTTCAAAAAAAAAATGTCCCCTATTTGTTTTAAATTTGTTTTCAAAAAGAATGACCTTTCCTTTTTTAACAACAACTTTAACTTTGTAACTTTCCATCCACGTGACATGTTTTTAAGACCACAAGATTAAGGGCTTTTGATACATTTGATATAACTTTTAGATTAGACCACAGATTTAAAAATCTTTCTTTCTTTTTCTTTAGACTCTGTTCCAAGTCAAAACTAGGTCATTCTTTTTGGAACGGAAGGAGTATTTTTAAACTTATCTATTTATATATATATATAATATATCTAATACACACACCAATTGAAACAACTATAATACGAACTACTAACTACCAATGTCTACTCAGATTAAAAATAATAGTTTTTATCTATAAATAAAATTATATTAATATATAATAGTTTACAAAATTTTACAACCCAATTTGAAATACATATAAAAATTAAAATTTTAAAACTAGAATGTATATCAACAAGTAGCTTAATGTAAATAATATCTTTTATCTATAAATAAAATTTTAATTGTGTGTGTGTGTGGTTTGGGTGCGCTTTGATTTTTTTTTCTTCTAATACCAAACTAAACCAAGAGTGGTTGATCTTTTTTTTCAACCACCAAACCAATAAAACCAAACCACAAGTCAATTTTTTTCCGATTTGATTTGATTCATCAGTTCGGTTTGACTTTACGATTTGATTTGTTCACCCCTAAACACAGTTATAAGGTTCTCAACTCAGTGAAACTCAACATTAAGGTACCCGACACAATGAAACACAGATCAACTCAAGATACTCAACTCGAAATGTTGAACTCATGATACTCAAGGATAAAACAATAGTAAAAATTGCAATATATATGGAAAGATGTCAAATTGTAGATAGTAACTCAATGTATTGAAGAATACAATTGTAGACACTAAAATTCCCGTCGAGAAAACAATAATCAGAACGAAATTATCGCAACAACAATTTTCTTATTTCCAATGCGATTGGTTTACAATCCTCTATAATTCCTCTTAATCGCTTTAAACAAATATAAATTCAAGGGCTTTAGCTTATTTCTTGATCTATGATGAAACTTTGAACGTGAACTTTAATCTTGATCCTTTGACTTTTATTGAATTCAGGGCTCGTTCGACTTGTTTTGAATTCAGTGGTATTGATCTATTGATCTGTCTCTTGAACTGTTAATGTTTGAATTCTTAAACTTGTAACTTTGTAGAGGATTAAATGGCATTGTATCCTACGGAGTTTTCCTACTTCTTGTTTAATTTTTTGTCTTCTAATTTAGGAGACCCCTATTTCTAGTTTTATAATAGAGGAGTTTGCATTGGGAATGGATTCCGTTCTGTCCATCCTTCTATCAGTGACGATGGCCATTTGGGTTGTATGGAACGGCTGGGTCCATCTTGACACATGTCAATGATTTTTATTGATTTTCTTAGTTGAACTTGCATGCCACATCCATCTGCACACGTTGCGCCAAGATGATCTAGAAATGAAATGGGAATTGGTTTTTAACAAATTGGGTTCAATCCAATGTAGCCCAAATCAATTATGTATACTTATTAAATCCATATTTATTGACGTAAATATTTTAACTCATTAATATCAATCGCACAATATTTATTTGTTACTATATTTATGAAATTCAATATAAATCTGAGTATTTTAAAATTTTATATTTTAATAAAATTGGAATGTGATTCAGAATGTCCCCCTGCTTCACGTCTTGTCGAGAATATTTTTATCTTTTATAGACTAGGCTTGAAGCATTACCCGTTCTAAATTTCACCGTATTTTAAAATGATTATAATTGGAATTAAACAACTTAAATCCCCCCCCCCACTCATTTCATATTCCATATATGGTTTTGTTCCCAAACAAAGAAATTACCTTTCAATTAGGAAATTGTAATCCTACTCAATTCATATTCATATCATATGTGTTTATGGTCCAAGCCAAAAAGAAAATTGTAATGACTAGGAAGAAGGATTTTATCCCACCCCGACATATCTAAATAAGATACATTGTCCCTCCACAATTTTATCTTCAATACATAGTGGAGCTACGACGAAAAGGGCCAGACTCCAAGGTAATTTTTCGTATTTATTTTCGCACTGTTTTGTTTTTTAAGCTTGACATGTCCTGTGTAAAAAAATCAAAATCAATAAACATTTGTTTTTTATAATAGACTATTCGAACTATAAACCATACACCAATTCAAAATTTAATACCCTCAGAATATTTCCTAAGATGATTTTTTTGAATTTAGCTCTAGATTCCTGTCATGCTAAACTCCTTCCGCTTTTTTTTACAGCCTGAAATGTTCCTCGTAGAAAACTTCATTCTATCATTGTCGACAAATTCAAATTATTGAAACGTTTTTTGTTTTCAGACACTATACTTTTCGATATCCTAGCATATCCAAAATGCAAAAGTTATACCTTTCAAATCTTTCTAGATGTTTTTTGAGTTAACTCTAGATTTTTCATGCTAAAATTGTCCACTTTTTTTTACAGCCTGACATGTTAGTCCCCGTATAAATTCATATCTCATTGTAGAAAAATCAAAATCCATGACTGTTTTTGATTTTGGCACCAGAAACTAAACTTTTCCGATCTCCTACCATAAATCCAAAATTTTTTAAAAATTTAATACTTCAGACTCTTTTCTATATTATATTTTTGAAGTTAGCTCTAGAATTTTCCTCATGCCAAAAATTTTCAGATTTTGTGCGACTTTAAACTAAAAATCTCGTGTCCTTGACGTTTGAACAACGATATCAACACTCCGCTTGATGATTCCAAATCTAGACATAAAGGTATACAACCCATAAAAATTCAGCTTTAATACCTTTCCCGGGTCTAAACAATCATTACGGTAACAATCTCTCCTCACTTGTATTTTTTTCTTTTTTTCTTTTTTTTGTAGAATAGCAAAAGAAATTTATATTTTTATGGAGGGCGACATAATTGACGATTTACTCACATAAAAATGTGCTTTTACAATCGTCAATGCCGAATAATAAATAATACTCCCTCAAGGTGTTCCATGGCCCCTAATGCTTAAAACCAATTTGAAATTTTTCCTATAAGTGTGTAACGCTCCCGCCTTGAAAAAACTCAAGGTATTACAGGAAAAAAAAAAGGTCCAAGTTTTTTTAACCATGAAGCTTTACTAGAATACCGTGTAACGCTTCCACCTTGAAAATAAACTCAAGGTGTTACAAGGTCCCGAATGATAAATCAACTTGAAGATTTTCTAGAATACCATGTAACGCTCCCGCCTTGAAAATAAACTCAAGGTGTTACAAGATCTCGAATGCTTATCCAACTTGAAGCTTTACTAGAATACCGTGTAACGATCCCGCCTTGTAAATAAACTCAAGGTGTTACAAAGTTCGGAATGCTTAACCAACTTGAAGCTTTACTAGAATACCATCTAACACTCCCGCCTTGAAAATAAATTCAAGGTGTTACAAGATCTTGAATGCTTAACCAACTTGAAGCTTTACTAGAATACCGTGTAACACTCCCCCCTTGAAAATAAACTCAAGGTGTTACAAGGTTCCGAATGTTTAACCAACTTGAAGCTTTAATATAATATCATGTAACGCTCCGGCCTTGAAAATAAATTCAAGGTGTTACAAAGTCCTGAATGCTTAACCAACTTGAAGCTTTAATGGGATACCGTGTAACGCTCCCGCCTTGAAAATATACTCAAGGTGTTACAAGGTCCTGAATGCTTAACCAACTTGAATCTTTAATAGGATACCGTGTAATGCTCCCGCCTTGAAAATAAATTGAAGGGTTACAGGGTTCCGAATGTTTAACCAACTTGAAGCTTTACTAAAATATCGTGTAACGCTCCCGCGTTGAAAATAAACTCAAGGTGTTACAAGTTACCGAATGCTTGACCAACTTGAAACTTTAATAGGATACCGTGTAACGCTCCCGCCTTGAAAATAAACTCAAGGTGTTACAAGGTCCTGAATGCTTAACCAACTTGAGACAGGATAAAGCCGTGAAAATACCAGCTTAAGGTGCAAAGGGACAAATATTGTCCACCTTAAGACATGAAAATTTAAGGATCCTTTTAAAGATAAATCCGTGGGAACTCTAGCTTAAGGTGCAAAGGGACAAGTTTGTCCACCTGGTGTAAAGGGAAAAATATTGTCCATCTTAAGGCATAAAAAATTTAAAGATCCTTTTAAATATACACCAGTAAAAAGGTCAACTCAAGGTGAAACGGGACAAATATTGTCCACCGTAAGACATGAAAATTTACAAAGATTCTTTTAAGTATACACCCGTGAAAAGGCCTAGCTTAAGGTGCAAAGAGACAAGTTTTTAAACCTTAAAACATAGAAATTTAAAGATCTATTGAGGGATAATCCGCAACAAAGCTAGCTTAAGGTGCAAAGGGACAAACGTCACGCACCTTTAGGCATGAAATTCAATTACATACGCATTTGGAGACTTCTACTTACATACTTGAATTCTTAAATTCATACTTAGAGGATTTGAATACTTCAACCTGTATACTTAGAGAATTTGGACACTTCAAATAATAAAGTCAAAGAATATAAAGACTTTAATTTGCATACTTGATCTAATTTAAAGACTTCCACCGTACTAATAAGAGATTCATATTTTATAAGGGTTTCCCCTTTTCATAGACCCATCAATACTTCGTACAAGTCTAAAGTTTGATGAGACAAAACATAAATACATATCGCTTTGACTTCTCTTTGAATTTAAGTGGGAACATTTTTATTTTTTGACACTCATGCAACAGAACTTAGAATATGGTTCTAAGCGCCTACGTACCTCAATAAAGAGGATCCAGTCACAATGTAATTCTGGGGATTTGAGTGATTTTTTTTTTGTGGTTGTGTTGTATACATTTTATACTCTTGCGGGCCAGGAGTGACATGCAGTTTAGGCCCGTACCTTAAGGAGCATCATCTTACTTCAAGGATAGTATCTCTTTAGGAATTTGGCATTAATAAGACCGATCCTTAAGCCATTAGCATCAACAAGATTGTAAGCACCATTTGAATATGCTTCTTGTGCGACCTATTGGTCCAGTCCCAACTTTAGAGGTAAATTTAGTGTGGCCCCCAACTTGTGCATGTAATGATTTGGTCCTTCTTAACCCCACGAGGCAGAACTTGATCTGCAACTTGAAAGCACCTCACGCTCAATGAACCTTTCTATTAAAAAGCACGATAAGACGGCTTGATAAAATTCAAGGTTTGTTGGGCTTCTAACCTCTTTTCATCAAGTTCTTCTCACTCAGCAAGATGAATCGGGCACTTATCTCTATACCTTTGTGACGTCCTTCTTGAATCCAGTCTTTAAGGAGGGTATTTGCGCTCGAGGTGCAAGGCTGTTAACTCCACAAGCAAGTGAAATATGGTGTTGCTTGAGTTGGTGGCGATTATGTTTTGTCTATTCCCACACGGCTTCTTCCATTCTTTTCTTTCAATGGCCAATCCCGTTTGGAATTTGGAGACAACTTTCTTGAGTAGGTGTGCATCAAGTCTTTATGATGCTTCAGCAAGACCATATAGCGCGCATGGTGACCCTAGAAGATTTACGCTGCTTACAAGTCAAAAAGATCACAAATTTTTGTTCATAATAACTTGTTTATAAAATGGTTTTTTTCTTCCATTGTATGTGTTTTTATATAGGAGGGAATGTATATCCAAAAGCGAAGATAATATTTACCTCGGGATAAAATGTGCATCTTCTCTTTCTTCACCTCTTTAAGAGTGACAGCTTCAGCCCATTTTGAAAAGTAACAGTTGCAAACATCCAAAGATGTACAAGTGTCCACCAGAAGACTTTGGTACTGGGTCCTACTACAATACTCCAGTCCCAGCGTCAAATGGCCAGATGCGATGTTTGGGTGCAATACTCGTATGGCTTGATGATGAAATTCGGCATGAAATTGACAAGCATCGCATTTTCTGGCGATCTATTGCATCTTTCCACCATGGTTGGCCAGTCATACCCCATCCTCTTATGTGAAAAATGATTTTCGTCCAGATTGATGTGATCCACATACTCCTGAGTGTGCTCTTGCAGACTTGATCGCTTCTTCCTCTCTTAAACACATAATACCATACCCTCAATGATCTTTCAATATAATGTATCCTTGTAGTAAAAGAAACGAGGTGCCTGACGACGTATGTAAGTTCTCTTCTCTTGAGTGTTTCTGAAGTTTTTATTCTCATAAATAGGTGAGTCAACTGATGGATTGTCTCCAATCTTCTTCGCATGCTTCAACAATAGCGACGATATGATCACGCTATGTTTCAATATATTCTTCCTCATTTGACGATATAACTAGTTATTTGTTGAAACGACATTATTGCGTTTGATCAGGGGAAGGGTTTAGTGTTGAAGCCTAGAGTTAGCTAATGCATAGAGCTTTCTTTTCTCTGTTCGACGCACATTGGTTGAATGGCTACGGTCCCCAAGCCATCTTAAACATTATCAACTTTTGAGTAAAATCATGATACGGTCCGCAATTCCCCGGCTTTTTTTAAACCTCATAACTTCCATAAGAGTTGATTAATCACCAATGGAGTCACCAAGACTTAAAATAATGTTTCATGTCCACGTCCATATCAAGTTCCAATTCGTGTTTGATCTTCAGCGACATTAATTGGAGCACATGTTTTAGAGTAAAACAGAAATGGTAGAATCTCTATTTTGGAAGTGATGACACCACGCCAGCACCAGCTCCGTCGCGATGTGCATCCCCATCCAAAGTAACATTTTCCACGGATGTTGAACTTCAATAACATCACAATCCTTCAATCAGGAACTCATCAGTTAACTCTAATCAAATTTGGTTATAGATGTCTTCTAAGAACGCTAGTGGCTTGTCCCTTTCACGGATTTTTAGGGATTTCCCAATCTCAAATTGTTTGAAATTTGGGAGGTACCAATCTTGCTGTGAACGGTCACTAAGGACATGTTTTGACATAACAAACTAACTTAGCTAGATTTTCTCTAGAAATATGCTGGACACATGAGTTGAAATATGCTTCATATTTTGATTGAGAAGACCAGTGCCAAGCAGCAACTTTTCAATTTGCGATAACTTTAGCTCATTTGGCGTCATCATTTCTACTTAAGTATAAAAGAGCATTTTTTTATTCTTTGCCTTACTATTCTCTGATAGAATAGGGCTCCTAACCGACCTTTCTTGTGCTGGCAATGTAGAGGAATCAATGTTTTCCAGGTATAGGGCTTACAAAATCGGAAGGTTTCGCAGATACGATTTGATACTTTTAAAAGGTTTCGCTACATGTTGGTCCCAATTTAAAGGAGCACCTTTCTTCATGAAGATGACTGGAATGGTGGACATCTCCCCTCTAGATTGAATGAAACCTATCTCAATAGGCTCACTTTCCTTGGAGACTTTTTTAACTCTGAAATTCTTGAGGTTCCGCATCTTTGAATATTGCCCACATCGACTTTGTTGGCTTGACTCAATTTCAATTCCTCGATGGTCTAACCATAATGAAGGAACTTGCCAGAAGTAACTCCGCGGGGCCACATTTCAATGAAATTCATCCTTAATTAATCTTTCGGATAACGTCAAAACACCTCCTTAAGTCTTTCAAATGAGTCACCAGCACACCCCTTACCTCGACTTTACTATATCAAATCATCAACATAACATTCAATATTTTTATGGAGCAAGTCGTCAAAGATATTTTCCATAGCCCCTTTGATATGTGGCGCCAAACCATTCTTTAAAAAACCAAATGGCATAACTTTGTAGCATAAATACCTTTTGGCAGGCGAACTGACGTGGAAGTTCTCACTTTGAGTGACATGCAGGTGTGATTAGATCCAGAAAAACCATCCAATGAACGACATTGCACTCAATACCAGTGGTGGCTCAGTCATCAACTCTGGAATGGAAAAGAGAAACTAATCTTTATGGCATGCATTATTGAGATCTCTAAATTTCAACGCAACTCGAATTTGAACCCTTATGCTTCCTCATAGGGCCACTACTTGAATCCAAATGGTGGTATTTGACCTCACGAATAAATCCTGCATAATGAGATTTTTGTTTAACTACTCATTTTCTATCAACATGAATCAAGTCTGTTCTAAAACGTCTTTGATCTTGTTTTTTAACTGGACGAGAAACCATTTGTTTGACTGCCAATGATTGACGCGCTACTCTAGGATCAAATCTAGGCATTTCTTTATAACTCCAAGCAAATACATCTCTATATATCTTTTGAATAATATTCATGTAAGCGCTTCTATCTCTATTCTTCATCATTTCTGAAACGCACTCAAATGAGTTGGCTTCGGACTCTTCGATCATTGGTCAAAGGTTACCTTCCTTCACAAATGATCTATTGTGATCTTTTACCTCCTTTCTTACAAGTTTGTGAGAAACTTTAGCAATCTTCCTCGTCCAACAGGATATTGTCATTGAACTATATATGACGAAAAGAGCAATATCTTCGTACCGTCTTCCTCAATCTTCTTTTTGAGGCAAAGAAAATAACTCATTTTTTTGGATTGTAACAATGAATTTTGAGGAACCTAAACTTCTTCAATCTTCTCCTCGCTCTCTTTGGTGTACACCCGGTATGAACCTTTGTCCTTGAGTTCCTCCTTTACAGGAAACATATAAGTTCCGACTCGTCGCCTCATCCTAGAAGCAATCAAACTTCATAAATCCTTTGAAATCAAATGTGAAAGTAGGCTTTGTAACTTATTTTAACTTTAATAACTTCCTCATGTTTTGTCCTTCTTCTTCAGAGGAAATCTACCTCTCAAAAACATAAATTTCATTTTGTCGCTCTTACCAAGTTGAATCAAAGACCGAAGGTTTTTATTGGAGCATTGACGGTCATCTTCAACAGTGTTTTATGCATTATTAACCTGGCCATATTTTATGGAAATAACTGCGAATTGGCCGGCGTTTGTCTATAAACCTAGTGCCTTCACGCGCTTTTCCCAAGTTTGTATCTTTGATGGAGGGTTTTCCCGTGCGTGATGGCCTCACTAGGGTTTTTGTATTCTGCCTTCCAACAAATAACTTGTTAGGCCTTGGGCTCAAAAGACCTTCTCTTGTGCTTTTTGTAGAGAGAGTCTATTAGCTGATCTTGGAGCGAACTGACTCCTTCGGAACTATAGAAGACCAGTTTTATTTTGGCATAAATCCTTTGATTAGATGTGGGGTTTATCCCCTCTTAATCATTTTCTTCAAAGGTTTAGAAGATAAGATGGAGTTGACCTTGTTTTTTTTTGTCGCTTTAAGGAACCATAGCAAAACTTAGAAGTAGGCTTCTTCCCTTTGAAGACGGATCTGTCCTTCATTAAGACTGGACACGAGTCTTTAGTAGTCAATTTAACCGTTTTTTCTCGATAGCCGCATCAGTCTTTAATTTCGCTTAATGATCTTATCAATCTTGATTGATTTGACGTCATTGGATTTAGACCCCTTTTAACAACATAACTTCTCAAATAGAATTTCGCATCCGAAAGTTTCTCCACTGAACACTGTCAGGCTGAAAGGATTATCATCTAACCATGCAACTATCTTTCTTTTAATTGCCACCTTCAATATTTCAAACATTAATCGAGAGATGAGACAATTCTATTCCTCATTGTACCCAAGGCCTGCCAAGTATAGTGTTTGTAATGATGTCTTTACGTCAAATCAACTGCATCCAATCCTCGCTTGATCGCAAATCCCCCATGGTGAATTCTCTAATTTAATAGAGGCCTATGGGACCCTTCTGCCCGCCGTGATTAAATCCTTTTTCAACAACACTCAACTAAGTTCCCCAGTCGGATGTCCAATTCCTTCAAGTCAATGTTGATAGAGGCAAAGTTGAACCTTTCGACGTCACAGATTCTATCTCTCTTAAGATTTTTAAGTTTATCTTCTTCTCTAGCACATGAACCCCCATATACAAAGGAACGATTGTGCAGTGTTTTCACAAAATAGAAGATCGTATTATGTAAATGTGAATTTTAGTATCACAGACAATGTTTCTTCTTTGGGAATAAAGTTCAATAGATTTTTCAGAAGATGAAAGAGACATCACAATTTCTGAGCTTTCCCCTTGTTTTCTATTTCTTCTTTTCCTAGGAGACACTTTTTGGTTGGGGGTAGGAGATTTTACTTCGTTTGTTTCTTCTTGTGTACAGTAGGAGGGCCACTTCATTGTTTTGTTCTTTTAATCATCCACATTGAAACATGATGCCTCTACATTGCCTTAGTAGACTTTGTTCGAACAATTTCGGCAAAAACTCCCCTCTAGAGCCACAAGACGTCGAGGTTTTTGTTGGTAGTGATGCAGTCACCTTTGCCCTTTTTAAGGGCGCTTGAATTGGATTTTTTGCTTCTCTGATTCTGTTTTTTTCACACAGTTGCTTCTCTGATTTCTTCACACCATTCTTTTCCTCTAACCGGTTTTGCTCGGATAATTCTTTGTAAGTTGACTTGTTCTTCTTCTTTTCGCCTAGTTCAAGAGATCCAACCCTCACTCACAACCATCTAATGACCAATGTGATAGAGAATCTAGGTTAGGAACTAAGCCTCTCATCCTCAAGATCATTTTTATATTTTTGTTAACCACTCGCATCACTCTATCCTTACAGACAAACATTTTTCAGAGGATGAACTCACAAGTCTGAATACTTTGCAATATTGAGGGTCATGCATCAGTTTTTTTCCATCTTCTCTTTACTCCCAGCTTCATCGGTCGCTTCATCTCTGGCAAGTCAATGATCTTTAAACTCAAGCAAGATTCATCAAAAATTTCAGAAACGTCAGAATCCAAGAAAAGTACTTTTATTCCTTGGGCATCATCCCTTTAGCGTCGACTTTTGATTTGAACGAGCTTGGAAAGTCATTATTCCACATTTTGTTTACACGCCCATCATTATTCGTGGTGAACTTTGCCATGGACGACATTTCCACACTCATGGATTTCTTTTTTTTCATTTCTGGGCAGAAACTGGCTCCAATCTCCTTTGGGTTCGCTGGTTTTGGTCCCTCTCCTTTGCGAGGAATCATGGAGCATCGTCATATATTTTCCTGCGGATTGACTGATGCTCAATCTCCATATCTGAGCGCGAAGTAGCTAAATCCTCGAAAGATTTTGGTTTATTCCTTGCAGATGTAAAGGAACTCCAGTGCATTCCTATGAATACCCATTTCAATTGGCAGAAGCTTCACTGAGCCTTCCTTGCAATTTAGGTCGCGTTCTCCCAATGATTATATAATCTATGACCGGTTTCAATCCCTTCTTTTGGGTGAGTAGACTCGTGGAGTTCCCTACCATGCTCATTGTGCGCCTTGTGCTATAAAGAAGCCGTTTGGAAAACTCATTGTTCTAGTTGCTCCCAACTATCCATAGAGATTAGATTCGAGATCCGTGTACCAATCAAAAGGGCTTTCCTTTTTCCTTTTAGAGTACGAATTGTTGACAAGTCTTCTCCAAATGTGTCCACGAGCATTATTCATGATTCTCCACGAAGTGCGCGACATGTTGTTTTAGATTCCTTTCCCTCAATGTTTAGAAATTTGGGGGTTGATCACCAACAGGCAATTTTTAAGTTATCATCCTAGCAGTGGTCTGACTTAAGCATACATATGAGAAGACTTGGTGGAGACTTCATACTTTATCTTTCGAATAGTGCCTTCAGCAAATAAATTCCCTTCAAGCGATAGAGTGGAAATCATTCCTTCCTTCAGAATACATTGGCATCCAGTCTTTAAAACAAACGTGCTTTTCTTAGCAGGAATCTTTGATTTCTTGAACTCAATGCCCTTTTCCGGTGCATGGTTCGCAATCCACCATCTAAAAGTCCTTCTAATCCGTCCATCAAACTTGTTAATTTCGAGATTCTTGGTGTTGTACATGCTTTCGCAAATCCTTCAACCAACTTCGTCATATTTACAGAATTGGTTCTCAGGAGATGAATCAGCAGTCACCATCGTTTGCCATGATCTCGGGAGATTGCGTAGACGTACCTGGACTCTGTCCGATGTAAGTTAATTTTCCATTTACTCACGTTACGCGATAATACATGGAGCTAATTCACAAAGTTGAATCCACACTTCTCCCTTGTGTAGAGTTCTTGTGCAGATTGGCTCAAGTAGTCAAATGTATTTTGATCTTTTCATATGGCAGCAACCTACTTCCTCATTCTGAGCGATTTGTGGAGGACTTTTCCTCCTTTTGGAGTTCTAAGAACCCAAAAACGAGGGTTTGTGCAGACGACACTCTGAATCGTTTTTTTCCCTAAGGTGTCGGCAATGCTTTGCTTCTTGGCAACAACTCAAACTTCACAAAAGTAACTCCAAGGATGTCTTCACCTTCAGTAGAGAGACTTGGAGCTAGTGACCTTTAAGAGAGTTGATCGAGAGTTGTTGTTCATCGGAAGTCATCTCGATTCTTATGACCTGTGTGAACTTTGGAGATGCGAGGTTACACATTGTCCACTTGGCGTCCAAAATTGTACTACATAAAATTTGCGTCGAGAAACAAATAACAAAACGGAAATTATAGGCAACAATCATTTTATTATTTCAAATGCGAGTTTTAACAAGTCTCTAAATAAATCCTCTGATCGCCTCTTTCAAATATAACTTCATGGTTTTTAAATCTTGTTTCTTTGAATCTATGATGAAACTTGAACTTAACTTTATCTTGATCTTGACTTTTATTTGAATTACCAAGGGCTTCGACTTGTTTCTTGAATTCAGTGGTCTTGATCTTGATCGTTCTTGAACTTGAATGCTTGAAGATTCTTAACTTGTAGCTTTGTATAAATTAAACTGACACAGTTTGTACCACCAGGAGTTTCTCTAAGCTTCCTTTGTATTCGAAATTTTTTGTCTTCTGATTAATGAGACCTCATCATTTATAGTTTTAGAATAGAGGAGTTCTATTGGGATAGGACTCGTTTCTTCGGCCCAATCAGATTTAAGTGACATGGCTTGGGCTTTCTATTTGAGCGCGGCTTTTCCATCTTTGACACATGGTCCCCTGTCCCTGATGTTTTATTGGTTTTGTCCTTCTTGTTCTTATTTGACTTGGCATGCCACATCATCTGCCAACGTGGCGCCAAGATGGGCTCTAGAATGGATGAGAATTGGGTTTTAACAAATTTGGGTTTCACCAATGTAGCCCAACTCAATTATTTCTACTTTATTAAATCCATATTTTATTGGACCTTCATATTTAACTCATTATATCTCCACAATATTGAATTTTTGGATAATATTTATGCATTCACAATATAACTAGCAATCATTTTATAACTTTAATAATTTAATAAATTTTGGAATGATTACACAATATACTCTAGTGTGTATTACAAGGATATAAAATAAACTCTGTTTGTATTGAAACGTACAAAAATATATGTTGTGGGAGTTTTCTCCCTAATGGACAACCAGTCACTGATGAGCCTAAGTGATGATCAACAAACAAAGCCGTCTTGTCCAATCTGCTAGAATTGTCATATACTTTGTCATCATATAGACACCTTAACTAATTAAGATCCGTAGTCTTATGCTAAAAAGCCCACTAAGGAATCATCTAAAACAGTTGAATCCTTTCTACCACCAGCTGACTACATGGTTTAATGGAGCCCTTGAAGTTATCGACTCGTGTCATATCAGTTGCCATCAATTACTACTTCCCCAAATATACTCAGCTTATATATTTTTGAAACAAAACCTTTTCTTTAATTTGAGATGATTACTCAAAACTTAGCTTATTCTTGGAAATCAATGTTTCCATTCTTACTTAAATGTGAACATTTTAACTCTTGGAAATACTTAGTTCCCATATAATTTTTTAACAAATAAATTTTGTTCTTACTCTTTACTCAACTCGAAGTTTAAGTCTTAAAGAAAAATTAAAAAATATTTGTATAAAGACTTCTTAAAATATGATTCATGCTAAATTATGATCGTGAATGACTTAATGCAAGATTTTCAATAACCATAGACAGAACTCAATACTTGGAACTCAAGAACTTCAATGATTCGGTTCGCGGTTTAGTATAGTTAAAAATGAATAAGCTGAATTTTTAAGCACAAATATTTTACCAATAGCCCGATAAACACCTCAATAAGAACGCACAAGCGTAATCTTGGATCCACCTCTGCTTAGAGTTAAGAGTACCGTCCAATTTGACCGGGTGAAGGTTATAGAGAACTTATTTTTCATAATACCTAACCTCCAAACTGCACCTCTCCAAACGGACCACAACTATCCAACCTAGTACTCCAATGGATATAATTTCCTTACACATATTACACAACACGTGAACAGCTGCTGAAGCAAAAGACTACAACATATTCACTACTTTATTGTAATCAAACATTAACTTGTTCATGGACATGATTAACCATACCACAATATCAAGAACATACAGGCAATGGCCACAATCAAGAAGACAACAACCATGAAAAACTGACATTGACTCAAGAATTATGAAACACTAGATAGATATAGGCTGTTTCTTTATCCAAGCTAGGGTACCAGCCCTCATGCAATGTGATTCATTGAGGACCTGCACCAATAAAAAAAAAACCAGCTTTCATTTTCTAAATATAATACATTGTTGTATGAAACTCTGCCAAGAAAGGTGTGATCTAATACATGTTTATTGCAAGCCGCAGGTTCAGCAACAAATGTGGAACGAACCAAAGGGGAAATAGCATAATTTGCCAAAGAAAGCAAAATAAAAGTAAGTAGGTATTTTTAACCCATTCCCCCCTGTTTCACATTAACTAATTGAGTAAGCTTGTGCAAAAGGAAGTGCTTTCAACCTCCGTGATGACGAATACTTCCGCCCCTTCTGTCCAACAATAATTGTCCACTATTGGCTTGATACAGAGATTAAAAAGCAATAAATAATATGAGTATTGAAAAATACATAGTATTTAATAGCAAGGGTAAAATAGCCATAAACATTCATTGATTTTGTAAATTTGACAAGTATTGTTGGATCCAGAAATAATATAATGGACAAGTAAAGATGGACGGAGGGAGTACTACTTTGAATGTCAAAAAAGATTGTGATTTGTCAGTTCTGCTATCTAATTATATGAAACTGACCTGTGAAGGAGAAGTGCACACAATCAGAGATCAGGAGGGAATATGGAAAGCTTGAAGGCAATGTTTTTAGTTCCTTGTTGAGTTTGATTGTCTTTTTTGGCTTGTATTTGACGTGCAGATATTGCTGCTGTTTTGGTGGAATTTTGCAACATCATGACTTGGAAACTGCGTATATCAGCTAGGGCGATGGGGACTTCCTTAAGACTATCACAGCAGATGAGAACGAGATGCTTAAGTCTTGGAAAATCATCAGCTGATGCTTTCCATGAAACTAAGTTTGTCCTTTCAATCCACAACACCAGTAGGGAACAAAAACCACCAGTAGACTCCCAGGACTCTCCCGAAAACCCATTTTCTTTCATCTTCAGGACTTCAAGGTGTTCCAACTGACCCAATATAGACATATCTTTCCACTCCAACCACGTGTCTAATAAAGTCAGCTTCCTCAACTTTGTTGGAAATATGTATGCAGGTGGAAGGCGTAACTTACTTGTTTGAATGCTACTATCATTTATCAGCTTCAAGTTTTCAAGGTATTCTAGCCTCTTCACATTTTTTAATGACGCAGCAGACTTATTATCAAGAAGCACTGATATTTTCCCACGGATGCCCAGCTTTTTCAGGTTTGGAGTCCTCGCAAACACTTCCTCGGTGCAGCTTTCGGGAGCTATGGTGGAGAGAGTTTGCAGGCTTTGATTTACCAATGTAACCTTACTATTTTTTGGAGCAACAGGGACAGGCAACTTAGCAGAAGAGTTAGTGTGCAGATGCCTTAGTCGTTCCATATTCCATATGTTTGCTTGAATATCAAGAGTGCGTTGTTGCGTGTTAATTATGATGGTTTGGATGTTCCAAAGTTCTCCCATGAGTTTAGGAAGAATCTTGATTGAGTCAGATGAAAAAGCAACATACCTCAAATGATATAACTGGTAAAACTCCCTGGAAAAGCGACAGAAGTTGATTGATTCTACATCCAAAACCCTTAGCAACGGAAAGCCTTTGGGTATGGTTGGGATGTCAGCAGATGGCATCTCAATCTTTTTCGAAGAAAAAGATAAGAATGACCTGACATGTTCAGCTGAAGGTTTCGTAGAGAAAAAATCCAAAACTGAGGAATGGATGCATAAGCGACGGTAGGTGGATAGTTCTCGTTTTCCAGGAAAATATTGCTCAGATCCTAACTTTATTTCTTGGAAAAGATTTTCTTCCTTCATAGCTTCTTGCCTGCAAAACTCGTGCAACATGTCATGAAGACGACATGTTTTGATTTGACCATCAGACGTTCTTTCCATTACCATCACTAGATTCCTATTGATGAGATCATTCAAGTTGTCCTCTCCTTTACACTCAAGAGATAAATGGCCTTTATACTGTATGAATCCTTCCGCAATCCACAAACGGATTAACTTCCAAGCAGGGATTTGAAAGCCTCCAGGAAATGCACTACAATATAAAAAGCATGCTTTCAAGTCGTAAGGTAAACGATCATAACTCATTTGCACCAGTTTGTTACAATTCTCAGGGTGGTCTCTATTTATGAGGTGTTCACTAACACTATCATCCACTTGTTTCCACTCTCTTGGTGTCTTGCCTTTCCCTATTAGTGCTCCTGCAATAACAACAATCGCAAGTGGTAGTCCCTTGCATTTTTTTGCTATGCTCTTTCCAGATAGTACCAATTCAGGAGGACATTTGTCCTTGTGAAAAACCTTCTTCTCCAGTAATATCCAACTTTCATCTTCAGTCAGAAATTTTAGATCATGAGGTATGGGATTGCATTGTTTAGCCACTTTGGAATCTCGAGTGGTCAACAATACTCGATTCGGTTTGTTGTTATTTGGGAATGCTATCTTGATACGTTCCCAAGCTTCATCCGACCATACATCATCCAACACAACCAAGTATTTTCCTCCCTTTCCCAAGAATTCTTGTATTTCATCAGCCAAATCCTCCTCACACATCCCATGATATTGTTTTGTATTTCGAGTGAATTTGCTGATGATGTTGAGAAATAATTCTCTTCTCCTGTATGATTGAGACACATAAACCCAAATACGAGTAAAAAACTCATACCCGATTTTAGGATGCTTGTAAATCTTATTTGCTAGGGTCGTTTTGCCGAGACCAGGCATACCAACAACTGGAACAACTTCTAGACGATTCGATTCTCCAAGAAGGCGGTTGATTACAATATCTGCTTCTTCGTCAAATCCAACCACGTCATCTTCCTCTACCACTGGAGGCTTTAGATTAATATAGCCAAGATAAATATTAGATATCTAAACAAGTCAATATAATATAATAGACAGATAGAAGAGTTACATTTATCAAGAGTGACACATACATACATACATACATGTACTCTCATTAAAGGCACTATACATCAACATATCCTATAACTTGGATTCAGCTGACAACTAGCAGATTAATCAACTTATATAAAGTCGATTGATGCATATTACATGACGTCTATCCTATATGGCGTTGTACATGTATTTTGACCACATAGGACGAGTGTGTCTACTAATTCAATTTTAAACTAGTTTAAGCGTCTAGTAATGCACATTCAAAGTCGAAGTCATAAATACGAGATGAAATCAAGTTAATAGGACACGATTTTATTGATCTTTGTAACTAGATTGCTCACTAATTTATTTCCCCAATTTTTTTTCAAAAAAAAAAAGTGTTTAGGATGTGATACCTTTCTTTCTTCGGAACCTCTAGCAGATAAATCATCATCTTGAAGGGCCTGAAGTCCAATGGCATCAGTCTGTCGGATCTCTCTGACTTTGTTTCGTATAGCTTTGATCTCACCAGCTACCTCTCTGACTCTTTTATAATGGGGAAGATCTAATACTCTGGTGACACCCTTATCCTTGTGTAGCTTAGCTTCAATAACAAATTTATCAATAGCATCTTCAGCAGAGTTAACGACTGTTCTTATTTTCTTAACAAGTTCTCTGAGAACTTCGTTCTCGTTGATGTGACACTTGGCAGCTTGCTTAAGAAAAGCATTGAAATCATTTAGATCTTGAAGTAGACTCTCAGCAGCCTCTTTAACTCCACTAATTAGCTCTACGTTGTCCCGCAGCAACTGCATCAAGTTCTCAACCAGAAATTCCACTGCTACGTTCGCCATTTTTTCTGATTCTTCTTCCAACAAACAACAGACTTCAATTGCTAAATATGAAATGCATAGTGATGGGTGTTGACTCCACTCAAGTCTTCCTCTTTATGAGTGCCTTTTGAATGGTCTCTTGCTTCAATTGCAGTGTTCTTTTTAATATTTATTTTTGTGTTGTATGAACGGAATATTTATCCTAATAAAAATTAAAACGTCTTCTGAATGGACTTAGAGCGGATCTCGATTAGTTGAGACTTCAATGTGGATTTTACAACACACTGATAGCTAACAAAAAAATCAATGTTCTACTTTCTCTTTTTATTTGTATATTTTTCGCTTCGTACACCTATTAAGAAAATAATATTCTAATTAACTTGATGAATTTATCATTTTATCTATGTATTAATTTTCAAAAAAAAACTACTCAATTTTCTTTTTAATCTATTAAAAAATATCATTTTTCTTTTTGGCAATATTTAACTGAAGTTTTTCACATGGTATGTTTAGACCACAAATTAAATGATATTTTGGTACATTTTACATAACTTTAATTTAGAACCATAAGATTAAAAAAAAAAATTAATTTTGTTTTAAGTCAAACTAGTTCATTCTTTTTTAAACGGAGAAAATAATAAAATTTCAAAAAAAAATGATTTATCACTTTTCTAGTCTCCGTCATATTATACTATTTCGTCTTATATTAAATAGACATATTTATTAAAAGTATTTGTTATATATTATTATTTAATCACTTAATATAATTAAGATAGAATTAATTAAAAAATTATTTATTCAATATTAATATGATCTAAAAAATATGTTTAAAGAGGCTGTAATAATATAGAAAGAATAGTAAAAATTCAATGTATGAATAAATTTATAAACGTTAAAATAGACAGGGGTCTACTCCGTCTGTTGCTCGCTCTCTCTTTATATAGATATGTATATTATAGACTGCTTGTATATATATATATAATTATATATAGAATATATATTTAGATATATATATATATCTATATCTATCTATAATATCTATATAATATATTACCTTTAAGAGTTACTATCTTAAAGTAAGAATAATCAACATATGAACTAAATGTTAATGTAAATATTAGGTGATCAAATGATTAGTAAAATTAAATTGATTATATTCATTTATTGAAAGCTTGACTTCAAGCGATTATTAAATAAATATACAATAAAAAATTAGCATAAATTTTTTAAAAACATAAAATTTATAATAATAATAATAATATAGATAATAAAAATATGCCATTTTTAAAGAAATGAAAAGAATAACTCGGAAAAAAAAAAGACCCGACAGTGGAATAATTGCAAGTTGATGTCTTTTGAATGGTGACTTGCAAGTTGCAAGCATAATTGCCTTTTTAAAAGCAAGTACGAAATATTTAAAAAATTAAAAAAAGTATAGGTATAATTTAACGATATTATTATTAGTTGGACTATTCTATATTCTCCGCTGCTACTAACTTTAATACTCATTTTTTATTTAATTAAATTAGTATTACAAAAGGATATCAATTATAGAATTGGTAATTTTGAAAGAATAAATCAAATAAATAAATGGATAATTTCAGTAAACTGCAATTTATCTAGCTGAATTTCAAAAAATTTAGTTCAAAAGTTAACTTACAAATTTTTAGTTCACGATATAATTCAGCATATAAATATATAAAGTCAGTATCGAAAAGTATCAAAATTTCATTAAATTATATTGGTTGATTTCTCTCAAATGTCGAGATGGAATCTTCTAAAATTTTATATAAAGGTAAATATAGTGATAGAATGTTGACTTCTCTCAAATATCAAGATGAAATCTTTTGAAAATTTATAAAAAGGTAAATCTAGAGATGACTTATCATTCCTGATAAGTGAGATATCATCAAATCACAATAGAATTTGATTGAAAAATATTTTTAAATTATTGTAAGCTACAATAATCACATCTGTAATGCGTGATTTTTAAATTTCTAGATAAAATTTTGAGACAATTCTTATCGGATTGAATTTGTCTCATTAAGATCATTTAGCTCAGAGTTTGGGTTGATTTGAAGGGAGTTGGGGCCATGACAGCCCTCTAGAGCCCTTAATAACTTCTGGGAAAATTAGCAAAATAATTAAAAAATTTAATTGAATTAGTAAAAATTTCATACTTTAGAAATATTAGTAAAAATATCAAAATTTCATTATTTTAAAAAAGATTGTACTTTCTATTTTATCTCAACTTAATTATGCATTTTTCAATTAATTCTTTCTCTTATGTTTAAAAAAAGAAATATTCTTTTTCTCTCTCTCTTATTTTCATATTTCAATTCTTCTCCATTTCAAAGGTCCACTTCTATCTGATCCTTCTTTGTGGTCTTTTTCTTTGAAGAATTGGATAATATATTTTAAAAAAGATAATCACACAATTTCTTTTATTAAGATATGTATTTTTATCCATTTTTTAAGATTTATTTTATGATGTTATTTTTGTTTAAATCGTTCATAATTATTGTATGTAATTGAAATCACATTTAGGGTTTGATAAACTTTAAATCACTCTTTAATTATAAAATCTAAGAAAATTGCTAGAGATATCCAACTTGATCAACAATTTTCTAACGATTTTTCATCATTGAATCTACGTATTACTCAAGAATATATGATGGAAGAGAGACTATTGAAATATTTACAAGACCCAATTAATGTGCAAAATCTTCTTCTTTTTTTTTTTAAACAAACCAAAATCATTTCATTCATAAGTAATCAGAAAAGGGAAAAAATATATCATTCAGCCATTCATTCGTATAACTGTTTGGCATTTTTAGTTCTCTCTATCTTGCTTTCACTCCTAGTGATTCTTTCTTCCAATTTCTCACTTTTTGAAATAGCCTTTGCCATGGCCTTCTTTTTCCTGACATTCTTCGTCCTTTTCATTTGTACTCCCTTCGTCTTTCTAAGTGATCCACCTAAATGTGGTTTTGGAGCAGCTGATTCTGAAGTATCCATCGCTTGGGCATCCATGACCGTCTGGTCAGTGGAGACATCCATGGCAGCTAGGCCGTTTTTCTTCTTGTTTCTGTTCTTCGCCATAGCTACGTGAACACAAAATCGGAAGGATTTAGGGTTCTGCAAAATCTTCTTCAAATTCATAAAAGAGTTGTTTATTATATTCTCACTTTTATTATATTTTTGTATTTATAGGTATATTATTAGTTTTGATAAAATACCACAAATTTGAAATCATCGTTTTCTAGGTATCTACTATTTTAGAGTATGGAGTAGATGATGCTTGAAGATAAACAAATTATAAGTACTCGTACTCTATTGATGCAGAAATATGCTAAGTAAGTACTTAAAAGTTATATTGGAGAACACTTTCATAGGTGATATATGCATTTTACATACTCAAAATAAAAAACAGAAATAGTGCCTAATTAAACTAGCAGACAATTTTTTTTCCTTCGTCTTGAAAGTAAAAGAACCTTGAGTGGTGTTTGTAGACTTCGTGCAACACTACACAAGGTCTGAGACCTGCACAATCAGAATTCCAACATTTTACATTTAGAAACGTAGGCAATTGGCGTTTGATTTTCAAGTTCGAAATCTAAATAAGCGAATACATTTTATGAATTATCACCACAGTTTGATGTAGCAAATATGCAAATTAAATATATCTCTATAAACTTGGAAGAGAGGTCTTATATGATGCATATTATTTGCCATTGGAGAAAGAAGACTTCAGTGAAGTAATTGTACTTAAAATGAAGAATGAAAAGACATTTTGAACAGCTAGAAAATGTACAACCTCGTTGCATAGATAATCTAAGATACAAATACATTTCATCAGTAATCATTTAAATGCAAATACCTTCTAGCAGATATATGTCAAATTAATATCTTCATCAATTTAAAATGACAGGTAAAAGTTAGTATATTATTTGATTCATAAGTACTGTTCCGTGCAGATAGTAAAGCTAGCGTTACAAACACCAAGAGTTGATAAATGAAGCTCATAGGCCATAGCATTGCACATGTTAGAAAGTTTATACTTCTGTGTCTGTATTAGACTAGTTTGAACTGTACCCAAAAATATAAAATACACTTTAAAATCACCAATTATAAATCCGAAAATGGTGATAGCTATCAGAGGGAAAGTTAGTTTCACAGAAGATGTGTATGCGTGTATTAGGAAGCAACTCCAAGTCGAAACTATTATAGAACTTCTAACTCTGCTTGACAGGTTACCTAAAAAATGCAAATAAGAACTAAGTTAACTAATCATGTGTGTCGGCAGATCCCTCTTTCAAGGTGGTTTGGATTTAATTAAAAGCTAAAACAGATACGATATTCACATGTCAAAGGTTTAGAAGGCATTGGCCATTTTTTTAATTTGCAGGCTGTGTTGAAATAGATAGTAAGAGGCTGAAATTAAAGGATCAATTATATGTTACCAAATCCAATTTAAAGGAGCATATCTGATATAATAACACATAGTATTAAATAAATAGTATTAAATAATATTAGTATTACTGTGTATTAATACTAGCCTATTAGGATTGTACTCTTCATATAGTCCTATTAGGTAGGAATCCTTCCTATATCCCTATTAATATATCTCCCAGGTTTTATCCCTTATTAGGTTAACAACTCAATAAAATCCAATATCTTTAATGGTATCAGAGCCAGAAAACTAGATTCTCGTTTTTCTAGGTTTTTCTTTTTTTCTCTCTTTAGGGAACCGATCGTTTCCCTTTTCTCTTGGGCGGCGGCAGGCCAGAAAACTGAGTGGATCCTCTCGATTCACTCCGTCTGCGCGTTTAAACTCCTTATCAGGCATCGTCATGACCTGATTCCGAAAAATTATTCAGACATAAATACCCTTCATGGAAAATCACCGTTCTTACAAGCCCTGAGGCCAATACTTCTCACAAATATGTCGATAGACGCACAGAATCGCTCCGGCAGTCATAACCGCCAAGGGACAAATAAAAAAAAACAATCCGGCCCATGCCGCCTGGGAAAGCAGTGGATGGACAGATCGTCAAAGTTTGATTGCGGCCATCTCTCCCACGGTTCAGAAACCACGCTCCGCTCCTACACAACTGCTTCAGCTCCTGTGGACGGGCCCTCGCAACCGCTATGCATCATTCCCATTCTCTATTTTTCAATTGCGTGATGTCTCCAAACAATACCAAAGGCACGAAAACTATGGCGGAGTATAGTTATTTAGAAGAGGTCTCCCACCATCATCACAGCTCTCAACACGGTGAACGAAAATCATCCTGAAAAAGATTCGTCATGTGTCGTCGTTCGGGGCTCATAGCTTACTTCCTCCATTAAACAGGGGTTACATCAGGTCAAAGCACGTTGACCTGGACCCTCTCATCGTGCTAAAGTAAAGAAATGAAGTTGATCTGGGAGAGCAAAAATTCTTCTACGAGGAATACTAGTTATGGAGCCGGCAACGAACTAACTGCCAAGACAGAAAATATGCGGGGGGGGGGGGGGGCCGTGGTGGCGGACGGCGGCAGGAGCCGCCGGGCGGCTACGGCAGAAGAAACAGGGAAAGGCCGGCGGCTCGGCACGGTCGGCAGGGCAGTCGTCCGCCGTACGACGGTCAGCGCACGACAGCACAACAGCCTGCACTCCTTCGTGTTGGGCAGCGGCGAACGGCGGTAGCGGCGGACAGCATCTTTCAGCGGCGGGCAGGGAACTTCGAGCGGGCATCGGTCCAAACTTGTCAAATATGTCAGAAAACAGGACACACCGACTGTTCGTATGGTTCGGTATGAGGAGAATCCGAAATAGTGATACCGTGCCCAATTATGCATCTCAAGCTTTTGCCCTTCCTCTGAATGACTGTTGGATACTGGGGCCACATGCACGTTACTTCTGATTATCCAATCTTAACGCTCAAATCCATATAATTGGCTCCCAATGGTCTACTGTTGCAAACGGGTGATCCCTAATATTTTCTCACACTGGCAGGGATCCTTAAAAACCACCCACCCGTTATCCTTTCACCTAGGTAACCTTACCCACGTCCCTTCTATTAAAACATATCTCCTTTTAGTTCACCAATTCACAAAAAGACATAATTGGTATCACCTTGGTCACCCTTAAGATTTCAGATCCTAGGAAAATATTGACCCAGAGGGGTGATTTTTCAGGGCCTCCTGTGATCATGGTATGTACATTTCCTGGCACAGGTTCGTCTGCCCACCCCCCACCCAGTTCAGGGAAAGCTTTCCTGTGCGGGTGGTGGCTCTTTTACGGCGAGGGCCACAGTTCCGTTGTTGGACCACATGTTGGGTCACCCGTTCTACTCAAATAAATAAATTCTTTAATGTCTCAATTAGTTTTCTTCCATTCAGAAACATTGTGGATTCCTTTCAATGACTAAATCGAATAAAATTACTTTTAACTTATCTGAGAAGGCATAAAACTGCACCTTTTCAACTTATTTCATTCGACCTATGGGGTCCTAATTGCTGGTTTGCGTCATTTGGGGGTTTTCGCTATGTTATATTTGTTTTGTGGCTGATTTTAACAAAATACACTTGGTGGTTACCCACTAAAACACAAATCACAGGCATACACCACCTTGTCACTTTTGAAAAAAAATGGTCAAAAAACACAATTCAATGATTCATGTTAAACTTTTTCGGAAGTAGTGAACAATGGAAAGGAATATGTAAATAAATCTTTTGGCCATTTATGCCACCCTGGGAATTATACATCAACACATCAGGTCCATACACTCCCGAACAGAATGGGGAGGTGGCTGAGCGTAGCATCGCAATCTCATTGAAACGGTGGTATCTTCTAAATTAATCTCATATACCCTGTCTCATTCTGGGTAGAAGCTCTCGCCCCGCAAACTGAAATCAGGAACAAAGCTCCCCCCAGTCACACCCTCTCCAAACAAATCACCTATCAAATCTTTACCAAGAACTTCCCAATTATACCAACCTCCGCCGTCTGTGGGGTCTTAGCATACCCGGCTACGCCCTCATATTACTCACAAATTAACAACCGATCCCGTCATTGAATTTTTTGCGGCTATAGTCTATTCCAAGGGTTATATCGCTGTTGACCACAAACTCATAAAGTCTACATATCTCGTCATGTCAAATTTGTCGAAAATGAGGTTTCCCTACGAGTCATTTCTTCCTTCCCCCACAAAATACATCATTCATTGGGGGTCCTTCCCCTTTCTTCCAACATACTCACAGTGGTCCCTCAACAACTTTCCCCCACAACTCACCACCCACTTACCCAACCACCCCTCATCAACCATTCGACCGTCACCCACCACACACCCGGCCACAATCACCTCACACATAACAAACAACTTCGAACCACCCCAGCCATACCAACAAACATCCCAGCCGATTGTTTTGGGTCCTTCCCGGCCACCCCGAATCACCACCGCCCCGTTGCCACCCCCAATAATCATCCCATGTTAACCCGTGGCAAAGTCGCGGTCGATCTTTAAACAAAACCGTTCAGGCTACCATACTACCAAATACACCCTTCCCGATGTGAACCAACAACCTACTCGTTGCTCAAAAAATCTTATTGGCGTCATGCTATGGATGACGAGTTTAAGGCGTGATCTGATCAGAAACTTGGGTTTTGTACCTAATCCCTGGGCGGCACCCAGTGGCGGTTAAATGGGGTACAAAATGAAACACAATGCGTGCAGTATTCCAGGTAAAGGCTCGTTTGGTTGCTAAAGGCACAAATACGGAGTATGGGCTGATTACTCCGAGACATTCAGTCCTGTATTCGCAGGAAACAATCGCCCTTAGGTACATGTCACTCGCCGTGCGCAATCAATTGGTCATCAATCAGTTGGATGTTCCAATGCTTTTCTTCATGGCCTGCTTGATAAACTAATCTTAAATGACGAACCACCGGGCTATGTGTGATCACCCGCGTCTCAACAGGTTGGCAAACTGCCAGAGAGTCTCTGTAGGGGCTCAGCAAGCCCCCGGTTTGGTACAACGTCTGAAACGGTTCCTCCAGGGATCGCGTCACGGTTGCGTAACGACATGAGTTGTTACTGAATTAGCCACACGGTACAATATTTTTTGTTATGTAGATGATATCTATTTAGTACAGGATCTACTGAAGGCTCTGCAGTCAGGATGTCACCGAGCTATGCATTACTAACCTTCAAAATGAAGGACTTGGCACGTTTACATTATTTTCTGGAATGGAGAGGGTTCTCGGACAGGCAGCGCGTGTTCTTCATCAGTCAAAATATGCTCGATGATCTGTTGACAAGAAAGCTGGACTGGGAAAAAAATGCACCAGTCAACCAACACCGATGGACAGTCTCTTCTTGTCTACGAATGGAGCCGACACACCCTTTGCCGAGATTCACCCCCCCACCTCCGCAAGCCTCATTGGGGCTCAACAGGATCTGTCCATTACCCCTCCTGAATCCAGTTTGTGTCAACGATGTTGCTCAGCGATGCATCAACCAAAGTGAACATGATGTACCATTGTCTAAAAAGCATTCTCAGGTACATTTTGGCAATCTTGGTCGTGTTTACTAAATTCGACCAGGGGGGGGGACTTGGAGCTTCGGGGTTTCTCAGATTCAGATGGGCGAATGATAAAAATGACAGGAAAAATTCTACTCGGGGTTTTCATTTTTTGGGGCCGAACCTGATCTCCCGTGTACAAAAAAACCAACCAATGTCTCTCTCGGTCCTCGGCTGAAGATGAATACTGCGCCCGTGACTCTTTTTTGTTGCGTAGTAGACATGGGGTCAATATATTATTTCGCGAAATCCGCGCCACTCACATGTTCCTTGATCTATATTGTGAAAACCATCAACCATCTGTGTGGCCAAGAATCCGGTCTACACACCAGACAGAAGCATGTTGATACGAATTGTCTCGTTGTTCGCGATGAAGCGAGGGAAGGCAGGCGGCACCATGACTGGTTTGGTCAGTATGTAACCCACTGGAAGGGGAACGACCGGCTGATATTCTCACCAGCCTCTCCCGAGCCGACATCACGATTAACTCAGTTCCAAGCGTGGTTCTCTTGCCGCGCAGTTCAGGTGAGGGGGGGAATAACAGATAGTATTGAAATAAATAGTATTAAATAATATTAGTATTGACTGTGTACTAATCCTTGAATCCTATTAGGATTAGTACGTCCTTAATCCCTAGTCCTATAGGATTGAGTACTCCTTCCTATATCCCCTATATATATCTACCATGTATTCCCTTATTAGGTTAACACTTCAATACAATCAATATTCTTTCATGATGGATCGAGCACAAAACAGTCTAATAGAAGACACATCTACCCCACCAACTTATGGGAGAAAGCATAAAAATATAGTCAAAATAATGTATAGAAGGATCATGTATTTACTTCAAATCTTAAAATGTCTATTTGGAGAAGTATAAAAAAGTGCGAAATAGAAGCAGAAGATGCAACAAAGAGTAGATTTTATATGAATTTTTTTTCTCCGAAATAGATTCTCTTTTATTATTGCATCAACGGGATACATAGTTTAAACATATCCCTTGCATCCTGGATGATCCAACTTTGGAAGAACTTCTCCCAAGAGATTTCCTTAGAGTATCTAGCTAACCTATCTAGAAATATATATAAATTCTACATGATTGAACATGCTTGAAAGCTTCCAAATATCTTCACACAACACTTCTATCTCCCAAGTAGTCGTTGCTCGTTTTTGAATCATATCAACAACATTTTTAGCATGATAAAATCTTCACTCTCTTCCATCCTTTACTAATAGCATATTCAAGAGTTTTCCTAATAGCAATCGCTTCAGCAGTCATGACTTTCCCAACAAACTGGATTGGGGCTCCATGGGCATGAAGCAAGTGACAAGGCTATCCAAAGCCGCAATACAAATACGTGCCCTTCCATCATCATTCTGCAATCCTGCATCTGTAAACAATAAAATGTCACCTTGCAAAGTTGTTAATTTAATCACAGGATAATTTCTAGAGGAACATGACGAAAGACTTTTTGTTAGTAATTCTTTATATTCTTCATAATCAAACATCGATCTAAAGACCATATTTTCTGATTCTAACCTTTCCTGATTAAACAACAAACTATTCCTACCTTTCCAAATTTGCCACATAATGTTAGCACTCAAGTTTAACACGTCAGTAGATTCAGGAAAAGATTTGGTATTTAAGAATTAATCATACCACCATGTAGAAAAATCATTAATATATCCTATATCAGGCCAAACATTTGAGCACCTTTTTTGTGATCGGGTACTAACATAGAAACTCGATCAAGACATCATGACATTATAACGTGTGAGTCATCTCAAACGGAAGCCCGTATTAGTCAAATAGATAATGACAATGATACTTTTGAATATCTTTCTGATACTTTTGAATATCTTTCTAATTCATTTGACTTATTTACTAACCTTTCTACGATGCTCACTACAATGCCTCAATCCAATAACTAATGATTTTCACTAACAAACATGTTTATCTAAACTTAATTGTTAGAAAATTCTTCTCGATGCATAGTTAGGTTAATAAATAAGTGGATCAGAAAGTATTGTATGTAGAAACCTAGAAAGATGAGCATCTCGCCGGCCTAAGAAAATAGATTATGATAGCCAAGCTAAGAACATACCTAAACATATTGTTTATAAATAGGATATGAAGCTAAAAAAAAAACAGGAAATACCTCTTTAATGGTTATACAGAAAGGTGTTTAATGTACTTCTAACTTTAGTTATAATTACACAAATTTAAGAATTCAAAAATTATATTTACCTTTTTTACACTAATGCAAGTCTCAAACAATAATACATCTAGCTAAAAGGTAAAACACTATACCACTCGTGTAAAATACAACATATCATGGGTATATTTGTGGACCTATTGACCCACCTAGTGGCTCATTTATATACTTTATGGTTCTAATAGATGCTTCTTCTAGATAGTCTCATGTGTGCCTTTTGTCATCTCGTAACTTGGCCTTTGTAAAGTTATTGGCACGAATAATAAGGTTAAGGGCACATTTCCTTGATAATCAGATTAAGTCCATTCGTCTTGATAGTGTTGCAGAGTTTTCATCCCAATCATTTAATGATTATTGTTTAGCATTTGGGATAAGAGTTAAACAAACTGTTGCTCATGTTCATACTCAGAATGGTCTCGCTGAGTTATTAATTAAACGTCTGCAATTAATAGCAAAATCATTGCTTATGAAAATTAGGTTGCCCACTTTTGTGTGGGGACATGCAATTTTGCATGCTGCAACACTTATTCTCAGACCGACAAATTATCATAAGATTTCTCCATTGTAATTGGTTATGGGTAAAGAACCTAATATATCCCATCTAAAAATTTTGAAATGTGTTGTACATAGTCCTGTGGCACCACCAAATCGCACTAAGATGGGTCCTCAAAGAAGGTTAGGAATATATGTTGGGTTTGAGTCACCCTCTATTATTCGTTATCTTGAACCATTGACTGGAGAGATGTTTACTGCTCCATTTGCAGATTGTCGGTTTGATGAGACAGTTTTTTCAAAATTAGTGGGAGACAATACTGAAATAAAATGAAAATTTTTGTGGAAAATGTTATTATTGTCTCATCTTGATCTATATTCTTCAATTTGTTAACAAAATCACAAAAGATTATTCATCTGCATAAAATTGCAAATTAAATGTCAGAACCATTTAAAGACTTGAAAAGAATTACTTAATCACAAATTCTTGCAGAGAATGTTTCAATTCGAATTGATGTCCCTGTAGGACCATCCACTAGTGGCATAGCTAATGAGTCAAAAACACTCCTAAAGTGTGGTAGACCATTGAGTTCTAAGGATCAAAATTCTAGAAAAAGAAAGATAAAATGCCAAGATGACACTATGAAAGAATATCATATGGAAGCATTCATGAAAGAATCAATGAATTGAAACCCAAGGAAATAATGAACTATCCATAAATTTAAGAGATGTTGAAACTAATCTGGATCGATCAGAAATAGTGATTGTTTATGTCTTTGCATATAATGTTGCAACAAATATCATGCAAGATAATGAGGATCTTGAACCTCAATCTGTTATAGAATTTCGACAAAGAAATGATTGGCCAAAAAGGCAAGAAGCAATTCAATCAGAGTTGAATTCACTTGCCAACCGTGACGTTTTTGGACCTATAGTTCAAACACCTAATGGTATTAAACCTGTTGGTTGCAAATGGATTTTTGTGCGGAAAAGAAATAAGAAGAATGAAATACATATGTATAAAGCACGCCTTGTGGTACAAGGATTTTCTCAAAGGTCTGGCGTCAATTATGATGAGACATACTCATCCATTATGGATACAATAACATTGCTGTTATCTCATTAATTTCATAGTCCATGAGAAACTTGAAATGCATTTGAAAGATGTGGTTACAATCTACCTTTATGGATCACTTGATAATGAGATATACATGAAAATTCCTGAAGGATTTGAGATGGCTAAATCATGTAATTCAAAATCTCGAGAAATGTGTTCAATTAAATTGCAAAGATCATTATATGGTTTGAAGCAATCTAGACGCGTGTGGTATAACCGTCTTAGTGAATATTTAATTAATGAAGGTTATACAAATGATGCAATTTGTCCTTGTGTCTTTATAAAGAAAATAATATCAGACTTTGTTGTACTTGTTGTTTATGGTGATGACATAAATCTTATTGGAACTCTAATAGAGCTTCAAAAGACAATTGATTATTTAAATAACGAATTTGAGATGAAAGATCTAGGATAAACAAAATTATGTCTTGATTTGCAAATTGAGCATTTGACAAATGATATTTTTATTCATCAATCTGCCTACACAGAAAAAGTGTTGAAAATATTTTGTATGGATGAATCACATCCATTAAGTACTCTGATGGTTGTTCGTTCACTTGATGTGAATAAGGATCCATTCCAACCTCAAGAAAAGAATGAGAAAATTCTTGGTTCTGAAGTACCATATCTTAGTGCAATTGATGCACTAATGTATCTTGTTAATACTACAAGGCATGATATACCTTTTGTTTTTAATTTGTTAGCAAGGTATAGTTCTGCTCCTCCTAGGAGACATTGGAATGAGATCAAACACATTTTGCGATTTCTTAAAGGACAACTGATATGAACTTATTTTATTCTAATAATTGTAGTCCCAATCTTGTTGGTTATGCTGATGCATAATATTTTTCTGATCCACATAAAGCTCGACCCCAAACATGCTATATGTTTATATGTGGGGGGACAACCATACCTTTGAGATCTACAAAACAGTCCATCGTAGCCACTTCATCTAATCATGCTGAGATAATAGTTATTCATGAAGCAAGTAGAGAATGTGTATGGTTAAGGTCTATGATACATCTCATTCGAGAGAAATGTGATTTGGAATGTGATAAAGTACCCACCACATTATATGAAGATAATGCAGCATGCATAGCACAACTTAAGGGAGGATTCATAAAAGGAGATAGAACAAAACACATTTCATCAAAGCTTTTCTATAAACATGAACTTCAAAAGAATGGTGATATAAATGTGCTAACAGATTCGTTCAAGTGACAATGTGGTTGATCTATTCACCAAGTCTCTATCAACTGCAACTTTCAAGAAGATGGTGCACAAGATTGGAATGCGAAGATTCAAGTCTCTGGATTAATGTTCTCATTTGGGGGAGTTTATACGCGCTCTACTCTTTTCCTTACGAGGTTTTGTCACGCTGGATTTTCCTTGTAAGGTTTTTAATGAGGCAACATAGATGCGTATTAATAAATATGTGTACTATTTTCCTTTACTTGAGTTTTTCTTTTCTTAAAGTTGTTTTAGTAAGGTTTTTGACGAGGCACATTATGTATGAATTAGACATTCAGGGGAAGTGTGATAAAGTATTTCTATTATAGTGAAAGTCTATCATGTGGAGACCTTTTAGAATATGATTAAGAGTCCTACTTGGGGACCAAGTTTGATTTCCCCTATAAATAGAGGACTTCTCTTCATTGTAAAATCATCCCTCAAGAAAATAATAAGTCTTCTATTCTCTCTATTTTCTTCTCCTTATTCTATAGTTTCATAACACATTGTTCCTTTTTAAAATTATTCTCTTCCCTAAATTTCTCCTTCTATTACTTAACAATTTTAGTCTTTCAATTAAAACAAATAATAAAATTTTAAATAAGATACATAATGAACTATTTTTTGACATTTTTACTAAATATTAAAAGTGTTGACAATGAATCCTATTAAATATTAAATTATTAACATTTTAAAAAAATTCCCAAAACTTTTCCTTTGAGCCAATTTAGTTAAGCATCGAAAACTTTGACTAAATTATGTAGGGCTCTAATTATGTATGCTAACTTTTATGGACTCCATTAGAATGAAATTATTTGTTCCTTGTCTCACACTGTAAAAGTGCACCCAACCACTACTATTAACACCATTGGAGTGAAGCATGATGTTGGGTCACGAAGGGGTGATTAGGGCGTCATGCGAGTTACAATTGCATATTATAGGTTGGTTAATAACTGTATTGACAAAAATTTTATTACAAAAAACATAAATTTATTAGAGAACATAATTAGAAAAAATATGAAACTATAGAGAGATTAAATCTCCCCTTAAACAAAAAAAATTTTAACGACTACATTGTGAATTTTATTGTGTTCTTTTATGAGAATAGGTATCTTCAATTTATAGTTCTCCAAATTTTTTTTCTAAAAAAGGAATAAACCAAATATGAAAGAAAAATATATATTTCTTTCAGAATATTAAAAACATTTATGCTAATGATATGTTTTTTCTTTTAAGAAAAAATAAAATTCAAATAAGATAAGAAAATCAGGGTAGAACTCTAACACATGATTGTGCGCGAACTCAAAATCCCCCCCTTAACTCATTCATGTACGTAAATTTATCAAGATTTGGACAAATAAAAAGAAATCACTCTAGAGTTTTGTTGTTGGTTTTAAAAGGATTTATCATATATATTAATATATATATATATATACTATCTCTCGCTATATCTATCTAATATATTCTATATCTATCTATATATATATATAGCTCTATATAATGTTCGTATCACGCCTCCTTTTCGCTCTCAAAAGAACGATCTTCAACATACATGTTTACACCTCATTTTATTAACCTATTTCACCAAGAGAGTCGTCCCCTGACAAGTTAAGGTGTGTTAGGACTCCATCCTAAACTAAATTTCAAATAACTTAGTTTATCATTCTAAGTCGCCAGAAATCAGACAAGGTCTATAAATGTAGGTCTTTGCTGAATTCATTTATTATGTTGGGATTACTCAATGATATTGTAGAGTTCATAAGATTTTCATGTAATTGTATGTTACTATGGTTATAAAATATCAAAACTTCTTTTCATTCTTAATCAAAAAGATAAGGGGTTGCAAGCATTATTAACTGAAATGACAAACTTTATTAAAAACTTCCTTTAATTTTTGAAAGAAACAAAAATTGAAAAATGCAAATCATCTTAGCTCTATTTCTTTTAAGAAATATATATTATTGTGTTTCATCCCTATACACAAATAGATTTTTTTTATGGATGCGAATGGAAAATTTTACTACCTCTTCTCTCGCAACTATATTTATAAATAAAAAAAAACATATTTCTAAATCAATAAATTATCATTCACTAATCATTAATAATAAAGTTAAATTACACTTTACATGAGTTGTGTTCCAACTCTTTTTTCATAAACTTGAATAAATAGAGTAGACATGGTCAAATTAATTATGGTGACAGGTGATGAAATATGTTCCAAAAAATAAAACCGAAATTCATGGTAGACCTCTAAATTTTGGTAGACTAATAGTCATCACAATTCATAATAGTCATGAAGGGAAGAATAAGAATTTTGAATATTTGTTGTGAGATTGAATAAAAATAGAGAATGGCGAAATGCCTTAGCTTCACAGCTTCAAGAGATCGTTTTTATCGATATTTCTTTTCGTTTTCTGGGCTTCGTTCTGTAACAACAGATCTTGAAGATGGAACGACAATGCATTGTTGGATACCTAAAGTTGATGAACCAACAAAACCTAACCTCTTTCTTGTTCATGGATTTGGTGCCAATGCAATGTGGCAATATAGTGATCTTCTACGACATTTTACTCCTCATTTTAATGTCTACCTTCCTGATCTCCTCTTCTTTGGTGCCTCCTCCACCAAACGCCCTGAAAGGACCGAGAGTTTTCAAGCAACATGTGTTAAGAAATTGATGGAGGTTCATGGTGTTGTTAGGACGAGCCTTGTAGGTATTAGTTATGGAGGGTTTGTTGGTTATAAGCCTTGCGCTCATATCCAAGAGCAGTGAGAGCTTGGTCCTTGTTGTGGTCAGGTTTTTTGTTTTAGAGAAGAGATATGAGATGGATTGTTTCAGGTTTCTGATTTGGATGAAGCTGCTAGCATTTTATTGCCACAAACACCTGAGAAACTAAGAGAATTGATGCGTTTTTCATTTTTTAAGCCTGTTAAAGTCATGCCTTCCTACTTCCTTTCTGATTTTATAGACGTAAGTGTGTATATATATATATACATACATATCAATGATATAGGCTATACGTACAATATATGTTATCACACAAGTGTTTACATTATACAGGTGATGTGCAACGATTATGTAAATGAGAAAAGAGAGCTCATACAAAATTTACTAAGAGATAGACAACTTTCCAATCTACCTAAGATTTCCCAGGTTTGCATTTTCCTAACTTTTTCTCATATGTACTTAGTCTTTATTTTCACTATTTCTTTTGGTTTCTTTCTTATTCCCAATAGTCGACGTTGATTATTTGGGGAGAACAAGACAGGATATTCCCATTAGAACTGGGGTACAGACTGCAGAGGTAACAAAAACATACTCATGTTTTGTTTTCAGACTTTATTTCGTTGCTGATGTT
This sequence comes from Solanum habrochaites, assembly GCA_027704765.1. NCBI lineage: Eukaryota > Viridiplantae > Streptophyta > Magnoliopsida > Solanales > Solanaceae > Solanum > Solanum habrochaites. Next base: position 32,524,055 of record JAKWJA010002498.1, on the reverse strand, counting down.
ATAACACTAAATGATAGGCATATAGAAGGGAATGCTGAGTTAGTAGTTATCAGAAATGCGGGGCATGCAGTCAACTTGGAGAAACCAAAGGAGTTTACTAAACAATTGAAGGCATTTCTTGTTGATAATTGATAATTTGGACAACCATTCTGCAGCTAGTGCCGGATTTAGTATTCAAATTTAAAATGTGTAACTGCTTTGATAACTATCAGAATTTTTTAAAGACAAGTAGAAAAGAAAAAGATTAAAAGAGAGAACTTGGGATTGATGTACATTGTAAAATTGAACTGTACATTTGTGCCATAAAATTCATTGCCTGGTGTCAGCATTGGTGTTTATGATAATTGCTTCAGAACATAATTAACCTACAAAAGAAAAGAGTTAAAACATTGATGTTACCTGATAAGTGATAAGCTTATTTGAAAAGCTCTAAAATCCCGCGACTGCAATTTTTCAGTATTATTGACCAGATAACAACCAAAGGTTGCTCAGGACAGTACGTACAACATGCTCATAGTAACATCGAAGCAGATCAATTTGACAGGGATTCTGTCCCTGAATCTACAAGTCATATTCAAACTAATTAAGTTTGAATTGAAGTCCTAAACTACTAATGTATCTCATCTTATCTGCATCAACCATAACCAGTAGCTTCAAATTCAAACTGATCTAGCCGATTTAACGGAGGTGAGTAGAGATCCTACAGTAACGGATAAATTATTCCAACCAACCAATTTCACCCCAAAGTCACGTGTTAGCATTTCTATCCTGCTCAGATCCCCTTCTAATTTGCTTAGCTCCAGCACTAGTCTTCGGGAGAGCAGGCTATATAAATGTAAAGATCTCTCCCCTTGCAATTCAACTCGTATTAAGCAATTAGACTCCAGGTCAGTTGACATAGGATCATACAACACAGAGAAATTCCCAAATTTAAGGTCTGGGGTATCAAAGAACTTATCAACAACACTAGTGTTATCTTGACTGCAAGTATTTGATGTATCAGCTGGAGATATCCTTCTATCAGTAACTCTCAGTATGTGGGCAGCCTCTCTCATCCCACTGAGAAACGCCCCGTGCATGGTTGCAGGATACTGTTTACTAGTTGCTTCACCTGCAAAGAAAAGTCGGTCTCCAACACTCTCAGCAAGGATGTCATAATCATCCCCTGAGGCTCCGATTGCAACATAGGAATAAGAACCATAACTTAACTGATCCTGTCCCCAACGCGTACAAACTGCTTGAAGTGGATCTGGAACAGCAATTCCTTTAGGACTGAATATGCCCTTTTCAGATTTCCACGCAACCGCTCCACAACGATTCAGAGGAGAACTCTTTTTCAAATTTTGACTTGCTGCTTCTTCTCCGCTACAGAAGCAATTTTAGAAGAAGTGGTCCACTTAAACGAATACTAACTAAGAACAGGAAAAATTCACCCCTCATATACGGGTCATCAGTCAAGTGTCCAAAAGTATCAATCTCCCCACCCCAAAAGTCATAGGGAAAAAGAATTGCAACTTTATTCAACAATCCAAATCCTAATCTTTCAATTGCATCTTTCTTGCGCTGAGGAAGCTCTGGTACAAACTCAATGTTACCCTTCTTAAGCACTCCCAGGGGAACTGTACATAGAACCATATCCCCATGATATTCCTGCCCACCAGCATACACCAAAACCCCCTCAGTACCATATCTTACACTTTCAACCGTCCGATCATAAAAAATAGGAATATCCTCTGCCAAAGCCCGAATTAACCTCTCATTTCCTCCAGGGATGAAACAATGATCACCCCCCATTTCATAAGGATCATCCTGGTCCCAAAACGCCATAGACAAATTAGACATTAACGAAGCATTAGCATACTCCAAGTTGGCTAAATGCCAATCCAGAAGCATTTGCTCTTGGGGATCCTCTGCCACTCTATACACATGCCTAAAAGCCTCTAATGCAGTACCTAACGAAACATCTACACTCTTAACCTCATCCAACATTGCCTGCCTAAGTTTACACACCCTATCTAATAATTTATTAAAAGATGCTTCAACTTTGGAATCCATATCAGGATTGACAGTTCTACCGTTTGGCAAATACAAAGGGCATATATCTCTCACCTTATGAAGTGGAACACCTAGCTGCCTTGCGAGAACACCCAACGGATTACCATTTATTCCAGTTAACACACTTCCACCTAAATCTGCAGCAGCAACAACCCCATTTTGTCCACCTGTCATTTTCTTGGATCGCACTCTACCACCAGGTCTACCCCTTCCTTCAAGAACCACAACTTTAAGTCCTAAAGAAATCAATTGCCTCGCAGCAACTAAACCCGATAGCCCCGCACCAATAACGATCACATTCCCCTTTGAGGCCCCTTCAGGTGGCTTAAATTTCACTTCTTTTATCGCTGGAGCTACACCAAAATTGATATATCCGTGATGTAGCAGAAAGGAGAAAGCAGAATGCACAAGATTTTTATGTTCAGCTCGTATGGATTCCAAAGCATGTTCTTTTGTGAGCCAAACAGTTACATTAGACCGCCAACGTGCCAGAATGTGGTTACGCACGACAATGTAATTGGCTTGTTCAATGCCCCCAATTTGAGAAACTACATTAGCTTCAATTTCTTCCTCTGTAAGAGAATCGACGGGGAACCCAACAGAAATAGCAATTAAGGCCTCAACATCGACTTCTTTAGCAAGATCAGACATCCTTCTCCGGCGATTGTGATTCTTAGAGGGGTCATCTCCGGTGGCTAATTCCGTCTCGGAATATGAATAAGCAGTGGAGGGTTTAGGGTTAGGGCGGAGAACACGAAGGCCGTTCACGGCGGCGGCGGAAACTGAAGGCGGAATCAAGTCAGTGAAGAATCGTTTTCTACGACGTCGTCTTTTCACTTGGGGTGGGGTGACTCCGGTGGGAGGTGGCAAGTCGGAGGATATTTTCGTTTCGGATGATTTTGGGAGGTCGTCAAGCTGAGAGTCTGAAACGGCAGCTTCGGGTGTCGTTTGGGGAGGGTATGAATTGGCATTGTGGTGGTTGTCTTGACGGAGATTTTCGTCGGAGTTGACAGTGTGGGATGTTTCCGACGGGTGCCCGGCGGGTGTTTCCATTGAGGAATAGAGAAGTTGAGCAGAGGTTAAAATTAGGGTATAAAATAAATGAAAAATCAATGAAACGAACGAATTAAATCAAATACTTAAAAATCGATAAATACAAATAATTAAATAGAGGATTTTGATGTTTTCTATTTTGTCCTTTTATTCAATTTCAACTTGAAACAGAACATCTGAGTTAATTTTTTTTAATCGAGTAGTATTATAGTGTATTAATATAATGTAAAATAGAGTGTATCAATAATGTTTATATTAATAAAGTATGTATTAGTTATGTTTTCATTAATTATACATAAATTATATTTATGTATTTTTTTATTTGATGCATTAAAAAAAAGCATTACATTAAAAAAATTATTTACACCTCTTGAAATGATTTTTAATTGAGTGTTTTATTTATTTCTTGATTTTACGTTTATATTTGTACTAGTAAATTTATTAAAAATTAGCTTACAAATTAATATAGAGAAGTTCTTGTTACTAAATAAACTCAATACAAATTTGAAATGTGAGTATATGACCTTTATGATATACTATTCATAATATATATATATCTATATATATATATAATATATATAATATACTTATATATATATATTTGTGTGTTTTTCTAATTATTTGTATTTTTGAACCACTTAAAACATACAATGCATATTATAACTGCAACTTGTAATTTTTATGTGTAAATGTAGATCGTTTATTCAATTTTATCATTATTGACCGTCTTTTTAATTTTAAATGTAGATGATTTATTTTTTTTAAATTGAAAAATGACATTTTATTAGTAATCAATTTATTAAGATGACAATTATTTATTCTCAAATAATTCAAGTGAAAAAATAGCAAACATGATAACAAAACTGTTCCTCTCATAAGGTAGTTAGAAGGCCATAAAAAAGAATTTTTTCCTAGAATTATCTACCTTGACACAATTACCTAATAATTCAAGGGTATAATTGGAAAGAAAATGTTTTATAGAGTTTTAATTCAAACACAAGATGAGGTGAGAAATAATGAATCAAACACTTGATAGAAATAAACTCTGCATTACTAATCCTTACACTACTAATCCCTACATTACTAATCTTTGGTACAAGTATTAATAACGCATGGATTAGTGATGCGGGAATTAGTAACGCAGAGATTAGTAATGCAGGATTTATTTTTTATCAAGTGTTTGGTTCATTTTTTCACACCTCATCTTGTGTTGGATTATACCTTTATAAAAGCTTATTTTCAATTATACCCTTGAATTATATAATTGTCGGACAATATTTTTTTTTTTATAACCTTCTAACTAGTTACGGGAAGAACAATTTAGTTGTCTTGTTTGTTATTTTTCACTTGAATTATTTAAGAATAAATAATTAAGTGGTGGTAAAGAGAGAAATCATTAAGTGGTTGGATGCTGGAGTGATATATCCAATCGCCGATAGTAGTTGGGTATGCCCTGTTCAGTGTGTACCTAAGAAAGGGGGAATGAATGTGGTCCCAAAAGAGAAAAATGAGCTTGTTCCGATGAGGCCGGTGACAGGATGGAGGGTATGTATGGATTACAGGAAATTAAATGCATTGATCGAGAATGACCATTTTCCTATACCCTTCATGGATCGGATGTTAGATAGACTTGTAGAAAAGGGGTGGTATTGTTTTCTTGATGGCTATTCGGTTATAATTATATTTCTATTGCACTGAAAGATCAAGAGAAAACAACTTTTACTTGTCCTTATGGAACCTTCGCGTTCAAGAGAATGTCGTTTGGGTTATGTATGCCCAGCTACTTTCAGATGATATGAGGTCAATATTCTCCGTATGTGGAGGACACTATTGAGGTGTTTTTTTGATGATTTTTTCAGTGGTTGGTGATTCCTTTTAGCGGTATTTGAGTCATTGTCCGAATTTCTTAAGAGGTGTAAAATTGCAACCTGTTTTGCTACTGAGATGTTGTGGGAAAGAAGTTCGAGCTGGTCTGTGGTGCTATGGAAGGTATTGTATTAGGTCATCGCATTTCAGAGAAGGGTATATATGTTGATCGAGATAAAGTTGAGGTGATAGAGCGACTTCCTCCACCTATCTCTGTAAAAGGTGTGAGAAGTTTTCTAGGTCATGCAGGCTTTTACCGGAGGTTCATCAAGGATTTTTCAAAGATTCCACATCCTTTGTGCAAGTTTCTTGAAAAATAGTGTAAGTTTCATTTTGATGAATCTTGTCTTAAGGAATTTGGTGAGTTGAAGGAAAAGTTGGTGTCTGCAACTATCATTATTTCTCCGGATTGGAGCAAGCCCTTTGAGGTGATGTATGATACGAGTGGGGTTGCTCTTGGTGTGGTATTGGGACAAAGAAGGGACAAAATCCTTCATCCCATTTAATATGCTAGTAAATCTTTTAATGAAGCCCAAAAGAACTACACTGTGACTGAACAAGAGTTCCTTGCAGTAGTCTTTGATTTTGAGAAATATCGCTCTTATTTGCTTGTCACTAGATTTGTAGTGCATACTTATCATTCTGCTTTTAGATATTTGATGGCAAAGAAGGATGTGAAACCGAGGTTGATTCATTGGGTATTACTATTGCAAGAATTTGAGTTCGAGGTAAAATAAAGAAAAGGGACCGAAAATCAAGTTGCTGATCACTTGTCATGATTAGAAGATGAAGCAATGAGAGAGTTGGGTGAAAAGACTGATATTGATGATACCTTCCCTAATGAGAATGTATTGGCTGCCTCCCAAGACTTGATTCCATGGTTCGCAGATTTTGCAAATTATCTGGCTAGTGATATCATCCCACCAAACTTGTCCTTTCATCAAAGGAAAAAGTTCATGCATGATGTGCAAAAATTCTTTTGAGATGAGCCATACTTATATAGGAGTTGTGCTTATGGGCTTGTTTTGGCATTGTGTGCCGGAAGTTGAGATGTTGAGTGTTTTGGAGGCATGTCATTCTTCGCTTGTAGGTGGGCATCATAGTGGTATTCAAACTGCTCACAAGATCTTTCAATGTGTCTATTATTGGCCAACCATCCACCAAGATGCTCATGAGTTCGCCAAGGCATGTGATAGATGCCAAAGAGACGGGGGCATTTCACGAAAGCAAGAACTCCCTCTAAATCCCATTTTGGGGATTGAGTTGTTTGTTATGTGGGGCATTGACTTTATGGGCCCTTTTGTGAGTTCTCATGGGATGAAGTACATTCTTGTGGCAGCCGATTATGTGTCTAAATGGGTGAAAGCTATTGCACTCGCGAATAATGAAGAGAAGAGTGTCACGTGTTCTTGAAAAATAACATATTTTCAAATTTGGCACCCCAAGGGCTATTATTAGTGATGGGGGATCTCACTTTTGCAACAAGTTGTTTAAGGGATTATTGGAAAAATATGGGGTTCGCCATAATGTGGCCACTCCTTACCATCCTCAAACTAGTGGGCAAGTTAAGGTGTCAAACAGAGAGCTTAAACAAATTTTGGCAAAAACGGTGAATGCTAGTAGAACGAATTGGTCAATGAGGCTTGATAACGCTCTTTGGGCCTATCGGACAACATACAAGACTCCCATAGGTATGTCCCCATACCAACTTGTATATGGGAAGGCTTGTCACTTACCGGTTGAATTAGAGCATAAGGCCATGTGGGCAATGAAGAAGTTGAAAATGGATTGGAATGAGGCTGCGGAATAGAGGTTAAACGGGTTGAATGAGCTTGATGAATTTCGCTTGAAGGCATATGAAAGTTCATCCCTCTACAAAGAAAAGATGAAGAAGTACCATGACCAAAATATTGAGAAGCGCAATTTTTTGGTTAGGGATTTGGTGCTTTTGTTCAATTCTAGGTTGCGTTTGTTTTCGGGCAAACTTAAGTCCAAATGGACTGGTCCCTATTTGATCACCCAACTATTACCTCATGTTGCAGTTGAGTTGGAGAACAAGGAGGGTGTGAGTTTCAAGGTGAACGAGCAGCGAATCAAATTATATCTAGGGCATGCTGAAACGGCGAAGGAAGTGATCGAGACATACCATCTTGATGAAGTCTGTGTAATCAAGAGCCCTCCGTCATGACGCGACGTTAAATCAAGCGCTGATTGGGAGGCAACCCAATATGTATCATCTATCTAACTATAGTTTTTTTTTAATAATTCTCTAGGCGTAGTTGCATTATTTTGCTTTTATTTATTTAATGTTCCGTCTGACTGCTCTTTTCTTTTTCGTTAGTAGTGTTGGCTAGAGCATAGATTAGGGTCCGTGTCAAAAAATGTCCAGAAAATACAAAAAGAGTAGTTTAATGGGTTTTAAATGTGCAGGTACCAAATTGCCAGAGTTCTACAGAAAATTGGTTTGCTGCACCCATCGACGGACCATCGGGGGGATCCGTCATGCTCAGGTATGTCTTTCAAATTTTCCAAGTTAGGGAACCCTTGACAGACCCCGTGATGGATCTTCGACCCTGTTATGATCCATCGACGGGGAATCATCGCGTCTTTACCCACCAACCCAGCCTGACCCGTCCAGCTAAATATTAAAAGTTTGAAACTTTTAAAATTCCCACCTCTTCACATAACCCCTCATAAACGTTTCTCTCCTCATTTCCTACCATTTCTCCCCACTTCATCACCATTAACTCCCATTCCCTCTTCATCTTCTGATTTCCCACATTAACCCAAAATTCCCACAGTCCCTTTCTCTCCTAAATTCTCCCAATTTCTTCAGTCCATTGCCAGTCGGTGTTCGTGGTGGTTTTTGCCGTTGTTCAACTCCTAGAGGTCATACTCTTATTCCTCTACTACAGTTGTAAGGTATGTTTTGATCCGCTCAAATTAGCTTTTGTTAATATTCTTGATTACTATGATGTCTAACTTTTTGGGTACTTACTTTTGGATCATGTTGCATGCTAAAAGTTCCACACAAATGTCCTAAGTCCCTTATAACACTGAAATTAAAAGGTATGGGGGTGTATTGTTAAAAAAATAGAGTGTATTTGCATGATTGTGTTCCTGACCTAGGGTTTTAAATGCTGTAAAAAATGCATTCTAAAAATAGGAAAATTCATGCCCTACGGATGATGGGATGCTAGGTAAATGTTTAGTAAACTTAGGCTTCTACGAATACTTAAAATTAGTATGATAGGGTATCAAAGTTTGTTTGCATAAATTTTTTCCCTGAAGGTCAGTACGAGACCCCGTCGACGGACCGTCGTTGGGGTCCGTCAACCCTACCTTCCCTAGTTTACTCTAAGTATCCCTCGGCGGACCACTTTGATGGACCGTCGTTCCTTCGAAGGTCCGTCCTTCATAACCATTGACACTTCAGAACTTTTGTTTCTGATGTTTTAGGAATTTATTCTAAATTTCTTTCGACGGACCCTTATGACAGAGCGTCGTCCCTTCGATGGTCCATCTTGCACAACAATCGACATTATTAGAACCTTTGTTTCTGATGCTTTTAAAATTAATTCTAATTGTTGTTCGACGGACCCCCATGACGGACCGTCGTGCCTATGACGAATCGTCGATGGGTCCGTCCTACACTCTGTACTTTTGTACTTTCATTTCTTTTCTATGTTTTGTTGTCCATCGATGGGTCCGTCCTGCACTCTGTACTTCTGTACTGTCATTTATTTTTTATGCTTTGCTGCTTCCTTTGGTACTAACCACTTCTCTTTGCAGGAATAAATGACACCTAAACATCACCGTGTCTACTCACAAGGGCGTTCCGAGTCAGTCGCCCCGTCGAACCGGCTTATCATAGGCTCAGATGATGAGCGTGACCAAGAGCACATGCCACTAGGCACCCACATACCTACCTCTGCTGCCCGCTCAACTAGAGCCACGCCACGAGGGTGGCTCCCAACGTAGTCACTGCCTCCAAGTCTGAAGAGGAGTGCATACTGACCGGCTCACCTTTTGGGTCTGCTGCAAAGTCAGAGAGATCATCTGACTCCGAGGATGCTTATGGTTCTGAGGAAGTGTTCGGTTCTGAGGAGGTCTCCGGGTCTGAGGAGGCCTCTTTCTCTACTCCTGCCACCTCATCCCAGTCTGCCTCGTCTGATGAGGCTGTTAGTGCTGACTCTACTCCAGCACCCCAGACTGGCGTCCTTGCCCCGGTTGCTGATCATCCCAACCGGTGGTGTGTTGAGGGGCAATATCAGGTATACACCGACGCCAAGCTGCCAAATAACAAGGTGGTTATGACCCGAACCCTGTCACTAGAGCGGCAGATCCTTACGGGGAGTCTCCCCACCATGCCGGCTATTCATGAATTATTCACCAGGCATCGGCTGGAGTGGACGGCTCGGGATGTAGGCTTCTACAGTGAGGAGATGGTCCGAGAGTTCTACGCCTCCTATGTGGAAACTCTCCGATCTCATCTAGACAGGCGGGCAGCCCCCGCCAAACATGATCCTTTAGATCACTTCCGAGTCCGCGACAAGAAGGTTGACATTTTCTTGCCGGCCATCCGTAGGTATCTCTATTCCGCGTACGTTGATGCCACCCGGACACCTCTCACTGCCAAGTTCGACTATGGTGGAAGTTGATTGAATATGGTCGATTCCAGTGTGAGCCAGAGTTGAGAGAGACCATCAAACGGTGGATGGCACAGTACCTTTAGATGGTGAAGTTGTCGATTGGGTGATGGAGCCCAAGGGAAGTATCAAGAAGGCTAACCTCAACTTCATAACCAAGTTTTTGTGGCTACTAGTTTGAAACTGCCTTTCCCCCACTGCTGATGATAATATTGTCACCTGGGATCATGCAGTATTGATAGCGGTGATGATTGCGGGGTTCGGGGTGGACTTCGCATGGATACTACATGCGGTGATGCACGAGAGGGCCTTCAAGGTCACTACTACTTACCCTTTACCGTGCATGGTTTTTGATCTATGCATATTAGCAGGAGTGCCTGTGTGGCACATTGATGTGCTCAAGATCCCGTCTGGCATATTAGATATTGGCCTCATTCGGGATGACTCCAATGAGTTGGCTCCCAACAGAGGGCCCTGTATGGAGGTGCAGCCTCTAGGTGAGAACCAAACAGCCACGGTAGAGCAGGCCAAGGGGCGAATCCGGCTACATTTGAGCGTACCGACACCACTCTGGTTGAGTCTATCTTGAGTGTCAGCACTACTCCGAGCTCTTCCCACTCTATCCTATCTGCTACACTGGTACCTCTAGCTAGGGTCCAGAAACTTGAGTCCCAAATGGCTGAACTTCTGCACCACATCCAGCCTTGGATACAGAGGTCTATTGTTGAGGTAGAGGAGTGCTTAGAAAGTAAGATGGCCCAACACACTGAGCGGAAGGTCATGGAGGTCCACCAGCACTTGGACGCTTTTGAGATGCGGGTTCTTGCCCGATCAGCCGCTACCGTGGATGTGACAACTCTCTAGGTTGCTATGTAGAGTCTTAGAGCAGATTTAGATACTATACTAGAGGCTCGGGTGCCGGAGTGTCAGGCCTCTTCTGCAGAGCCCGCTGAGGACACAATGTTGGCTGCCTTGTTCTTCACTACAACAATGCCACCACCTCCACCTCGAGAGCGTGCCAAGAGGCATCAAACTAGAGATGAGGAGGATTCCTGGACTCGAAAAAAGGAACACCATGAGTTGGAAGCTGCGAGGAGCCTCACTTTTTAATGAGGAGACCCACTAGTTGAGGGCTATACAGTTGGCTGTTGGGGCGTCTAGATCCAGAGTTGATGAGGCTGAGAGGAGCACTATTGTTGTTGATGTTATTGCTGAGGACACTACTGAAGGTGTCTCGACTACACAGGGAGCGGTTCCAAGCAACCAGACCCGCCTACTTGTTGATCGCCGGCGCTTTACACCTCAGGTTTGCTTAACTTACCACCTTATTTTATGTACTTTTATGCATTAGGGACAATTGCATGTCTTTTTGTTTGGGTTGGGGTAAATGGAAAGTGAGTGCTAGGGTGAAGTCTGAGTAGCCCAACTCACGATCCTCTCTTAGGGTTTTCTTGCCTGTGTTATTTTTCCCCAAGAGACTGGTTATTTTTATTGCTGAACCGGCATGTTGGTATATTTTGTACATAGTATAGAAATGGAATCTGAAGCATGATGGCTAAACAATATGATACCTGATTAAAAGAAAATGTTGCATGACTAGGCATAATAACTGATAAATGTGTGGCTCTAAGCATGACATAGATATACACCACTGCATGATCCTAAATCTAAGACTCGAACTAGGTGTTGATAATCTGGTAGAGTAATGAGATCTCAAGTGAGTTTGAGGAAAATTTGAATAGTCCACTATTTGTACTGAGCTACAACTTTCCTGGTTTGTCCTGCTAGAAGTAAGTCGTAATAGACAATTAGGAAAGTATCATAGGCCCTTGTTCAATATAGCCAATCTTTAGCCTAAATAACAGAAAAACCGAATGAAAGTAATCTCTTCTTGATCCAAATGTTTTGAGCTTAAAATAGACCTTTATTTTTCACTTCAACTGATCTTTTCTGGGAACAATGTGTTGGCTCTGGTCCCTCCTTGGACATGTGCACCTGAGCTAATGCCAAAAGCATAAGTTGAGGGTGGCTAATGCAGAAAATAACATTGTCGTGGCCCTGAACCAACTTTGGGTATTGTGTACCTTAACTCATGGAAAAGCCATGAGTTGAGGGTGGCTATTATGAGGAATACTCCGGAAAGTGGGGTTGAAAGAATAAAGAGAGAGACAGAACAAAAGAAAAGTGATTCAAGAAAAGTTGAAAGCAAAGTAAAAAAACAATTTTAAAATTTTAAAAAATATATATATACAATAAAAGAGAAGAGTCACTTATACAAAAGGAAAAAGAAGGGAGCATAGCAAGGGTAAATATTAAAGAAAATTGAGCAAAGGGTGGGATAAAACGATAAAAAGTAGGATGCTTAGAGCCGTTTTTGTCAAGTAAAGGCGCAACCATCACCTCAAATATATCTAAATGTACCCTACTGACCCTGAGCTAAGTTACAAGTAAAAAGTCCTATCATGATCCCTAAGAGTGCATTATGGTAAACGAAAGCAGTGAAAATAAGACGGGCAGCCTATGACTCAAGTAAAATGCGGTGGAAGGTTTTTTTTTGAGATTGATTGTTGAAAAATTAATCATTATAGTCTCAACTGAAATCATTGTGTGAAAAATGAAGGATTTTTGTTTTTAAAGTGAAGGACACTATTTGCAAACCAGTGAAAAACGTTACCTTTAGTTGAGAGATCAAAGAAGATGGGTGTTGGTGTGTGTCAGTCTGTGTCATGGACTGATCCACATGACCAATCATAATAGTGATAGCATGCATAATCAATGTGAAAATAATCGAGATGATAGCCAATATGAATTGCAAAGGCTAAAATAAGGATAGCTTTTGTACCAAGATTTTGTGTTGATCATAGTGCGTCGCTTGAGGACAACACGAATTTAAGTGAGGGTGTTGATTTTGTATTGTGGTTTTCACGGTACTTTTCAATGCTTTTCTCCTTAATTTTAGTGGTGTCTAAGGCCTTTTTTGTTGGTTTTATGTAGTTTTTCTCTTTGTTTGTAGGAAATCCTGTCCAAAAGGGAGAAACGTGGGAATAATTGTGCTGACAATTGCAGACCAGTGACGACCAAGTACGGATCCTCAACGGTCCTCGTTGACCTCGATGGTCCGTAGGTGGACACCATCATATGGAGAAAAGGCTGCTAAAGAAGTTGGTGAATTCTGACCAAGCTGTGAGTTTAGGAGGCTCTCACGGAAATCGTGTTACTAGCCATACGGACCACCCTGCACATCCGTCATGTTATATAGAAAGTACCAGTACCGCATCTTCCAAAGGATTTAAGTATGAAGAACGGAGCCACTGACGGACCCGTCGTGCACGCAACGGACCGTCATCCATGTCAATTGCTGGTAAACAGAAGTTGTGAAGAAAGAAAGCATAAAATTTTTTGAGTATGGACGACTGAGGGTCTCGACAAGGGTCATGACCTCGACGCGTACGCCGCTCCGTCCTCAACTCAAGGCGCGATTTTTTGGAAATTTTCCTTATAGATTTTTCCTCTTTTGTATGATGAAATATTATAAATCTTGTAAACTCATTTTTGGGTTAGACTATGGGATTTTGCTAGTTTTCTTGTTCTACACTGTTAATTTTTGATTTTGGTGAAAATACTTTATTTTTCCGGAATCGTTTTTTGTGTCGGGAGTTTTTGATTAATTCCAGTAATCTTATGAATTTTCTTCAAACTCATCAATGTAAGTGCATGACTTCTTATTCTCTACTTATGTGAATTGTGTGATTATTTAACATGGTAACCAAACTCTCCTAACTATGGTTGTGGAACCAGATAAATAACAAGGTAACACCTAGCTAAAATAACAATTCTCGAATAGTGTCTTGCATGTATTGATCATTCTTTCATTTAGAAGTCTTTTTAACTAAAAAACGAGTTCACGCGTTAAACTTGCCTTGTTGCTACTTTCCAGATCAAGGAGGTAGATAATAAGAAAAGATTATCACGTAGATTTAGTATACGCGTATCTATTAGGCTGTATCGATGTGTTAAGAACAACTAAGTCCAAACATTGAGTTATATGATTAATATGAGGTAAAGGTAAGTTTAGTAAAGCATACCAAGTAGTCGGTTACCAAGGTGCGCAGTGAAATTTCCTAGGTTGCCGACCAAAGGAATTAGGGGATACATAACCTTGTCAACATGCATGTAAGATACTGGAAAGGATTGTTTATAGCTCGAATTACGCATTATGAACCGGTGTGGAACACTTAAGCCTAATCTCCTCAATTACTTGATAAAAATTAAATCTTTGAACCTGTTACTTATTTACTTAGAAATAGTTAATACACTTATTGCTTAAAACCTCCCTTTTGTTACTTGTTTCTTGGAAAGGACATAACTAAATAAAAGTAATAGTAGGTTAAAGTTAAGTCTAAATCATTTTCCTCATAGGATCGACTCCAACCTCATAGTTGGATTTTTTACTTGATACGATCGCTTTTACTTATTTTCGAGAAGTAAATTTGAGCATATCATTAGCTATGTGTAACTAATATTCACATAACTTATTCCACATTCTATCTTGCATAACTTTATACATAGATTCTTTCATAAGTTATGGTGGTATTAATTATGTAGGACTACAAAAGGCACCTACACAAATGATATAAGTTATGTTGCTTTTAACTACTAACACCACTTTTACCAACTAATAAAACCAATACACTTTTATACATGAATAGAGTCTCTTATACAGTAACCAAACGACCCCCTTTTATTGTTTTAACTATCATATGTACAAGTGTTATATACCATTATACCAAAAATTTCAATTGTATAATGAGTTACTATTGAATAATAACATGGCTTAAATAAAATATATAGATATTAACCTTATATTATTATATTATATCTATATATATATATATATATATATATATATATGTTACGAAATGCCATGCAATTTCAACATATCAGTAGCTATATCCTTTGGAGTGTATACTGTAGATGGATCAATATACTTCTCCATTATCAAGACAGGTACAACTTCAGTTATCCCCTGGCGTCTTGCATACACTCTATCTCTAATAGAACAAGTTTGTGGAGCATTATATTTCCTAACTTTGAATAAATTTATTTTAATCAAACTAGATGTCCTCATCATCCAAGAACAAGTATCAGAAATATAATTCAGGTGATAACTGTTTCAAAAATAAGAAAATATACATTTATATTTTATATAGAAAAACAAATAAAATTACAACGCGCTACATGAAAATTGATTTTTTCAACAAATCCACATGCTCATATTTCCTTAGTGTTTTCGCTATTATTGTAAATTTGATCCTCAGCTCAATAAGTTTGAATGGTCACATATTACAACATCATTATTCCTTCACTTATTCCTCAGTAACAACTTCGTCTAAATTCATTCCCGACCAAACTGATATGATTGTTGGTGTATAAATCACCTAAGTCCTGTGTTAAACCTAACCTCTGAATTTATTCTATCTTAATAACTACGCCATGACCTTGCTGATTCCATGGTTCAGTTCACGTTATTATTAATACTTTTTCTTAAGTTTAGTGTGTCCAAAAGCCTTTTTGTGCTAATTTTTATATAATTTTTCTCCTTATTTGCAAAAATGCTGTCCAAAGATGAATGCGGAGGTTTTTTGGAGCTGAAAAAATGCAGAAGAGACCACCTACGGAGCTTTGACGGTCCCTAGGTGGCATCATAGTTCAGCTGCTCAAGAAAGATGTGGAAGTCTACCAGTGTGGGGTTACGGAGTCCATGACGGTCCTCCCTTCAGTCGTCATGAATTTTAGAGAAGTAAAGTCCTCAGTACCCTATTCCAAGAGTTTACAGTGTTTGTGGAACGAAGACCCTCGACTGACCTTGTGGCCTGTAAAGATCCGTCATACTTGTCGCCTAGGTTAATAAAGATAGAAGCAGAAGAAATTGCACAGTCTGGGACGACATAGTCCGTGACGGTCCGTTGTGACCCAACGACAGATCCGTCGCGAGGCCATCGACCCAGGCTGCGTTTTGACAGATTTCCAGGCAAATCGAATCTTTTGTTTACTTAGGTTTTTCAATTTTCTATAAATAGTTCGAAAAACCTCGTTTTTGAGTTAGACTCTTATTATTGGTGAGACTCTGATTAGTTGGTTGGGCCTTTGATTATCGATTAGACTTTTTGTGAATGTCTTGTTACTTTGAGATTCTTGTAAGTGATTGTGGTGATTTTTGTTGATTATCAAGGCAAACTTTTGGATTTTATCTCTTTCTCATGAAGTAAGTACCTGAATTCTTATATCATATATTTGAATATTGTGATTATTGACTATGGGTAACTAAACTCCATAACTAGGTTTGTTGGAACATAAGGCAAATATGAGGTAAAACATCACTAAAAGACCATTTGAGAATAGTTCTTGCATGTTTAATAATTCTTTCACTTAGAATTCTTTTTAAAAACGAATGGCCAACGTAGAACTCGCCTTAATGCTACTTTGTCGTCCAAGGAGGTGGATAATAGGAAAGGAATTATCATATAGATTTAGTGTACACTATCTAATAGGCTAGTATTTGAATTGGTATGAGGTAATAACTTTGTCAAATATCGATTACGATGCTTAATATGAGGTAAGATAGGTTGGATAGCACACACGTAGCCAGAACCAAGGTGGCTGGGAGTTAAATTTTTCTAGATGCCAGACCAAGGATTTAGAAATACATAACTTACTCAACTTTGCATGCACGATACTAGGAAATGAATTGTTATCGTTAGAATTATCACGTTATGAACCTGTGGGGGGAACACGGTAAACCCTAGTTACTTGATAATTGATTAAATCCAACATTCAGTGTTAAGTGTCTCTTTCATTGCGCTAGTAGTTGCATTTATTTAGATTAGAAAACCCCCCTTTTATTGGTTTTGCTTCAAAGGAAGTAATTGAATGAACAATAGTATAATAGCTTGAGTTAATTCTAAACTAGTTTCCTTCGTGGGAACGACCCAACCTCACTAGTTGGGCTATTTACTTTGACACGACCCGCTTTACTTCTTATATTTTGAAAGTGAGTTTGAGCGTATCAATTTTGGCGCCGTTGCCGGGGCAAAGTAGCTTTTAGATTAACGTAAACTTATTACTATAGTTGTTGAATATTTTTTTTGATTTACTTTTCTTATGTTTTTGATTTGTGCATACCACACCTCCTTGATTCCAATACAACAACGGAGAGGAAGAGAACCCTCTTTTTCCTACGATCACGAATTAGAGCGACACTACTCAGACATGAAGCGAAACTTGGGCATCAAATGATGATGATCCAAACCAGAACATCTCAGCTCCGTTGATGTTCATGTCAGCTTTGTTACCCGATGCTCTGGTGAACACCACGAGGGGACAAAATCCGCTCCACGGCCCCAAGCTAACCTTACAGAGGCTATGACCAACATCGTTGGCCACTTGGTCTTGCTCTTTACCACTGGCCATACTTTTGTGGTAACTAGTAGGCCTGATCACATTCTCACTATCCCAAGTTTTGGTTTTCAGGGCTACCTCTTCTAAGGATTCACTGCCCATAAGCTAAGGTAAGGGCAGTGTGTAAGCTGTGTAGGGAGCCTATTGGACTTAGATGTAATAGGGCTGTAGAGTTTTCTCTTCTCCCTGACGGGAGAGGCTACCTATAAGTTCCTAAAGCTCCCTTAAAAACTCAATTTTTCACTTGGGACCAACTAGGATTCCTTCTTATCACGCTACTGATCCCGGTCTCCAAAAATCAACCACAAACCAACAGAGTTAACAACTGGTGGAAACTACCAGGAGAGTCAGTAGTAGTTTTCTTGGGAATACGATTCACCTCGTTCTTGAGAAGTGTCCCAATCACGTATAGATTATGAGTCACTAAGGAATACTTGGCATCAGGACAGGATGATACAATAAAGCGGTGTTGGACACCTATAGTAGGTGGGATCTTATTGGGAGGGTCCTTTAGTCTGAGATATTGCTGACAAATTAGAGAAATGCTCCGAAATAATAAGCTTGATACTGAGGAAAAACATATACCATGAGAAAACCTTCGCGAGTACAGTCCACTCACAACGCCAGCCACAGTGAGATTCCGTGAAGAATGACTCAGATGAAAATTTGATCTTAGGTTAGTAACTAAAACATGTCACTGGGGGGTGCATAAAAGATAAATGCAGTCCAACTACTTTGTCAAAACCCACCGCCACCGTAATGATAAATGTTTATTATGCGGGGAGGCACCTATGCAGTAAAAATGCAGACGGTGGGTTTCCTACCGAGCACCCAAGGCCGCAAATCCGGATAATTGGCGTCCAGTCAGGGAACCCAAGGTCGGTATTGATGTGACTACAACTGTGAGGGTCATTAGTCCGAGATGAAAACTACAACCCGCGACAACAACTTCAACTAAGGGGGCAACTACGTAACAAAATGAAGGAATGGGCCCTATGTCCCTTCTCAAAATCGTAATTAATCCTAGGGATGGTTGGAGATAGTACTGTCACGAGTTGAGGTATTTGCACAAATGATGAGGAGATTCGATGCTAGTGAATTGAGCACATTAAAGAGTTAAGGTGTGATTTAGCAGTCAATTGGGGGGGCAAAAATTTATACACCTGCACTATCGATTAGCAAATCGAGTTGCATGTCCCTAATTATCTAGACATTGTTGACCCACACGCACCGGGCACTCTTCCGAGCAACCCTGTCCAAAATCCTAAAAATGACGCCCACTGTATGGCAAGTCACCACTCATGGTGGCAAGCAAACCATTGACCCCACCTATGCCGTCTGAATGAGGAAAACGTGAGAAAGGATGATGATAATATGGTAAAGGGTATGGTGAGCAGAATAGAGCACTTTAAAAGATGTAGAAGTCCCTATAAGGTAATTCCCATGCCTTATAACACCACCCCCCTTCCCTCGATATTAGTGAAAATAAACGAGGATGTAAATATCGGCGTTTTATAACATGCTAAGCAGCTTTCTATCAATGTCCCTTTTGTAAATCTCTTGAACACATTGCCCGGTAATGCCCAGTTTATGAAAGATCTGGTTCAAGAAAAGATCTGGTCACTTTCGATATGATGTAGACTGCCTCATTGTAGTGCTATTGATCCAGTCTCTCGTAGCAAAAGAAAGAAGATCCGGGTGCGTTCACTATTCCTTGTACAGTCTGTTCATTACATTTTACGAAAGCATTATGTGATCTAGGGGCAAGCATAAATCTCATGCCCCTCTCGTTTCAAGAAGTTTGGGTTGGGTGACCCAAACCCACTTTGACTGCGCTACTGATGGCTTTCGAATAGTGAAAAGGCCTATAAGAGCTCCAATGATGTTTCTAGTACAAGTGGAGTCTCAATATTTCCTGCAGCTTTTTGTTATCCTTGATTGTGAAGTTTATTTTGAAGTGCCTATTATTTTTGGGAGGCCATTCCTCTGCGACGTTAGAGACGTTGTGATATGAAAAAGGCGATGAAATTTCTGTTGAACAATTAAACGCGACCGTCTAACGTGAAGGACCATTCGGCAGAGCGTTAGCTCCAATGGTATCAGCCATATCCACAAATAAAGATGAAGAAGGAGAATGAAGAAAAAAGTGCAAACAGAGTTTATGGTTGGGATTTGGTACTTTTAGATAGATCTTGGGTTTGCCTTGTCTTCCGGGAAAGCTTGCAGTCCAACAGACATGTCCCTTACTTCTCGCCCAAGTATTCCTCATGGACAGTTGATTAAAAACCAAGGAGGGAGTGTGTTTAAGGTGAATATAGAACTAATAAAACTAACTCTATTTTGGCATAACTGCGAATCGGTGAATGAAGTGACAGGTAATACGGATCTTGATGAAGGCTGAGTAATCAAGTGTCCTCAGTCGTGCCGCTATCTTAAATCATGCGCTTGTTTGGAGGCAACCCAATACTTTATAGTTTTTTTATTTCCAATAATGGTAAGCATTTTTCTACTAATGGATTTTTTATTTGCAGGCAACAATCACTAGAATTCTGCAGAAAAATTTACTCTGTGACGGATAGAGCTATGGACCGTTTCAACTGTGACGGACCGTCGCCTGAATCCGTCGTGCCAGTTACGTCTTTTTTGTTAACTTTTTCAAACTAGGGCAACACGCGACAAACCAACGACGACACATGCAATTACTCTGGTGAAACCGTCGCGTGGAATCAATCGCGGTCTTTTAATGAGGCAACCCGACCCTACCCCCGACTGGAGGTTTTTTTATAACAATTCACATTTAAAACCTCCCAACCGCTTTTTCACCCCATTCTCTTCCTCCATTTCCCTCCCTTTCACTTCCAAACCATCTCTCTCTTCAACCTATCATTTTCCCCATATTTTCCAAAATTTAAAAGCCTCATCTACTATAGAGAGCTCTGCTGTGGGTGTCTACGTTACAGCAATTACCTTTCCATCTCGTTTTTTCTCATTCTCAGTATGTGTGGGGGGGGGGGGTGCCTCAAATTTGGTACTCTTTAATATTGCCATTTTTGTTTATCATTAGTATTACCGTAGTTCTCTTTTGAGATGTTCATTCTTTTATATAAAATTCTTCTTCTAACCTAGGTTCAAATCTTCGAAATAGTCGTGTTTAAAACCCCTAGAAATAGTGCTTTAGCAGTGCTAGTTTACTAGGTATTTGGTTAGAAAAATGTAGGTTTAAAAACACTATCATTCAATTTAGTCATAGGGATGAACGGGGCCCCCCAGTTCTATCACTGATTTACCTAACGAGACCCCGATGTGACCATCGTACCCACGACGGCCTTCGTAGGGTCCATTCCAAAAGCCCTAAACCCCACTGTCCAATTTTATGCAAGTGTCCCTCCAACGGACACATGCGACGACCGTCCATAAACCCCACACTGTCCAGCCTGCACAACCTTCTGGTTGGTTAGCGACCTATCCCACTTAGGTCTCGTCCTTTTTTCTAAGTGTCTTCCAAGGAACATGTTGACGGCCCTCATACCTACGACGGCCCATCCTGCACACCTTTTGGTTGTCAGAGACACGTTCGCTAAGGGGTCGCTCTCTATTTTCTTAAGTGTCCTCACACTGGAAAAGTACGATGGACCGTCAACCCCGACGGTCCTCCTGGCATGACCCGTTATGATGGTCAAAGACCCCTCTCCTAAGGTCTCCATATGTTTTTTAAACTGTCCTCTGACGGACACCTACGATGGATCGTCCGTACTTGTGACGGTCCCCTCCTGCACATATCGTCATCCTTGTCAGACTGACTCTCCTTCATGGTTCGCCATATAAACAAATCTAAGTAAGATAGACGGACCCCTATGACGGTCCGTCATAGTCACGACAGTCGTCACCTGGCCCCGTCGTGTTTTCATCAATTTACTATAGAAATTTCGTTTTATTTAATTTTTTTGTATGGTTTTTGCTTGTCTTGTTATACTTCTAGTGCTAATATTGATCCTTTACAGGTACTATCTACTAATGGCACCAAAACAAGATAGAGTCTATGCAGCGGGCGAGCAAATTTGTCGCCCCGTCTACCCGCCTGGAATGGCTCTGATGTGATTGTGACCCCGAGAACTTGCCCCAGGCCACGTCCACCCCTTCCCATGTTGCCACGTCGCGCAAGCCACCCCAAAAGTGGCGTCCGGCATAGTCACTAACCTCCCAGTCTGATGAGGAGTTTGCTGAAGAGGGGGGGATGAGTGACGCCCTTCCGGGCTTCCCCGCTTCTTGTTTTCCTCCACCAATGAAGAAGGATGTCAGCTCCGTAGGAGTTTCGTGGTCGAGGAAGCCCCTCCCGGCTCAATTGAGGTTTCCGCACCCCCGCCGACCGCTTCACGTCGGCCTCGTCTGATGACGCTGATAGTTCGAAATCCACACCTGGGTTTTCCAACCAGCTTCATGCCCTCACCCCGTGCTACTGACCAGCCCAACCGATGGTGTTCCGACGGCATTTCAAGTCTAACTCCGATGCAAAGTTCCTTAATGACAATTTGTTTAGACTCGAACCTCACATTGGAGGCGTCTGGGTCCTTACATGGAGTCTCCCGCCGATGGCCTAGATCCACATCTATTCACAAGACCAATCGACTGGAGTGGACAGCAACGTCGTTGGGACGTTATAGTGAAGAGTTGGTCCGAGAGTTCTATGCATCCTACGTAACGACTCTCCGATCTCACAGATTGAGAGGCGGGCTGCCACCCGCCAAATTAGGCCCCACTGGAGCAGGTCCCGAGTAACAGGGCGTTCAGTCTGATATTTCCCTACTGCCATCGCCTCCGGTTTCTATATGGAGAGGGGTGTTGAGCTAATCGTACCCCTCTCACTGCCTATTTTGACTACCGATGGCAGATTTGTTTAAAGATGGCCACTTCCTGCGTTAGCCATCCCTGTGAGAGACCACCAAGAGGTAATGGCCCTGCACTGTCCGTTGCTGGAGAGGGTCCGACTGGGTGACCACGCCGAAGGGGGCCATCAAGAAAGGCCCACCTGACTTCCACGAAAGCTTTTGTGGTTGAATTGTCTGCCACTCTAGCCTGTTCCCCCTAGTCGTCGATAGTATCGCCACATGGGCTCGAGGCAGTACTAGATGGCGGGGCGATGAAGCCGGGTTTGAGGTGGATTTTTGCGTGGCTGTCTACAAGCATTCAGCATGAGAGGGAGTTGAAGGTCACCAACTACTTACCCTTTCTCCCGTGCATAATCTTTCTCTCCTCTGCAGGTCCGCAGGTGTGGTCTATATAGCACGTGATCAGCCAAGACCCCTCTATGCACTAGTTGATTTCGGCCCTCATCAGAGATGAGGCCATGAGTTGCTCGACCTCAGAGGGCCCAGTCAAGAGCTGCCCCCACTTGCTGACGATCTGGCTGCTAAGGTAGCCCAGGCCTCGCCTGGCTACGCAGGAAGCTTCCACTGACACTACCCCGGTCGAGTCTATCCGCTGGTAGTATACGCACTGTCCCGAGCTCCTCTCGCACAGCCCCTTTACCTCGCTCTTGGTCCTGCTTGTTATGGGTCGAAAATTAAGCGCAAAGGGCTACCTTCTGCTCATATTCATCGTGGATGCAGAGTCTATTACCTGAGCAAGAAGAGCCTTGGAGTGGTAATGGTCCAGCACACATAGCGGAAGATTCGCTGATGTTCAACCTGCGCCCCCTTTTGGACGCTTTTTAGTTGCGGGTGCTAGCCCGGCCACCCCCCACAGCTCCTCCGTGGATGTGCCAACCTTCAGGCTGGCGGTCGACAGTCTTCGCGCAGAATTTAATGATCTTAGAGGCTAGGGTTGCCTGAGTCGAGGCCCCTTCTGTCGAGCCTGCTGAAGACAACAGTATTTGTGGCCCTATTCGCCACCTCAGAATTCCACCCACCACCTCCCCCTCGAGATCATTCCAAGAGGCTGTAGGGGTCGATCGGAGGATGAGGCGGGGAGCACTGAAGAAGGAGCGCCGTGAGATGGAGGCTGCGAGAGAGCCTCGCTTGCTGAGGAGGAGCGCGCCAAATGAGAGCAAGAGCGTTAGCGGTTGGGTCATCTGCTTCCCGAACTGTGGATATAGTGGAGGCCTAACTGATAGTTTTGTTGTTGCTGAGGACACCACTAAGTGTGTCCGATTAGCGAGGAAGTGGTTCCGGGGAATCCGACCCCACCAACTTTGCGATCTTCGGCGCTTCGCGCCCAAGTTTGCTTCACCACCACTCTAGTCTTTTCAATTTTTAGGTATGCATTGGGGACATTGCATGTCTTTTTAATTGTCGGGTGGGGTAAATGGAAGTGAGTGCTAGGGTGAAGTCGAGTAGCCCTAATTCATGTCTCTGTTGGGGTTTTTCTTGCCTTTTTCTTTGTCCCCAATAGACTGTCCGACTTTTCTGTTGACCGCATGCCTATATCTTTTGTACAATTAAATTCTGGGCATATGGCTAAAATGATATCCTAATAAATTGGAAATGATGCATGACTAGGCATGTATTGATAAAATGTGTGCTCTAATCATGAACATAAAACGTACACCACTTCATTACCCTAATCTAAATCAATCAAACTAGGTGTCGATTGGTCGATCTTGGGAATGTCAAGTGAGTGTGAAGGAATATTTGATAGTCCCTAATTTGGTACTGATCTAGAACGTGTATGTTAGTCCCTGCTAAAAGTAAGCTGTAATAGACAATTAGGAAGATCTAGGCCCTTATTCAATATAGCTCATTTTTAGCCTAATAAAGAAAACAACATGAAATTTATCCTGCTTTGATCCAAATGATCTGAGCTTAATAGACATTTCTTTTTCATTTTCACCGTCACTGATCTTTTCTGGGACCAATGTGTGGCCCTGTCCCCTCCTTGGACATGTGCACCTCAACTTATGCCAAAAGCTAAGTTGAGGGTGGCTAATGGAATGTAACAACCTTCATTATGGCCCTGACCCACTTTTGAAGTATTGGTGTACTTGGACTCTGGAAAAGCCATATGAGTTTTTGGGGGTGGCTAATTATGAGGAATGCTACTAGAAGTGGGGTTGAAAGAACAAAGAGAGAGAACTAAAAAATTAAAGTGCCTCAAGAATTAGTTGAAAGAATAGTAAATAAAAGAACATATACAATAAATACAAGCAAGAAAAAGACGAGTCACTTACATAAATGAAGAAAGAAGAGAAATAGCAAGGTGACAGATTTGAGAACTGGGCGAGATCAAATGATTGACATGGTATGTTTAGCCGATCTGTTCAAGAGACAAAAGAAGTCCTAACGTATACTAAATATACCTTACATGACCCTGAGCCTATGTTACAAGCTAAGAAAGTCCCTATCAATGATCCTAAGGGTTGTATAACGAACTGAAAGCAGTGAAAATAAAGGGCAAGCTTATGGCAATAGTATTAATGAGTGTGAATTTGTTCTGAGAGTGAGTGTTGAAAGTGATCCTTATACGCAAACGAAATCATTGGTGGAAAAATGAGATTTTGTTTTGAAGTTAGGACACTAAGTTGCATTAACCAAAATATTAGCACATCGTGAGAAATTGAAGAGTATGGTTTAGTGCATGGTGGGTCTGTGTCCCTGTTCTATTCCACATAATTCAAGCCTAATAGTGATATCATGTATAAATAATGATGGGATTAATCGTGTTTTGATAGTCAAATGAAATTGGCACAGGATAAACTGGATAGCTATTGTACAAAGATTGTGTATTGAGTCATAGTGCGTCGCTTGAGGACAACAACGAATTTAAGTTTGAGTGTGGTTATATCCCGTGGTTTCACGGTATTATTAATACTTTTTCCTTAAGGTTAGTGTGTCAAAAGACTTTTTGTGCTAATATTTTATACAAGTTCTCCCTATTGCAGGAAATCTTTCAAAGAAGATGAATGCAGAGGTTTTTTTATCAAAGAAATGCAGAAGAGACCACCTACGTAGCTTGTGATCGGTCCGTAGGGGGCAGCGTAGTGCACTGCTGAAGGAAGATGGGAAGTCTACCAAGTTGGGGGTTACTGAGTCCATGACGGCCGTCCTGCAGGTTCGTCATTAAGTTTCAAGAAGTAGTCTCAGTAACCCATATTCCAAAGTTTAAAGTGTTTGTGGAACGAAGACTCCCTCGACGGACTGTTTGTGCCTGTGACATTCGTCATACTTCGTCGAGGGTAATGCGAGAGCAGCAGAAGAAAATTGCACAGTATGAGGACACGAGTCCGTTTACGGTCCGTCGTGACCACGACTTCCGATCGCTAGGTCCGTCGACCCAGCCGGCATTTTGAACTTGACAGAATTTTTCCAGAAAATAGAAATCCTCCTCCCTCGTTTACTTAGGTTTTTTTTATTTTCTAATAAATAGTTTCGAAAAACTCATTTTTTTGAGGTTACTTCTGTATTATTAGGTGAGACTCTGGCTTAGTTGGTTAGGCCTTTGATTACACATAGACTTTTGTGATATTCTTGAAGTGATGTTTGGTGGTTTTTGTTGATTAATCAAGCAACTTTTGGATTTTACTCCTTTCCATTGAAGTAAGTACATGAATTCTTTCTTTTCTTCTCTTTCTCTTTCTTTCTTTCTTTTTTCTTCTTTTCTCTTTTTCTTATATCATATATTTGAATGAGTGTGATTATGACTATGGGGAACAAAACTCCATAACTAGGTTTGGTGGGAAACCAAAAAGGCACATATGAGGTAAAACAACTAAAATACAATTCCTAGAATAGTGTCTTGCATGTATTAATAATTCTTTCGCGTTAAAAGTCTTTTTAACGGATGGCCAACGTTTAGAACTCGTTCTTAATGCACTGCCTGACCAGAGGGTAGATAATAGGAAAAGAATTATCAACATAGATTTAGGTACACTACTAATAGGCGTGTATTGTATTGTACGAGTAATAACTTTTTCAAAATATCGAATACGATGCTTCAATAGGTAATAAGGGTTAGGAATAGCAACACCGTACCGACCTAGGTTGCGGATTGAATTTTGCTAAATGCCGGACCAGGATTTAGAAATAATAACTTATCCCTTTGCATGCAAGATACTAGGAAAGAATGTTATAGTTAGAATTTCAAGTGATGAAACCTGTGGGGAACACGTAAACCCTAGTTAACTTTTGTTAATTGATTAACTCCAACCTTTGAAGCTGTTAAGTGTCTCTTTCAATTCGCTAGTTAGTTTCATTTATTAGAAATAGAAAACCCCCCCTTTTATTGTTTTTGCTTTCAAAGGAATTAATTGACCGAACAATAGTAAATAATAGATTGAAGTTAAGTCTAAACTATTTTCTTCGTGGGGAACTATTCCAACCTTTCAAACTAGTTTGGTTATTACTTGACCCTACCGCTTTACTTCTTAATTTTAGAAGTAATTTTGAGCGTAATCACCTTCATTATAGAATCTCACCAATCTTTCAAAGAGATGCACAATGGATCTTTTGTAAAGAAATCCAACTTTACCTTCTTTTGATCTAGAAAAATCTTTACCCCAACATCATTATAAATATTAATAGGTGGACACATATCGCTAACAATATATTTTATCTCAAAAGAATTTATATTTTATTCTCTATTAAGTTGAGATATTATAGCATTAACTGAACCACTATAAAGAGTAGACAAATTATATATGATGCCCTCCATTTGAAAATCGACATATTTACTTGTTTCATAACATTAAAATAACATTCAGTGCAACATAATAAATATAATTGCAAAATAATTTATACGCACTTCATACACATTTAATATACAATTCAATGACACATAAACTACTTAAATTAAACAAAAAGAATACAGTCTTCATACAAAATTCATTCAGAAACATATATTCTAAGTTCAACAAAAAACGAAACTTCATACACAATTCATACAATTATTAATACAATTTTCATACTTCACCGCTCCACAACATTATATCTACTAACTTTTTGACTAGTTACTAAACAGACTGTACCATCAAATTCATTTTTTTTATTTTTTTCATAAATCAAGTATTACGCGAATCTTCAATTTTATTAAAACTCAAACGCATATACATTTACGTACTGTTTTTCAAATATGGTATACATATCAAAACAATGTTTCATCCAACCAAAAAAGGAATCAATCTATATTTCAAATAGGGGTGGGCATAAACATCGGAAAACCGAAACACCAAATTGAACCAAATTTTTTCAGAATTTCAGTTTCGATATTTCGGTTTTCGATTCGGTATTCAATTTACTTTTTTGTATTTTTTGGTATGTTGATTCGATTTTCAGTACGCATTATTTTGGTTTTCGATATTTCGGTTTAAATCGAAATATTATACTATAATTTATATTATATTAATTAATAATTATTAATATTAAATAATTTTTTAAAAAATATATGTGAAAACTTATTCCACTTCTTCCTCTTCCTCTATCATCTTCCTCTTCTTCCTCTTCCGCTTTTAGGCAGTAGCAGCAGCCGCCGCTCGCCAGGAGCCAGCAGCAGCCCACCAGGCTCCAGCAGCAGGGACTTCGTCTTCAACCAGCGACCCATTAAAAACCGAAATAAAAAACAAACCGAATTAATAAAAATCAAACCGAAATTACAAAAATCGAACCGAATCAAAATATTTCGATTTACAATTTACAAGAAACCGAAAACCGAAAAAATAAATAAAAAAATTAAAACCGAACCAAAATACGAATGCACACCCCTAATTTCAGATCTTACAATAATCAAAAAAATCGAACAATGTTCTCCATGTTAAAATCAACAATTCATAATTAAAACCAAGAATTCATAATTAAATCCAAATCTTAATTAAAATCAACCTGATTAATTTCACTTTTCACCATGTTTAATTTATATCGACACAATGTTCTCCATCACAACAAATCAATTTGTTTCCAACACCAAAATTTATTCAATTACTAAAGAAAACGAAATGAAATATTCTGCAACTCTAAAATAATCGTGAAAATTGGGGAAAAAACAACTTGTATGTTCCTTGTCAATTTGTTAGAGCTTTTTAAGGAATTAAATCAAAATTTAATCTCATTTAAACTAATTTGAGAGAATTTAAGGCAACTACTAATCTGACTATTTTTAATTTCCTTACCTTGCTAATCAATTAAAACCAATCACAATAACCGTGAGTAATTTTATTTAATGCATAAAGAATGCCATTTTTCATTTATATGTTGTCCGTTTTTTTTTCTTTAATTTTTTTTTAACAAATCTTTTTAATAATTTAAAATTAACATTATATTTTTTTTAATAATATGCTATAACTTGAGATATTAAATGTTATACATTGAAAAACAAACTCTAATATTATAACTTGAGAATATCTATATACCTAATTTACACTTGAAAATATTAGTTTGCATAATAATACCAAAATTAATAAATTGGAGGGAAAAAGAGAAGTCTTTCCTTCACCAGATTGGTGCGACCGGAAACCTACAAATATCACAAAATCCAATAAAAGCTCTACACAACCACACAATAATGGCTCAAACGGCTTTATCCTTCTTTTCTGCAGTGGAATGCAACATTACAGTAGAAATTCCAAACATGCATATGTTCTCAACAACTCTAAAGACACAAAACCAAAAGGATTCATCATCACACTATTTGCCACAAAGCTCACCAGAAAACTCAACTTGGGGATTAATAAGATATGTAAAGGCAATCAACCATACAGGGGATAAGAGCTACTGCTTTTAATGACATGTCCCACCATCCAGAGGTATGTACGTCTACGGAAAAACAGAACAGTCTCAGAAGTAGGGGCTGTAACGCATCGGCGCCCTAGCCCTTGGAATCTTTCTGCAGCATAAATTAATGAAGCCATATCACAAATTTAATTATATACAGAAAGGGAGGC
This sequence comes from Solanum habrochaites, assembly GCA_027704765.1. NCBI lineage: Eukaryota > Viridiplantae > Streptophyta > Magnoliopsida > Solanales > Solanaceae > Solanum > Solanum habrochaites. Next base: position 32,495,111 of record JAKWJA010002498.1, on the reverse strand, counting down.
TAGCAAACACAAAATTGTTTATGACTAATGATACTTTCATAAATGGAATTAGAACAAATTGAGTTACCCATATCCAAAAGGAGGGAAAAAATAAGGAGCAGGCATGAATGGCGCCCGGCCTCGGAATCCCATATACAGGTTAGGACGCCTAGCACGGTATGGCTTCATACCAGGCACATTAGTCCTCTTTGCAGATACCTACACAAACAATAGCAATCACAGATGACAAAGGGTATGAAGACATAAATGAAAGGTTTTATGTTCAAATGTATCGACCATATAAATAAAGTTGATTTAGGGACGAAAGAGTTGACCTTAAGTTGGCGCCCATGAAGTTCAGATTCATTCAGAAGAAGAGCTTCTTGGACAGCTTCAGATTCAACAAACTCAACGTAAGCATATCCTTTAGGTTGCCCAAACTTGTTTGTTCGGATTGTAACTCTATTCACCGTCCCACATGCCTGAAAATGCTGCTGCACTTCCTCTGGAGTGCATGAATAATCCACCTATAAAACACGTTTAGCATCTCAAACTGTTCGCCCCAAATGAACACACAAGAGATGGTCTCAGACTGGATCTGAAGGTCAAGATAACAGTGAAAAAACCAAATGGAACAACCACCTGGCTGACATGCTTAGTAACAAGAACCAAAGAAAATGAAGTCATGTTTAATTTTACTGTTAAAACCAAGGTTTTGATCACAGTATAAGCATAAACGTTGGTAATTTCTTCCCATCAGACTAAATTTGAATTAACCAGTGCCTATGACTAAATTTGAATTAACCAGTGCCTATAATACTGGGAGGATGTAACTACCCAGTAAAGTAGTTGAAGTCTCTACAAAGTACAAACTGATCCACACACCACTGCTATTAAAATAATGACTTTCTCCCAATACAATTAATCAGGAGCATCGCAATATCGATAACCATCAAACATCCCCTAGTTTTGGCAATTGGTGGGGCTGATATCTGATTCATTATTTGTCTTCGAAGCATGTTTCAAAATTCTGATGACACCCAGTTATACTAACCAAAACATATGAAGCTCCCTGGTATATTGGTCAAGATTCACCACCAATAATTTAATCTACAAATGAACTGTGTCTTTTAAGGCAAACTCATTATATTCAGTACTATATCAATTCACATAATATCTTGAATTATTGAGAAGAAGAAAAAGGTATCACACAATCGCTTGAAAAAACCTTTTTTTTTTGGTTCAACTATTAGTAATTTCTATTAGGTTCCACATTTTCTCTTTCCATACTGTCCCATCTGTATAACCAATATAATATCATATACAAGCTCTAATTCATCTTTAGTATATCTAAAGGCAAATTAAAATTGAGCCAATGCTGATTCAGATTTATAAAAAAAAATAAAAAAGTTGGAACAAGTATCAGATACATGGGAAATGGGATCAGAGAGCAAGAGCAGAATTAAAAAAAAAATAACTACTCACTCAAATATGGCTTACCTTTTTACCCTACCTAATAGGAATAAAAAGAACTAAGCATTACACCAAAACCATTTCAATCTCAATTAGTTGTAATTAATACCTTTTTTCGGTAATTAGTTGTCATTATACATTGGGAACACCTAATAACAAACAATTTTTCCATTTAAAAGAAAAAGAAACTAATTTTACCTAAATCCTTACATTGCTTATAGTAGAACAAAAAATTGAATATGTTTTCTGTTATGTGTAATTCCTGTACCTGTAGTGTGCCATATTCATCTGGTTTATTGTAATTGAGGTTGACATACAAAAACATTTAACATGTTTTTTTCTTTATAAAGCATTTTGTACAAATGTTCTTTTTTCTTCCTTACCTGTTTAAGAAAGTAAGTTTCTCTCTCTTCTTCTAAATAAAATTGTGACTTGTTTATAGTGGAAGTCAAAATAATTCAATCCAGATCAACTTAAAACATGCCAGATAACACTGTAATAAACAAATATAAAAACTAAGAAGAGGATTTGTAAGAACATATTAGAAACTGTTAAGAACTGGCTCCTGTACTATGTTGAAGTGTAGGACCATCTCATCTAAATCCCACACTTCAACATGGTTTCAGAGCATGGGGAGGTCGTGGGTTTGACCTCACTGTTACCTATTATCGAAAAGAATCACCACGTATTTTGCCCATGAAAAAGAATCAGATTTGCATGAGAAGAGGTGAGTAGAAGGCATAATTAAGTAAATAAAATGCTCTCTCAAACAAGTTAAGCTTTTCCATGAGATGGTCACACATTTCAACGTTCTTCTTGTTTCATCTTTCTTTAGGACCATCCTTCTAATAAGAGGATAGTTTATCCAAACACGAGCTAACTGCAACCTTTACAAACTAAACCAAAGTACACCTATAGCAAAGCTACTTTCCTACACATCCACCAACTTCTCTCCTTGTAACCTTCACATGTCAGTTCATCCAATTACTTTTCTCCAAATTAGTTTAATATTTGTTAAGGTAGATTGTGATACCAATAAAAATATTAGTTCATGAATGTGTAAAGATGAGAAAAGAAGTCGGACTAGAAACATGTTAACGCCCCAAGGTTTGGTCTAGGGGTAAGAGTGTATCTTTTAATGTTGGGATAGGGTACGTCAGGAGCTTGAATCGGTCATACATAAAACCTTGTTTTTGATGTAAAGAAGGATAAAGGGGAACGGGTCCATTATCCACAAAATTTTGAACCATACATCATTGGCTCTCAGGGATTTCTCCATTACAAGAATATGCTATCACACTCCTTTTCTCTTGTTTCTATTAACATTTTGTTTACTTTACGTAGGCCTTTCATTCCTTAGTTCAACTGTTAGCTATTTTTCCTTGGAACTTTGCTTCTCCCCCCACTCCCTTTCCTAGAATTCTGCTCCTTGAAAGCACCGAGTGCTAAATATATAAGACTATATAGCTTCACACATCTCCATAGGCATCAAAAAATCAGGTGCGTTCATTCTGTTCCTTATTTGTAATTCTATTTTTGATATGTTTTACCTATTTAAATTCTTCAATAGGAATAAACTACAGATAATTACACAGATGAAACCAAATACCAGTCAAGAAAGGCAAAATAGCTTATGCAAGCAAAATACATGAGCAAATTTTGGAAAATTGATAAAAAAGAGTTTTTTTAAAAAAACGGTAAATACTACAGAAAGGGCAGTTCTCCAATTTTGAAGATATCATGAAAAGTGAGAGTAGTGGATCCACTTTTGCATAATTTCTCTCCCACAATTTCATACACCACTATATTTAGGCCATAGAATAAGTAGTTGGATTAGCCTCCATTATAAAGGAAATAGAAAGGAAAAGGAAGATACAGATATTGTACACAGGTTTTCACAAAGATGTTAATAAGCTAGAGGATAAACTCCAAAGTATAATTTATCATTTGCAATTGAATTTTGTGCTTCAGGGGAAAACACAAAAGTTCAGCTATGTAGAAAAGGTTAATATGAGATGATACTTAAAATCATAAGTTTTAGGAAGGCAGAAGTCTCACATTTCCAACAAAGACGGATCGAGAATCCACTTCTTCCTTGTTTGCCTGGTTTGCAGCAGCAGCAGAAGGGTCTGCCTTCAATTGAGGTAAACAAATAAATAAAATGCAATAAATGGAGAAACAGAGGTATGAGTAAACTTTAAGCTTTCTTCATAATTAAATCAAATATAAACAAATGCGAAAAGAATTTAGAAACAATTATTGCACATCCCCCATGATATACAAACATAAACACTATCTTTGCAAAAATGTAGGTTAAAACTTCAATCTGTAAAGGAAAAGATAGATACTTAAGTAATTTCAACTTATCAATAAGATTCAAAGGTAATACAAACCATGCAATAAGATCAAATAAGTTATCTCGTCATTACATTAAAAACATTCTACAATTGTCTACTAGAAAAATGAAAATAGCAGCATAAATAAACATTTCAGTAATAAGTCAAATTCCAGCACACAGAAAAACAGAGGGAGACCTTGAACAGAGCCCATTTCTTTCTCGACCTTGGCCTGCATTTCACGGATAGCAACTGCTTCATCTTCCATCTCCTTCAACCTCTTCTTCATGTCATCCAATTCCTTATTATTATAAATGCGAATATCATGAATTAGGGTTTGAGGAAACAAGTAAACAGCATATGAACTGAAGAATTAGAGAAAAGCGAAAGAATAAAAAGAGGAATAGAGAAGAATCACCCCGGCGCCGTTTTCCCCCGCTGCCATCTCAACGTCGTCCTCCATCGTTGCTCCTCTCGCCTCTTTCTCAGCAGCGCCACATACAGCGACTTCTTTCTCTCACCAAAATTTATTCCACATATGGAAACTAAACAAAAATACCCAAATAGCATGAGTGTGGGGGGTGGTGTGTTTTGTTGGTTTAATTATTATTATTAATTAATTAATAATAATAAGTATTACTTATTTAGACAAATTACAATTAATTGATATCCCTAACTTCTTTATTTGTTATAAATATGGTTATGAAACTATATAAACAACGAGAAAGAAGAAAATAGGAAAAGAGACGGGATTTATAATTTTTCTTGAAAGGGTATTCAGGATTCACAATTCTGATTTAAGACGAAGGAAACCTCCTAACTTGGTTTTCAAATAGGAGTCCTAACTACTCGAACTTCTAGACATTCACTATAATATAAATATATTTATAATACTCTCTTTAAATGTAGGTAGATTTTGTGACTCGTTAAAATCTTACTAGATAAAACTCAGTGTGAAAAGCTCCAGTGAAGGAAAAGAGTGCGCATATCTAATAATACGCATTATGGCTTACTCATTAAAAATATTACAAGAAAAATTTGAAGGGACAAAACCTTGTGAGAAAAAAAAGAATACTTTGCGTATTAACTCTCCCTAATGTGAACATCAATCAGAAACTTAAATTTTCTCATTCTAAACTTGTGCAGAATCTTCTAGAAGTTATTGTTGGTAGAGACTTGATGAATAAATTAACTATAGTATTTCTTGATTTGACATATTGCATGTCGATATCACCATTATTAGGAGTTTATGTGTGTAGAACAATTTTGACGAAATGTGATTTCTTTAATCTGATTCTATGAATCTTCCTAAACCAAAGAATTCGAAGAGTTCATCACTTCAATTTCTTTAAGCAAATAATATATTGTCTTTTGAAATTTTTCAAGAGTTCAATTCAAGTTATTAACTTTCGTAACAATACAAAAAATCTTAATTAACTTAATCCATATAAGAATTATAAATAAGAATTTCAAAAACTTTAATATACTTCCTGCATTTGAAGTCATCAGAAATTTCATATCAATTTTCTCTAGTGAAAACATTCATATTAAATATATGATATCTTCTAGTTTCTAGATTGCAAGTCAAATAAGTTTTACGCTTATCAAGATGCATCATTCCACTTTTACTTGATAATCGTCAGCATGCTTTAATAGTCATAGAATTCGTTTCATTCACTACAAAAAAATCTCAAAACAGCCAACATATTTTACTAACAACATAAGTTGGTTAGTATTCTACTAACAAATTACCAACATATTTCTAATAGAATAATATTTTAAACTTAACAACGAAATTCTAACAGATTACCAACATAAATCTTACTAAGTATTTTAGCTGGTAAATACGGCGGGAAAAAAAGACGCCAAATTTAGCAACATTCTATCAACGGATTACCAACAGAAATATTACTAACGCACAACTTTTATTGGTAATATTACCAATGAAGTATATATCGATTGATAAATATGATAAAAAATTATTCATATAATTTATTGACATATTACCAATGAATTACTAACCAAACATTTACCAACGACAAGATTGTGTTGCTAAATTTACCAATCAAATATAAATGTGTTGGTAAATTAGTAACGAATAGTAATTTGTTGGTAAATTTGCCAACCAATGTCAAATTAGTTGAAAAATTTGCCGATGAATAAAGATTGTAGTTAGTAAAATTAACTAACATCATTAAAAAGTTGGTAATATACCAACCGATTGGCTAATCTATGGTTAAAATTTACTAATATATTAATTATTTAGTTGGGGAATATTACATATTAATGTTATTAAAAGTAAATCTATTCCAACTCAGATAATAATTTATATCGGTAAAGTTATTAAATTACTAACTAATTTTATAGTTAATAAATTTACCAATTGAAGTTAATTTTTTTGGTAAATCAATGTCTATTGTTAAGGCTTTCATATTTAGTTAGTGTCATTATACGTTTTAACTTTTGACTTTTAAGCAAAACTTGACTTTGTTCAATATTTTTGGTAAATTTGCTCAGATTAGAACAACGTCAGTGTCGTTAGCTTCAAAATGTCATTTTCATCTAATGGGAAGGTTGATTCGTGTTTGGAGGCCTTCGTTTTTTGTTTGTGTCGTTATGTGTTTTAAGTTTTATGTTTAGGCCAATATTTGACTTTGATCGATATTTTTGTGAACGTGCTCATATGAGAATTTCGTCAGCGTAATTAGCTCCAAAGGTCATTTTTATCTAGTAATACAACCAATATCTGCACCAGGCTCGGTGTGGTTACTGTGTTGCCGTGAGGTGTTTCTACAACATCAAATTTTTGGCTAACAATTTAATTTTGATCAATATATTTGATAACGTGCTCAAATAAGAATTTTGTCAGTACAGTTAAATGGAAAAAGTCATTTTTGATGTAATAAGAAAAAGGGTCCGGGTATTGAGACTTCCGTTTTTAGTTTATGTCCTTAGGCATTTTAGCTTTTAAGTTTTGGCCAAAATTTCACTTAGTTAATATTTTAGATAATCGTGCTCGAATTAAAATTTTGCCACCGCAGTTAGCTATATAAGTTCAAGTTTGATCTCATAGGATGATTTTTCGGGTTTAGAGACTTTTATTTTCAATTTGTGTCGTTAAGAGTTTAACTTTTAACTTTTGGCTAAAAATTGAATTTGATAAAATTTTTGGGGAAACATGCTCAAATTTGAATTTCGCCAGCGCGATTAGCTCCTGAAGGTCATTTTTCGCTTTATAGGATGGCTGGTTCGGATTTTGAGTTTTTCATATTCGTTTTGTACCGTTAGGCGATTCAATTTTAACTTTTGTCAAAAATTTGATTTTGCTTAGTATTTTTTATAAATGTGCTCTGATGAAAATTCTATCAGCGCGATTAGCTTCGAAAGATCATTTTTATATCTAATAAGATGGTTGTTTAAGGTTTTGAGGCTTCCATTTTCAAATTGTGTTGTTAGGCGTTTTAACTTTTAAGTTTTTGCCTAAATTTAGATTCGGTCAATATTTTTGATACCCGTGCTCAATTAAATTTTATGATATAATATATGTGTTTCTATGAGACTAATTTCACTTGTTATCGAGATTTTTCATGTTTTCATTCAAATTGATTTATAAAATTTATTAAGATTTTTAGATTTATATTCATGTTTTTAGATTTTCAAATGCAATAAAATTAATAAATAATTTTTTACTATTGAATAATATTAGTTAATAATATTTTGAACAGATTGTCAATCAATTACTAACCTAACATTGAATTTGAATGATATATTACCAATAAATTAACAATCAATTAGTAACTTTATTAGAAAAATAAATAGTCATACTAACGTATTTAAAATTTATTACCAACAATGATTGTAGTAAAGTGGTAAGTACTCCTACAGGCTGCATCCTTAACCAATAAGTCTCAGGTTCGATTTCCCTTGGGTACATAATTATATTTATTAGGGAGTGTTTTACCACCCAATATGCGACTTTCCGGCGTGAATCCAGATTTAGTCGGGCTCCAATGTGGGTACCGAACACTGGATGGAAAACCAAAAAAAATAAATTGAAAAAATATTTAAAATTTATTGGTAAATTACCAACACAATTTTTTGTTACTAAAATTACCAATCAATTACCAATGTATGAATTGAAAAATGAAAAAAATTTACCAACTTCTTTTCAATTCGTTAGTAAATGTACTAACGATATACTAACAAAAATTAGTTGGTAAATTTACCAACGAAAATTTCAGGGTCATGTTTCAAAATTTTGTAACAACATGGTGTTTACCAACTGATTTTTGATTGGTAAGTTTACCACAAATTAAAATTGGTTGTAATATTTAGCGATGAGCTTTTTAGCAACGGATTAATATAAGTTGACATTTGGTAACTCAATTTGCCAATCAATTTACCGACAAATTTTTTTGTTGGTGATTAAGGTTTTTTTGTAGTGATTATCATCCTTTATAATATTGCGTGCTATTGTATCAAAGACATCGTCAATGATATATTATTTTGCATCGATTCACAATATGACATAACTTATTGAGATCTCATCACTACATTATTTTTAGGTACGTACCCTCTCATGAGGTTTCATGAAGTGGTATATCGTAAGCTCTTCAAGAGCACATTGTGTCCTTATTATGATCATTTTGATTCTTTGATCCGCCTCTTTTTCAAAAAAATTTACTTAGATTCAATTAGTCTATCATGCTTCATGGATCTCGTAGATTCTATCCTTTAGAAGCATTCAATAGGAGCATTTACAATTCTTGTGTTGCTTTTAGCCCCCAACCCCACCCCACCCTTATGTTAGAGAAACTAACATATATCTCTATCTATTTTGGATAATTCATCTTTGTGCACCATAGTATATTCAATAATCATAGACTGCACATTAAAATTGTCAGCTGAAATATATTTGGTCCCTGACCATAAATCAATTAAGAGAAAAATTGACCCAAGAAAAACTAAGGTGCGGTATAGATCATAATTTAGTAATCTGATGTGTACAATTAGTGTTGTATGCAATATCTATTTTAGATCAATACATGAAGATTTATTTTCCATAAGCAATGATTTCACCATCTGAAACATTTAATGTCACATCATCTTGAATATTTATCAATATTATCAAGATAAATTGTCTTGATTACATATTCTGAAAGTTATGCTCTTAACTCAATTATCTTGTACAACAATTTTGCAAATTGACAATAAACACACATGTAATTATTTTATGAATACATCTCTATATCATATCACATTATATGTGAATGGACACATATTCACCTTTTATACTTTTCAGAATTCAGGATTTTAGTCCCAACATTAGTTGATCCAATCAACTTATCATTAGAACAAACAACACAAAGAATTCTTGAAGAATTAATCTTCTAGTTCTTCAACGTATGTCTATTACACAGTATACACATCTTTGGGATGACCAAATTATTCATGTAAACTAATAAAATTATTAGTACTTGTAAACTCCAAGTTCACAATGTCATATGCCTTCTGCTTTAGTAAATTTCTAATTTACTATTCTATGAATAAATTTTAAATTTACTACTCCCAGAGAAATTTTAATATATTCATTTCTTCTCAATTACTCTACCTCTTTGGAAGGTGAATTGTGATCCCACCAAGATAAATATATCTTCGTATTGAAAAGTTTTGTTTTATACTATCACATTCACTTTAGTATTGAATTATTCAATCCCAATCGATTAGACATTAATCATATGCTTGGGATGATAACTCTACATTATTATCAAGGCGATATTATTTGTGCCAATAATTTAGCAAATCCCAAGTTACGAGATGACAATAAGTATACATTTGAGACCATATAGAAGGATCATCTATTAGGACCATGAAGTACCTAGACAACCCATTGGATGAGTGAATAGGTCTACAAATATTTCTATGTATACGTTCCAAGAACGTAGAAAATTCAATCTCAATTTTCATTGATGATGGTATCACAATTAACTTGTCTTGATAACAAACAATACAAGAAAATTCACCATTTTAAAAAATCATTAAGTTCTTTAATGGGTGTTCATTTTAGTTTCTATAATTCATCTCATCATTATAGGTCAATGATGTCCTAGACGATCATGCCAAAGTACTGAAATTAGTAAAGTTTTTATTTACCATAGAATGTCCCTCACTTTTCTAATTCTTGTCCAATGCAAATCACAAGATAAGGTAGAGAACTTTTTCTATGAAACATGTTTCCCTAAAGACATTCTTGTTGATACCACGTCCACTATCAAGGGTGGGGACTTTTCCCACGCCTAGCATGGTGGACACTAGCATACATCTCATTCATTTCAGAGAATGAATTTGTATGTATTGAACATCAATCAAAAGTTTTCATTCTTTATGATTGGAACACAATCATGAGAGTATATCATCTTATGATAGTTATAGTATCTCATTCCATATTCATACGCATTATACAATAACTTGTCTTCTTTTCATACATAATATGCACGACTATCACATTCATTTTAGAGAATGGATCTGCTTCAACGAGATACATTTCATGAATAATTTTTATTCGAAAACTCATTATTTTGTCTTAGTCATCATTATATCATCAATATAGTGTATTGGGATTCAAATTGAACGTCTTATGCCATAAATCAACGAGGGACTTGAACCCAACATCTTTCATCACGATGCATAAAGACTCCTCATATCTTATCATATTGGTGCGACTGAACATAAATTCATCATCTTATCCTTTAGATGCATAGAACTTAAATTTACCGTCTTATCCTTAAACAATGACATAATATGCCGAAGTACAATAGCAATCTATGGTAAAAGTGATTATCAAAATTAAAATAATTCATTGATCACAATATTTTAATAACAAAACAAATCATACCTTTGAAACTATCCAATCTCTCAAGTAGTAGAATATTTAAGTAGCAAGTGCATCGCGTTTGCAACTTGCACGTGGACCAAAAATAATGAGACCTCTAACCTTGATGATTAAATTATGTTCCTGCTAACCTAGAAAAGTCAGTAAGAAGTTTGATACCTAGTGAAGCAACAATATCCGTCAATAATCTCACCAACGATAGTACTATTAAAACTCATATAAAATTCAAATAAGAAAGTTAGAGACTTGTGCTGATAACGTTTGATGAAACTATATAAAATAATTAGAAGAAAAAATTAGGGAGAAGAGAGAAGACTTAAATTTTTTCTTGAAAGGGTATTCAAGATTCACATATCAGAATTACGATGAAGAAAACCACTTTATTTATAGGAGAAACCTAACTTGGTTCCCAAGTGGGATTTCTAACTACTCACTAAAAGGAATCCACATAATAGACATTTATTACAATATAAATATTTTTATAACAAATACAAATATATTCATTGCGTCATAGTAAATGTCTACTTTATTTTTTTGAGAAAAGTTAGAAATTATAAGATCAAGTTTGATTTTTCTATAAAAAATACGGACTTTTCCTTATTTTTTTGAGAAAAGTTAGAAATTATAAGATCAAGTTTGATTTTTCTATAAAAAATACGGACTTTTTAAACAAATTCATCAAATGAGTGGATTGTCCATTAAATTAATACATGAACTATTTATTTAGATTGTATGAATCTTTTTGATAAGAACGTATCTACTTATTATGACACTTAATATGATGTCTTTTTGGAGTGATTTATCAACTTGTAAATAGGACTGTTCTTTTATCACTGTAATACACATACATGAGATATGAAGACAATGAATAAGATGATCTATACATTCCACCCCCATTTTGTCTATATTTCTTGTAGTATATTTTTTTGTGTTTTACAATACGTTATCAGCACAAGACTCTATTGAGATTTGAGTTTTTGTTTTTGTTTCTCTATTGTTCTGGTTGATCTCGTTATGAGAATTAAGAAGGAAAAATGATAACTACCACAATCAAGGTATTATATGCATAAAATCATGTATGTTTTTTTAGAATCTTTTTATGATTTAGAATACAATAGTGTTCTGTAACTAAAATTGACCAAGAATCAAAGACATATACTACTACTGGTTGAATATGTCATGTTCTTCCAAATTCCTTAAATGGAAGAAGGTATAAAGTTTTAATAGCATGAGTTTGAATATTATTTTGATTATACTGAAAGACTCAAAGGGTGAGTCATGTTGTACTTCGATTTATTGTATCGTTAATTAAGGGTAAGACCGTGGATCCAAGTTCATCACACCAAAAGGATAAGGCATCAGATTAAAGTCCGAATGCACAAAATAAAAAATGTTTAAGGGTGAGACGGTAGATTTCATGTTCTATTGCACCAAAAGGGTAAGACATCAATTTGAGTTTTGATGCACCATGATGATAATGATTGAGTTCGAGTCCCTTAAAATTATGGCCTAACACACTTTGTATTGGTAAAACATTGAGTTTGAGTCTCAATGCACTATAGTGATGATTAATTACGACTAAAGCTTTGATGAAAAGTCATGAAATTTATCCCACTGAATTTGCTTCATTCCCTAAAGAGAATATGGTAGCAGTACATGATATGTTTGAAATATGTCAAATTGTTCAATTCTATCATATGAATGTGATAGTGATAATAAGTCTGAAAGATCACAAGTGATAGAATGTATGTATTCAGGCGGGGTAGTCATCATTGTGGTAATTATGAAAAGAAGAACATTGTGGGTTCTCCAAATAGACCTTCATAATGTAAAAGTAATTTTTATCATCATAATGGTATGAAAAGTCATTGGTCCCGTGGTTGTTGTGCGACCTAATAACATAAAAATCTTCCATTAATAGAAAGGAAGATAAAATGATGCTACACTTGACCTTTCAAAGTGATGTTAAGGTGGGTCATGCAAAAATGATGAATTTCAAAGGTATGACAATGTGCTTATAATGAAAATTTATGAAGCACATACATATGATTAGTCCCATTGTAGAAAATGTGACTTGTGATAAGCATCGTGAATGCTCGATCATTTTGAAGAATGAGTCAAGATGTGATAAAGTCACTATGGGTTAGATATATGTCACAACTCACCTTTACATAAGGTTTGAGAAAAATAAAGATCTAATTGACACTTCCGATTTAAATGCGATGCAAATGTAATTGAGAATTTATGTGACTTATATGATGAAACAGAATATTTTTCAAGAATTCTCTTGTGTTGCTTATTCTCATGATAAAATCATTGTATCATTATACAAATTAAGGTTAAGACTGTAAGCCATGAGATTTTGGAAACATATAAAAAGGAGAATATGACTCCGTTCAAGTGCCATGTGAACTTTTTGAAACTATATGATAGATGCATCTATGAGATGATCACACGTGCTTTGTTATCAATTTACAAATTGATTTTTGTAAGGTTGTTTGCTCAAACTTTTAAATTAAGAGCATAGTTCTAAATTATGAAATTATATTGATAATGCTGATTGGATTAACAGAAATTGTATGACTCAAGTTATAGCTAAACCATGAGTTTGAGAACAAAACTCTCAAATAAGATTTTACAAAAGATGAGTTTATTTAACATATAACAACACATATATGCATCAAACAACAAGGTTTCACCATTATGATTGGTTGTGGTTAGAAGCCAAATCATTTTCATCTAAAGTTTGAATGTGTGATATCTGATTTGATTGCTCCATCACGCACAAAGATGAATCCTCAAATGAGGTTAGGATGAACATTAGATTTTCAAACATTAGAGGGAGAGATGATTGACCTGAAACTTATGAGATAAATTATATAGATCATTGTTAAAAAAATATAAACTTGAAATTTAAAAAATAATTAATTTACATAATATTGCAAATTAATTGCCAGATAAATTTGATAAATTTGCTGACCCTATACTATAATAAAATGGTAAATGCTCAAAATGAGAAGTCCATGAAGGACAAAGTCTAAGGTACAATTCAAATTACCGAGTGCCTTTCCAAATAGACCCTTATCGTCGAATAATTGGGAAAGGAAAGATGTCAATCAGTTATTCCAAATAATTAGTCATAAGGCTTGCTAAATAGAATATAAAGTCCTGAATAGCTGCACAACTTTTCTAATAGAGTCGCAGCAAACAAACAGAAAAGGACTTACTATGACCTGCCAATTTTACAGTAGCAAAATTCAGTACACATGAATTACTACTTCATTGGCATTGTTTATTTCTTTCTCTATATTGCCACATGAAATGCTGGAAGGCGTTCGATCGCATGGTCCTGCTACTATGATTCCTCTATTTCATCACAACCTTTCTGAATTAGAAGCAGCCGGAAAGCTACTGCACTCTCTTCCAACCCAACTTCTTTATATGCTTTTAGAAGTCTATTGCAGCTGGAACGATCAAAAGCTGTCGCTGCAGAAAGCTTCCACTGATCGATAATTTCTCCAGCTTCCTTCATATGCCCAAGCATGAGATATGATGAAAGTATGCAGACATAATTTCTGCTCGTCATTTTTTGATTAGTCATCCGCAAGGATTTCCAAATTTGATCAAGCTTTTCATTATTTCCCAATGCACCATAGAGAATAATAAGGAAGTCATATGATATCCATTCTCTTTGTGTGATACCCTTCTCAGATTCAACTACAGAGTTCAACCCTGAGTTTACAAGGTTACCTGAGGTGATGTATATGTTAACAAGGTTCATGTATCTTATCCACTGTTCACCAGAGTCAGAGCCCCGACTTATTTCATCAAGAATCCGTCTAACCTCGTCAATGTTTAGAGCTGCAGCACATGAACTTACCCACAGATTGTAAGTAAATAGGTCTGGTGCAACCTTTTGAAGTTTCATCTCCTCAACAATAAGAGGTACTTTCTCGAGCTGTCCAACAGACATGTACAAAGTCATCATTTCATTATACGTGACAGTATTTAGAGAAAGATTTGCTTCTTTCATTCTCTCATAGAGGTCTTCAGCCTTCTCAGTTAGTCTCAAACTAGCATAGGAGTGGAGGAGAGCAGTACATGTTTCAGTGGTTTTTACAGTGGTAGGCAGTCCTTCAAAATACCGTTCAGCAGAATCAATTCCAAAAATTTTGGTCATCAAGTCAATGCGGATAGCATAATCTGAGTCCAATGCTTCATCCTGATTGTGGTAAACCAGCCATTCTGAGATCTGCAATGCTATAGGATGCAAATCAGTACTTATGCAACTTTTACAAAATTACATTTACATTAAGCCTTGGATTATTATTATTATTATTATTTTCAGTGAAACAACATTTATATCAAATTAGCAATTCTCACTTAGTGTCTGGATTCTGCATGGGATAAAAAGCAGATTGAAAGTATGCATTTGTTTTTTTTCTTCTAGAGAATGGAACTGGCTGGTGAATTAGCGGGAGTATGATCAACTTGATGAAAATAAAAGTAAAGGGCACAGAGGTCTAAAACTTGGGATTGGATCGTTGAGGGGGCTATAGTCCCCTATGAATGAGATAAAAGTCATGTCATGCAGTAGTAACATGGTGATTTACCTCTTTGATCATTTCTCCACTTCCTCTTCAAAATAACACTACCAACCATCTCTTCCCCACCATCTAACCCCTTGTTGCTATCCACACGCTGTTGGATGCTCTACTATCCATTACCCAATATTCCCAACTTCAAAGAATAAAACTTGTAATGAAACTCAGGGTGGTGAGTTGATCAGTTGGAAAGAAATAATAAGGATTATAGTTAAGGAATGTGGTTTGGATAGAGGAAGAAAGTTTATCTCCCATATTCTTGAGTTTGGTTGGTTCAGCCAGAGAGAATATCAAGATGGTTTCAGATAACGATTCCGTCCGACCTAGTGAAGGAGGTGCAGTTGGGAGAAGGGTGTTTATTGTCAATTGTTATTCTACCACTTTTCTAAATTCTGTGTTTTAGGTTTATAAAGGAGCTAAAAGAAGCATACAAGACTTTAAGCAGATGTACAGTCATATCCCTCATCTCATAAGCCCAATACAAAATACCAAGTCAATGAATCTCATGTACAAGATTACTTCATATACTCCTCATGTAACAGTCCTCTCAAACCCAGTAACACTAAAAACTATTCCTGATTCACTCATAGTGCAGCCCTACCTAACACTACTAGAGGACCAAATGTCCCCTTCAGAATTATATATTTGTTGGAACTGGTTTAGCTTACATATGCGTCAAAGAGCACATCGAACATTAGGCAGAACCCAAGTCTGGGTAGTTTGTGCAGCCACAATGTGATTACTGCCAGTAGGTATACAGTGAGTAGTTGCAAAGCACAACAACATTCTCCCACCAAGAAGTTTCATCAAAACTAAATGGCTAAAGTGGGAATTTAAAAACATAATGGTCCTTTCTTCCAAAAATAATAACAAAATAAAACCTAATCTTCTCTATCTTGTGGGCAAATAGAAAGACGTTACCTGTAAATTTCAAGTTAACAAAATTGTATGATAAAACAGTATTTGTCTGTATAACTAAATCTTCACACAACAGAGGTACTTGTAGGAGTTCATGAAGTTAAGGGCAAAAGCCTCTGAACTAACATAGAATCCCTAACATTAGAACATAAGCAAAGACACTAAAGATTAAGAAAGAAGAAGCTAAGAATATGGTATGCACATATCAAAATAGACAAATAAACAGAACAAAGTTCTGAGCTAGCTTTGACAGTTCTTAGTTAACCAGTTTTGACTCTGTTAATATCTGTTATTAAAATTGGACATGAACTCATAAAGAAGTATAACTCACTGATCGATCATTTTTATCCACAGGCTTATATTGAATTGTAATCTTTGCTGTCCACAGGCTTATGGATGAATCTGATTTTCGACTAAAACTAGCAAGGCAGTACCAGTTCTCGTCCAAAGTAGCTATTTCATAGCATTGATGCGTACAATCGATCAATCAACTAATCTCTAATACCAAACTAGTGGAATCAGCTATATGATCCTCTTTATACATCCAGATAGAGATCCATTTCATCCGACTATAAAATAATTATCTTGGAAAATGCTGTAACTATGCAAGTGTTACAATAAAACTAAGCTTTAATCTCAATTAATTCATACAGCTTGCAAAGATCCGCTGCTTCCTTTGTTTCTTGTTCCTAGTTAAGTCTGTTGCTTTCAAGAGAACGTACATCTTTTGAGCAACTCCCCTTGCATTTTTTTTAAAATGTTTTGTGACAACTGTAGCATTGGTTAGCTTGCATGACAATTCAACTGATGTGCATATCCTTCCACACCTATTGGGTAATTCCTCATTAAGGCTTAGCCTGTTAAGCAGATGGAAGGTAACCACCAAACTTCATTTTTTGATTGTTAAGTAATGAACAAACTTTATCATCTTTACATGGATATGAGTGCTGGTCTCGATTGGCCTTTATTCCAATTTCATCGCCACAAGGATACACCTTCAGGTGTTTCGTTTCACATTATTACAGGTCTAATTTGCTCCCCACAATCACCTTAGATCAAGAAAACATTACACTAACAAGTCAGTGCATATTGAGGTCTACACAGAAATAACAAAATTATCACTGACGACATTCATTCAATTTTCCCTCTGTAAGTGCTACATGTCCCTTCCATCATATGTGTTTGTTTCTAATTTTTTCTAATTTTGTATGACCACAAATGATTTCAATATCCACACCTTTCTACATTCATCTTCCGAATAAGTTAGGCTTTATAAACTAAACATTATCAGCTAACTACAATAACAAACTTACTTTTCACTTTGTTAGGTATCTTCCTATTGTGTAGCACTCTCGGTGCCCTCTTCCATTTCAGTAACTATGATTCAATTCTGTGTCACGTCTACATCAGCTTGAGAATTATGGAATGAACATTGAGGATTCATATAGCCAACAACAACAAAATTTGGGACAGAGAAGTAGTTGATCAATTGATCATAGTACCATTTTAATGGGTGTTTTATGAAATCCATTCAATAAAAAAATCTTATTTACTCCACAGCAGATTGGGCAAAAAGAATAGATGGAGGAATAAAGAACCTCAAGGGCGTGCTTGAATCTGCGCGACTTTCGAAGCTCTTTGGAGATGTGACGGAGGTCGGAGATAGATATTAGTCGGCCTTCACCGACCCATCTCTGAAGCACGTTGGTGGCGCTTCTTTTGGGTAGTCTTAGGCTGAATATTCTGCTCTTCAAATCATCTGGGATTTCGCCCCTTTCTTCCTCAGAAGAATTTGGGGAGTCTTCATAGACAACTTCAGTTGTTGTAGTAAAGGATCTAAATAGACTCTTTTCTCTGCCACGGGCATTTCTGAATTCCCAGAAACAAAAATAGAGTTACTATGACAAGAATATCACAACAGTAGTGTACAGAAATGGAGACACAAAAAGCGAGGAGGTGGATAGTCAATACCTCGTGAGTTTGAGGAAGATACTGCGAGCAGCCATGGAAACTAGAGATGAATTGGGAAGAGAAACCCGAGAAACCCCTCCAAAGTCTTGTTTAATTTGGGGGCCAAAGGACCTCAAAATCTTGAATTGGGAAGAGAAACCCGAGAAACCCCTCCAAAGTCTTTGTTTAATTTGGGGGCCAAAGGACCTCAAAATCTTGATTTTAAAAAGACATAATTGTTAGTGCACAAGTAGGGTGTTAAATTTGTATAAAATTTCATATATATTCTATGTGACACGACGTATATGGGTGCCATATAAGATATAATTTTTTTTATGTAGAATGTCATATTGGATTAATATATTTATTTATTTAATTTTATATAAATATAAATATTTATTTATACACAATTGAAATTGAATATCATAATTATCATCTGAAATTACATATTTATATATTATGCTAAAATAAAATATCATAAACTATTCATGTTATAAAAAAGGCATAACTGTTATAAAATAACACAAAACAAAAATCAAATGAAAATAGTAAAGTAAGAGGAAGAAAAAGATACAATTTTTGTCATAATTGTTATTGGTCTAATCATTACAAACAAACTCGTTTTTTTGATATACTTTTTTTCATTAGTATCTCTTTCCTTTTTATTTAATATCTGACAAAATACTTTGACATATAACTATACATAATCAGTGATATTTCTTTTTGTGACAAAAAAATAATTTCTTATTTTGTCTCTGACCTCAGTGAGTTGTGATATTTATTAAATCATACATGAGTATGTCCTTAGTTATAATTTTCATCATCTTTTGATATTTTCAGTTTCAAGAGTGGTTCACTCCTCATAATACTTCCCACAAGTCATATTCTCTTCAAGGAAGTGACCATAATAATAAACATGCTTCATAATTATTCTTTTCATTAGAAGTTCATTGTCATACTTTGAGATTTATCATATTCATATGGCATATCTCGACATCACTTTGGAAGTCAAGTGTATCACCACTTTTCTTCCTATATTTGATGGAGGATCTATAGACTTATCAAATTATTTCATAACAAACATGTTTCTAATGACCTCTCATATCAATTTGATGAAAAAATTTTCATATTTTGAAGGACTATTTGAAAAAATTACAGTGTTCTTTATTTTTTTTCACAATGATGACTATCATTATTTTGTCTTTTGTCACACCCACATTCATTATACAATCTCAATAGTCATCTTTTAGACTTATCATGTACTGCTATCATATTCATTTATAAGAATGAAGCAAAATCATGTATTTTATAATTTTCATCAAGAGCACATATTAGTTTGCTCAGTCATCATTATGTCATCAACATATTGCATTGAGATTTTAACCAATGTCTTATCTATACAAAGATATGTTAGGTCAAATACGAAGGAACTTGAACCCAAATCTTATCATCATAGTGCATCAGGACTTTAATCAATGTTTTACCCTTACTCAACAATATAATAGGTCAAATCAACATTTTCAAATTTAATATCAAATATCATGAATAAGAAAAGGAGAATATAATCATTTAGCATAAATTAAGAAAATAACTATGTAAATCAATTTAGTGAATAATTAAACTCCAAAAAGATAGTGTAGAGATTTACTTTATCATGAATTATGAAAGATATACAATCATATTGAATTCATATATCCATTAACTTTTTATGTAATACATTTTCATAACTTTACATGATAACTTAATATTTCAATTTCATTTTGTTACCAATAGCAACAAAAATGAAAGTTAAAGACTGTGGCATAATAGATCAAAATATATTAGAATTCACACTCGAGTCCTTAAATATCACCTCATGATTATACATACGTATTAGTGAATTAATTAGTTTAAAAAAACATGAAATATAATCATTCTCGTGAGTTTACTAAAATTCGTGTGAGTTACATTTATAATAATTATTATTGAGATTATAATTTTATACGGAGATGTGGTGCAAAAAAGTAAATACCACACATACAATAATGGTGTATAGGTATTTAACGCACCACAAAGGAAAAAAACACAAAAGATTCATAGAATATTTCAGGGTCATCGAACATGCTTCCATTTGTAGAATTTTTGTTTCAATTTTATAATTTACACACATAATTTATTTATTTATTTAACAAAGAAAAAATTTCAAAACTCCCTCACAATTACCTAACCCCTTTTATTTTTTTTAATACTTTACTAATTTCAAATGCCTATCTCTCCTATGAATTGAAATATATGTCGAACATGACCTTCCTGTAATAAATTATAACATGAAGAATGATCAAATATATACATGTTAACTATGTATGTTAACTATGATATTTCTTTCTAACTGTTAATTTAAGTAACTTACAATGCAATTTCTTTTAATATATAAGTATCCAAATTGAAAGTTTGTAATCCGTATTGCACATAAGATATTAGAGGTAAGATAAGTAGAAATTTATCGTACCTTAACTCGTGTACAAAAAATTAGAGTCATGCTAATAACGTGTTATAAGATCAACACAAAAGTAAAATCAAATGAAAACAGGAAGTAAGAGGAAGATAGAGAAATAGGAGATCAACTAATTTTTAGAATCACTTTATTGCTTTGTGAAAAGCCATTATATAGGCAAAATATAACTTGGAGAGGTGATATTCCTACAGTAACAAGGGCCTATACATGACATCCACCACTATTTACAACAATAATACATATATTGGACTCTAAACTTGCTTCAAATTTTAATTTTGACTTTCACCTTTCATTGTGCACAAACAAATACTTTAACTATTAAACTTTCAAATAAATAAATACACGATTTTTGCAGCCAAAGCGTGTAAAATGCAAATACTCCCACGTGTATTAGTGAGCCACTTAATAAATGCCTATTAATTATATATTTTACACGTCGATTGTAGAACTTAGAAAAAAATTAAAATCAATTTCAATTAATATACAAGGGTAAAGGGTAAAACATTTTCATTTCACCCGATTGTGAATCAAAATCATTCATCTTAAAATGTTAGAACCCTAGTTTATCTGGGGAATCAAAGAGAAAAATCGTTCAAGATTTTTGGTCAAAGTTGATGTTCATTTGTTCATCTTTCCCGATTTAGTTCAGGTATGTCTCAATTTTGCCCTTTGAAAGTATCTTTAAGTACTAACCGTAGAATCAATTTTCACCTATGCAGTGTAAAATCGTTATACATAGTATTTCATTATTTCCTACGCTGATACATTATGGGCATAGAAGAAAGTCATTGAATTAAATATGAGAAAGAAATTAGTTTTAAAATATTGCTACAGGGTCAAATTATCTTTTCCATATTTTCTGTGTGGGCCTCGAAAATTACTCCTAACTCGCACAGAATAAGTGCACTCCACACTTTTTATTAGTTAGGACTCACATGTTTATTTATTTAAAGGTTTGATAGTTAAAATGCTTGTTTGTACATTATGAAAGTTGGAGTCAAAGTTAAAATTTGAAGTAAAGTTTAGGGTCCAATATATGTATTATGACTATATTAAATTAAGACTTTTTCTGGTTAAGCTATTTTTTCCCCCTTTTTTACATAATAGAAATTAATAGTGAGTTGATACAATACTTGATGGACATTTTCCATTGCCAAATGATGGGCTGTGGTATGACCATTGATGTCAGTATTACAAATTGAATGCTCCAAACAAAAAAAGTACATCATCGATGTCTACTTGTAGTGCCTCTCTAGCACACATTCGGGAAACTTCCAGAAGAATATAAGCATTGTGATTCCTCGTCCTTTTTTATCTAGCCCATCCGCTACCCTGTTCTGCTCCGTGTACACATGTGTCGGGGCTGATATTCCTAGTTGTTGAATCAAGGACCTACATTCAAAAATTATAGTAGCATAAGGTAGTGTCTTTTGGGAGTATTGAAATTGCACTAATAATTATCATATGAAGTTCAACTTGTGTAGCGCTCATATGTGTTGGTTTCTTGCTGAAGACCTATAAATAGTGTCCATTATGATCCCTGATTAAACCTCCGAATGCCTTTTGAGCCAGTTCAATGTTTGTTAATCCATCCATATTGAGCTTAAAAAAACCTTTGGGTGGAGGAATCGTAAATCAATATTGTCATTTAAACGGGAAAAACCCTACCGTCATGGTCCAAAAATGGGTGTGACATCTATGACGACTCTGCTGGAGAATAACCATAATTCGAGTTTTGTTATATTGATTTTTACTTACTTTTATTATTGAATTTTTTTGAATATGTTATGTATAAAGTCCTATGTGCTACTTGCTGCTCATTTATTGCTCTTATATTATTAGACTATGTTGAATTGTTTTCTCTCTCGTACACCTTATTAGTCTTTGAAAATATTTAACACACATTCACAGTAATGTAGTTATGCATCCTACTTTCCCTTGAGATAAATTTGGAGTGTCTTGACAAACAGTGATGGATTTTTAGTAACATATGTTAGGCGGGATCGAATTAGAAATGAAGTCGGATTAGCACTACTACCGATAAGTTCCTTTCCCTGACTTGAGTTGTCCACTCAGGTAAGCTAGTTAGTACCTAGCCTTATTCAGGTGTTGAACTGGTCAAAGCTAAGAAGATAAAATTTGTTATTCAGACGGACTCTGCTTATGGCATATATTTGTATTAAACTTAGTGTAATACTCCGAAAGTCTCTAAGACGGTATCTAGAGCATAAACATAGGTGTCCAAAAGGTTTAGGCACTGTTTAAGTCAATGAAAAATGACATTAAAGTCATTAAGAGTTGGAAATCAAAACCAAAGAACGTCCATGACGGTCCAAAACTGTTCAAAGAGGTGTTAGTGGTTTAGTAGCCTATTGACCTAAGTTTAGGAGTCAAAAAATTGATGAATTTGGTGGTGAAGCGGTGTTATAACAGTGATTCGAGTTAATCTCATAGTCGAAACATCCGGGTTATGACTCTCCAAGGAAAACACAAGGCCCTGAGGAGGACCATTGCATTTGTGGTCGAAGGCTGCCTAAGGTAGTATCACAAGACGAATCTTCCACCAACGAATCATGGTCTAGATGGCGAGTCGATGCCTTTGGGTTTTCAATGGAAACCTCAAGATTGGAAAAGACTGGGTTTTAACAGTCTCTGACCAAAAACAAAACTAACCAAAGGACGAAGGGGTCCTGTGTGTCTGTCGTTTTTTGACAAATGGACCGTTCGTCGTGGCTGGTCTGGATGTGAGGGAACTGTTCGTTGACACGTTTTAGTTTGGCCATTTAATAATTAGTGGTTTATTTAAGTTAGAGGGTGTTAGGCGTAGTGTCTTATTAATGTTTGATTATGACCTTATACAATACCCTAGACCTTAATTAAACCAACACTAAGCCCTCAAAATTCCAAAACACAAAAATTCTCTTCCATTCTCTCTTCTTTCTCTACTCCAAGAAGAACACCGTAAAGTTCAAATTAGGAGGTTTAAGGTCCTGCAAAATCCACAAGTTCTTCCATCAATATTCAATCATAATATATCAATGGTAGAGATTCTTGTCACCTTTGAGACTTTTTCCCAAAGGGTTTCCATCAAAAATTGATTTTCAAAAAAACTAAAAATTTCAGTGGGTTTTCTCCAATGACGGAATGAGTCTATGGTGAATGCTATGTTATGATTTATTTGGATATATGAAGTTATTAACATGTATTATAACTCAATTTAGGTTATTTCTTGATATTGGTTCTCAGTGATGTAGAAGGTGACCTTATTCCGTTGAACCCTAGGTTGTATCTTGAAATTGACATTGGTATCTTATCAGTATTGAATCAAATTGGCTTGGTTAGTGTGGATGAAATATCCTATTGTTATTATGCAAGAAATGAGTAAGATGAGACATAGGTAAATGCACAAATATGCTAGTTCTTGAGTAATGTGACCTAGATTTTGAAATGCTATGATTGAAATGATCTAAGTCTCCTATGGCTTAGGCTATGACTATGTGACATGAATGTTGTATAATGATTCATTGGCCTTCTGATATAGGTTTGGCAACTATACTTTGTGATGTTATAGACACTCTTATTGGTTGAGTGTGACGGGGGTTGATGGAACGACACTGATGCTTGCATTGGTGAAGGAGGATTGAGTAAGTCTGTGGATCCCTATTCTTTATTTCAATTGTGGTACGTGTGATTGAGTGAGACTGTCGTATGAAGTTACCTTAGTATTAAGATTATAGGGTTGATATGATGGTTATTGAAATGTCTTAACATATGGAATGTGAGAGGTTGGCCTAAGATGTAAATATATAATGATGGTGAAAAGTACCATAGGTGCCTTTAGAGGTGGACTATGTAAATGTGCTAAAGCCTACTCTTGTATGATGTTGTAATGAAAGGACAATACTCATGCAATTCTTTTTGAGACGATGATGATTGATTATATAAGGATATACCCTGACTAAACTAAGTTTTCTGTCTAAAAAGGCTGCACTTAAAGACATTAAAAGGAAGTTAGTCTTATCCACCGAAGAGCAACTACAGGGCAATGGTATGGTGGTTTGCTTCCGTGAGAGAAAGATTAACCTTATGAGTTCCACACATGAGGTATTCTTCTACCTACCTATGGATTCTCATAAGACGAGACTCCAAGTGCCAAATGACATGTAGAAAGTTCTATACTATGTATGCCACCATAGGAGAACTGCTAAGTGAATCCACCTACAAAGACTAATTAGTTGGTTTATGTTCTATCTTGTAACCTCATCGTGAGACAAAAACCACCTCATCCGGGGGTGGTTAAAGAATTCCACATTGATCTTGTGGTCTATGGTAGTTGAGGACAAGGGTTCGCTGCTAAACGTAAAATGAAGTAATGAAGTAAAACAAACTAGGGTGACTATAAGGTTTGACGTTGCTTAGGTAGGCGGGTATTGTGATGACTCTTACAAGCTCGTTGAACTAGTTGCCTAAGGAAACGCCTATAGATAGTTGTTCTTATGCGATGTATATGCGTTGAAATTGTACCATGATAGTACATGATGATGGTTTTCACTTATTAACCTGTAGGTGGTCTCTAGTGCACAGTCTGATGTATCTGATATGTGATGATACTGCTTGTGAAGTTGAACATTACGTTATGGATCTTAATGCGTTTACTTGAGTTGGAGTTAAGGTTATGGGGCTTTGTTAGTCATTGCACAGTTGAACTTAATGAGGTTTGGGTGAATTATCTGCTTTGGTATATGTGGGTAGAGAACGCTTGTCATGCTGTCTGCTATTAATAACTTGAGGTAGATTTTGTTGATTGTATGTCTCAATTAGTGTCTGAGCATGGGTTAACTAAACTTAATATAGCTTGTCTGGGAGTACGATATTTGGGGTAGGGTCCGCACTTTCCGAGGGCTAATGCTATTTCAGCTTTTGATGTGTGTTTCTGTTAGAAGACTTCAGTCGTTCGTTTTATGAGTCAACTAAACTTTTCATAGCACTATTAATATGACGTTATTACATTGATGTATGGGATAGCCCGAATTGATATGCTCTTTTTGAGATGGTTATGAGATTGAGAATCCGGTTTCAAGATCGTTGTTTAATCTTATTATGCTATGTGCGATAAAAGTGAAGAAGACTAAGTAATCTCTTATACGAAGGGTTCTATGATACTCGATAGACTATATTACGTGTAGCGGTGTAACAACCTGTGTAGTCGTTTGAGCAACAGATTTTATTCTGGAAAACTGGCAGGGTGACGGAGGCCACGACGGACCGTCAAGGGCACGACGGACCGTGTGGAGGGTTGTCGTTTCAAAAACACTTAGGAAATCTGAAATTGGGTACCTGAGAAATCGACTCTGATACGTCATGACGGAATGGGGACGGACCGTGCAGGCTGACTGCCCGTCACAGGCCATCCACTTAAAAACAAGTCCTCTGGACCTGTGACGGACAGGGACGGACCGTCGCAGTCGCGACGCCCGTCACGGGCTACGCAATCCCAGTTCGCGGTCGATTTCTTACCCGTTTTAAGGAGAGGTAGTTTTTGACTATTCCTGCTTAATTATAAAGGTTAGAGGGTTAATGTTAATAAGTCTAATTACTGGGGTTAAAGAGGTAACTTAAGTTAATTGTGGGTTATTATTTCCATCTTCATCCCTAAATACATAATAATTAGGGTAAAGAGAGGGTTTTGATAAGAAAAATAGAAGAACAAAGACAGAAAGAAAAAAGAGAGGAGAACGAGTAGAGAGAGAGAGGAACGAAGAGGACAACAAGAAATTGAGGAATTTGCTGCTTGATCACGATTCTTGGTGGAGGTAGGTTATGTTTTTACACTATTTGTAGTAAACTACTTAATAGCGAATGAATTGTCGAGTAGTATTATTAAGTCTTCATATGCTTAATTGCGTGTATGATGATGTGATCTTACATATATATATACATGATGTTGATAAAATAAGCTGATAAAGCTATTGAATCTTAAATCTTGAAGAAACCCTAATCTACTTTGTAATGACGATGCCTTGGGTAAAAAAGAAGGCTTAATGAAGAAGTAGTGAGATTAGGGGATCGGGTGCCACGTTCCGGTACCAGGATGAATTGAGGATCGAGTGTCACGTTCCGACACCAGGATAGGATATGGATCGGGTGCCACGTTCCGGTACAGGATAGAATATGAGGTCGGAGTGTCACGTTCGACACAGGATAGTATATGGATCGGGTGCCACGTCGCAGGATAGAATATGAGGATCGGAGTGTCACGTTCCGACAACCAGGATAGAATGAGGAGACGGAGTGTCACGTACCGACACGAGAGTAAATAACATAATGATCTTGAAAGATACTAATATACTCAATCTAAAGAACAGTTCCAAACGAGTATGATGAGGAGCGTGAGTCCTCATGATGTGCTTGGTGTTGTAAACAAGGATTATGGTAATATAAATGCTGCATGTAAGGATATTAGTTGATTTTATGATGTTACTTGATATATACTGTTTCTATTTTGAGTTGGCCGATGATACCTATCTCAGTACTTGTGGTTGTACTGACCCTACTTTATGTTTTCTCTTGTTATTTGTGAGTGCAGCAAACGTGCGTCATCTCGTCGACTCAACATAGTTCAAGCCAGTCTTCGTCACACCGGATCTTCAGGGTGAGTAATGCTTCTAGTTGGACTGGATCTCTTCTCCTGTCCGATGCCTTGAAGTTTCGGCATAGACTAGCTTTTATTTGTTTTAGTTTTTAGAATACTCTTAGTTAGTAAATTGATCATAGAATTTGGTGTGAGACTTCCAGATTTTGGGGATTAATAGAAGTTGAATTTAGAAGTTATGAATTGTCGTTTTATTATGAGTTTAAGTCTTCCGCATTACTTTAGTTGATATTAAATTGAAATGTTAAGGTGTTAGATTGGTTGGTTCGCTCACATCGGGGGGTAATGTGGTGCCAGTCGCGGCTCAGTTTGGGTCGTGACACACGTGGTATCAGAGCATAGTTAGTTGGTCCATTCACACAGAAAAGAGGTCTAGTCGGGTCTTAAAAGAACGGTAGGGGACGCCTTTACTTTTCTTGAGAGGCTATAAGATTTAGGGAACAATCATCTTTCTTTCTTTCTTGTGCATTACTTGGATCCAATTGGTATTGGTGATACAATTGGATCTGACCACTTCCTCATTCGCAGTGGTTAGAACAGAGCAACGACTACGCCACATCAACATCAGCAAGACACGAGCATTTGAACCAGCCACGTGGGCTGTACTCGGAGTGTCAACCGTGGCAAGAGGCGTGGTAGAGGTCGGTGGAGGACGTATTAGGGGTGCCGACGACGAGCACCAGCCCATCTGTGTAGGGCGGGGACTCCTCACGACTGAGGAGGGTTAGTAAGAGCACAGGGGAGGTATTGGGGAGGAATGCACCAAGAAAGAACGAGGAAATGCCACACCAACCTACCCCACGAGATGATCAATCAGGTGCCGCTGTCTGGGGGTGTCTGATCAGGTCAGGCACCCCCAACGTCTTTCTGCACCAAAACACTCGGTTTCAGAGGCACGCACACCGCACGCCTACTATGCGCCCCTCGTATGGATGCTCATGGAATAGGCCAGTTTCCACGACTGATAGGGCTATAAGACAAATTGAGCAGCCGAACTTTTTAGTAAGGTTCTTGAATGAAACTCCGTATTAAGGGTGCAGGAATCTGGTCGGATTGCTCCGTTTAGTTTGACTGTCATGAGCTACTACACCAAGAGGGTATAGTAGAACGTTTGGTGTGTACGTTCGTGAGTTACCAGTTCTCAAGGGGACGCCAAAAGGTGGTGGCGGTCATGCCCCCCTTACCTTGATAGATAATGAAAAGGGACGAGTCGTGACCATAGCAAGGTAGGAGGTCGGTCAAATCATATGAGACTAAGTTTTCAGTGCAGCTATCCAGATACCACCCAACTATTTTCGTCCACAAGAGCGGATTCGCCGTTTTGTGAAGGGGTTTAGATCAGAATGCAAAATTTCATCACCACCCATCAAGCCTACAGGTATCAGGTTACGCGCAAAAATCTTCCAAAAGTGTAGATTTCGTGTAGAGGTGGAAGGCGTGAATCCGATAATTCACCACGGCATCGACATAATCAAATATGTTTCGAAAAAAGGGTGTGAGTTTCAATGGTTCTTACTCTGAGGACAGAAGTTCCGGGGTTACCTACTCAGTCTGACCCATCAGTCTCACTCAGACTGTATTTGGGGGTCCACACCCAGAATGGTCAACATTTCTCTGATATCCCATGCTGATCTAGAGAGTGTTTGGGTTTGGGGACTGGGCATCTCAAGAGGTCTTGTCCAAACATATCGTAGACCCCCAACAGTTATAGGTAGAGGTGGTCATGGCAAGGCCTTTTCCGGCGGACGAGGTGGTCGAGGTTTAATGGTTTTCCCCAAAATGGCCGTGGTGATGGGCAACACTGGATCCACTACATACAACAAATTGTAGGGGCAACGGACAAACAAAAACAAAGGGGCCCATTGTTAGTCTTTCCCTGGTGGATCAGAGGCGGAGACTCGGATGCGGTCATCACCAGCGGTAATCTCTGGTTTGTGATTGCCTGGCTTCTGTATTTTTTGAATCCTGGACCCCCCACATTTTTGTTATGGTATCTTCCTCATTTGCTAATGGTCTAAATTTAACATGTGAATTTACTTGATACGCCTTTCGTGTTTTTCTACTTCTACTTCCGGTGGGTGAGGTCTGGGTAGTTTGAGAAAGGTATATAGGTCTTGTTTGGTTGAACTTTTGTGGGGAGCACACTTATGTAGATTTGGTTATCTTAGAAATGTTTGATTTTGATTTAATTCTGGATATAGACCTTTGGCTTTCCTCACGCAATTGCGATCTGTATGTAATGCTAACACGGTGACGTTAGCCAGCCGGGGGACAGATCCGTGGAGTGTGGGAGGGGGACTACACTTCCAATCCGGTGCGTATAATCTCCTCCTATCGTGCTAAGAAATTGTTAGTAAAGGGTGTTTACTTTCTTGGCACATCTCAAGGAGACACTACCCAAGTCCTCGATTGAGTCCGGTTTCGGTGGTTTCGTGAGTTTCTGATGTATTCCCTGCCAAGATCTTCCGGGTAATGCCCCAGATAGGGATCTTGACTTCTGTATTGACTTTGAACCGGGTACAAAACGCCACCATTTCTATACCTACCCCCTTTAACAGAATGGCCCCCGCGGAGTTAAAGAATTTAAAAAGCCCAACTTCAAGAATTGTTGAGCAAAGGCTTTATTAGACCAAGTGCATCTCCTTGGGGTGCTCCGGTTTGTTTGTCCCAGAAGAAAGATGGGAGTTTTCGGATGTGCATAGACTACCGTCATCTGAACAAGGTGACTATAAGACAAAGTATCCCTCGTCCTCGCATTGAATTACTTGTGTCGACAACTCAGTTACACTGTGCTTGTGTCTCTCTATAAGATTGGCTTAGATCCGGTTATCATCAATTGAAATCGAGCAACGATGTGGGCCAAAGACTCTTTTTATAACCAAGGTATGGGCATACGATTTTTAGTGATTGTCTTTTGGTCTTACGATGCCCCTGCTACTCTCTGCGTTCATGAGTTTTGATGAACGGGATTTTTAAGCATATTTAGATCCTTGGTGATCGTATTTTTGATGATATCTGAGATACCCAAGAGTAAGAAGGAACATGAGCAGCATTTGAGAATTGTATTGTAAAGTTGAGGGATTGAAAAGCTTTAAAATCCAAATTCTCTAAGTGTGAGTTTTGGCTATATGCAGTGTCCTCTTCTTGGGGCACGTGGTTTCTAGGGATGAGTGATGGTGGATCCCTCTAAGACCGAACGTAGTGAAGACTTGGGTAAGACTACTAATGTGTCAAAAATAGGAGCATTGTTTGTTTAGCTACTACTACTACCGCGAATTTGTCAGGGATTCGCTTCTATTCTTCCCACTGACGACTTGAACCTAAACAAAATGTTCCATTTTTTTTGTATGGGTCGTATTGAAGTGTGAGGAAAGCTTTCCAGAGTCCAAGATCCTGTTGACTACTGCAAGGCCAATTCTCCCTTGCCAGTGGAAAGCAAGAATTTCATTGTGTATTGTGATGCATCTTATTCGGGTTTTGGGTGCAGTGCTAATGCAAGAGAAGAATGTGATTGCTTCGCTTTCAAGACATTAAAAATGCATGACGATAACTATCCACCTCACACTTCGAATTGGCCGCGGTAGTGTTTTTGCCTAAAGCATGGAGGACAACTATTTTAATATGGGTGTTAATGGTGAGGTTTCTAATACTGATCACGTAGTCTTACAGTAAGGTCTTCACTCAAGCAGGATTTGAATTTGAGACAGAGGATTGATGGCACTACTGAAGGACTACGAACATCACTATTTTGTACCATCCAGGGAAGGCGAATGTTGGAGCGGATGCTTAAGTAGAAGGCGGGAAGCATAGGGTAGTCTAGCTCACTCGCAGCTTCTAAGCGCCCATGCTAAGAAGTTCAGATATTTGGGCTAACGACCTTATGAGATTAGAAGTAAATGAGAAGGGAGGATTTTTAGCTGGTGTGGGGCAGATCTTCCTTCTTGACACGTTAAGGAAAGCAGTTTAATGAGAAACAATTGATCCGATCCGAGATCAAGTGTTGCAAGAGAGCTCATAAGCGAAATCGAGAGGAAGGTGTTTTTGAGGTTAAGGGAAGGGTATTTGTACTCGCGTCGATTAGTTGATCAACACTATTCTGACATGGCTCATAGTTCAAGTATTCGATACATCCGGGCGCAACCAAGATGTACCGTGACCTACAGCAACCCTTCTGTGGAGAGAATGAAGCGTGTATTATGGCTTTTTAAGTGCCAAATGTCCCAAAATTGTCAACAGTCAATGTATAACCCAAAAACACCAGAGGCCCCGGAGGAACCTATAAGAGAATGATGCCCATTCCGGAATGGAAATGGAGAGAATTGCAATGGACTTCATGTTTGGTCCTTCCAAGACAATATGGGCAAGTTCGACTCTATTTGGTGATTGTTGACAGATTAAACTAAGTCTGGCTCATGTCATTCCGGTCTAAGGTGAACTTACAATGCAGAGAGTGAGCAAACTTTACATCCAGGATTGTTCGGTTGCATGGTGTTCCAACTATCCATTCAAATACCATCATCTCAAATAGAGGTTACTCAGTTTACTTCTAAGTTTGGAAAACATTGCATGCCGGAATTGGGTACTAGGTTGGATCTTAGCACCTAGCGTTTCTATCCGCAGACCGATGGTCATCTGAGCGAACTATGCAAGTGTTTGGAGGATATGCTCGTGAATGTGTGATAGAATCTCGGTGGTCCCCATTGGGATACTTCTTACCCCTTCGCGGAGTTTCATATCAATAATAGCTACCACTCAACATTGATATTGCCCCATTTGAAGCATTGTATGGTAGGAATGTAGGTCTCCCCATTGGTTGGTTTTGAGGCATCGAGGTTTAGACCTTGGGGTACTGCCTTTTGAGGGACTCGATTAGAAAAGGTGAAAATCTTCAAGAAGCTTCTATCGGGCAAAGTATAGACAAAAAGATATGCAGATAAAAGGTTTTAGAGACGTTAGTTAGGAGGGGGAACAGTCTTGTTGAAAGTTTCGCCAATGAAAGGGGTGATTGGTTTTGTAGAAAGAGGCCAGCTAAGCCTCAAGGTACATTGGCCATTTGAATACTTAACGAGGAGGGAAGGTGGCTTATGAAGTTTAGCCTTGCTCCAGGGTGTCTGAGTACATCGGTGTTTTCATGTGTCGATGTTGAAAAGAACCATGGGGATTGAAATTACATTATCCGTTGGGATTCATTTTGCTTGTGTAGAATTGTCTTATTGAGGAGGAACCTGTGCTATTTTAGATAGAGAAGTTCGGCAAAGTTGAGGGCAAGAGATGCATCCATCAAGGTGGAATGAAGAAATCGACCTGTTTAAAAGCCCTTTGGGAGAAGGAGGCAGATATGCGAGAAAGATACCTCACATCTGTTTACGGATTCAGTATTCTTTTCGCCCTTGTTTTTCCTTCTTGTGATCCCGTTCGGGGACGAACGATGGGCAAATTGGTATCTCTATTGTAACGACCTGAGAGTAGTCGTTTTGAGCAACAATTTTATTCTTTAAAACTGGTCAGAGGTGACGGAGCCCCAGACTGCCGTCAGGGCACGAATTACGGACCGTCGTGGAGGGTGGTCGTTTTCAAAACCACTTAGAAATCTGAAATTGGGTACATGAAAATCGACTTCTTGAACGTCATGTGACTGAAGGCAATGACGGACCGTCGCAGGGCTCGACGGCCGTCACACAGGCCATCCACGATTAAAACCAAGTCTCTGTACCCCACTTGTGACGGACGTAGGACGGACCGTCGCAGTCGCGACGACCCGTCACGGGCTATACGCAATCCCAGTTAGCGGGTGCGATTTTCTTTACACGTTTTAAGGGACGTTTTTGACTATTCTCCTGCTTTAATTATAAAAGTTAGAGGGTTAATGTTAATAAGTCTAAATTTACTTTTGGGGTTAAAATAGGTAAACATTAATTCATTAGTGGGTTTTATTCTCCATCTTTCATCCCTAACTTAATAATAAATTATGGTAAAAGAAAGAGGGTTGAATACGAAAAATATAAAGAACAGGACCGAAGAAAAAGAGAGGAGAACGATTAGGAGAGATAAGGAACGAAAGGACACAAGAATTTGAGGAATTTGCTTGCTTTGTCAACGATTTCTTTGGTTATGTAGGGTGTTATGTTTTTACACTATTTTGTAGTAAACTTATAGCGCATGATTGTGTCGATTTTGAGTCATTACTTAAGTCTTCTATATTCTTTAATTGCTGTAGCATGTGTGATCTTACCATATATATAAGCATTATGTGATAAAATAAGCATGATAAGCTATTGAATCCTTAAATCTTGAAGAAACCCTAACTACTGTTTGTTAATGACGATGCCTTGTATAAAAGGAAATGCTTAATGAATGAAAGTAGTGAGATTATGGGATCGGTGCCCACGTTCCGGTAACGCGGACGATGTAATAGAAATATGAGGATCGGAGTGTCACGTTCCTCAGCCCAGTGATAGTACTATGGTCGTGGTGCCACTTTCCGTACCGAGGATAAATATGGATTCCGGATTGTCACGTTCCGACACCAGGATAGTCTTGACGAAAGTGCCACGTCCCGTTACAGGAAGACTATGAGGATCGGAGTGTCACGTTTTCCGACACAAGGATAGAATGGGAGCGGAGTGTCACGTACCGACCGAGGTAAATACAAATGAATCTTGAAAGATACTAATCTACTCACTCTAAAGAACATGTTTCCCAAACGGTATGATGGGAGGGCGTGAGTCCCTCATTGATGTGCTTGGTGTTTGTAACCAGGAGTATGGGTGTAATTATAAAATGCTGGCCTGCGAAGGATATTAGTTGATTTTTATGATGTTACTTGACTTGATATATACTGGTTTCTACTTTTGAGATTGGGCCGATGATACCTCTCGACTTTGGTTTGTACTGCACCCCTACTTTTATGTTTTCCTTTTGTTTATTTGTGGAGTGCAGGCAAACGTGCCGTCATCTTCTACTCAACATTAGTTCAGCCAGTCTTCGTCACCAACACCGGCTACTTCAGGTGAGCTATGCTTTCTACTTGGACTGGATCTCCTTCCTCATGTCCGAATGCCTTGAAGGTTTCGGCATAGAGCTAGCTTTTATTTGTTTTAGTTTCTTAGAATACTCTTAGAGTTTGTAAAATTGATCATTAGAAGTTCTGTGGTGAGGACTTCCCGATTTTGGGATTAATATAAATTTGAATTGAGAAGAATTATTAATTGTCTTTTATTATGAGTTTAAGTCTTTCCGCATTCACTTTATGTTGATATAATTGAAATGATAAGGTTTAGATTGGTTGGGTTCGCTCACTCGGGGGGTTATGTGGTGCCAGTCTCGGCTCAGTTTTGGGTCGTGACAGTGCTTGAGAGGTCTATGTGACTGGCTTAAGATAGATTAACAAGTTTTAAATTTTTCCGCATTGTGAACTTATGAAGGTAATGATAAGCTAAGAGGACTAGTCTTCCAGTTCTCAAGAGGATGAGGACGCTGGTTACGTCTAGGGGTGCTTCCCCCGTTGTGAACTTCGTTCGCCTACAAAACAAGAGTTGGGTGCCCATTCAGGCTAATATCCTTCTCTATACTTGACACGTAGATCATGTTATGGCTAACATCTACAACCTTTATTTCGAAAGCGCTATAAGTTGACTCATTTTGGTGTGATTAGTGTAATGAGAAAATGTTATCTTTTGATTTTTACAAAAAAAAAAAAAGAAGAAGAAGAAGAAAGAGAAAATATAAAAATATTTCTTCTTTTAGGAGTTATTATACCCTTTTAAAAAATGAAATTAAAGATTTTTCACTATCAAGTAAAATAAAAAATCAGTTTCTTTTGTATAATTAATTTTTTTAAAAACAAAATAATTTAATGTCTTAATGCTCTGAGAAATATTGTATTTGTCAAGTCAAGTGTTAACATTTAAAACATACAAATAAAATTGAATCATTCAATCTAAACGAACTACGCACACCTGATTCACAACCCAATGAGATACGTAGGCAACCCTCTTTGGATTCGGTGATCTTTAGTCAAAAATAAAAATAAAAATCCTTTTTAAAAAAATAAAAAAAACAAAACAAAAAATAATAATAAAAAATTTAATTTTTATTGGAAACAAGTTTTTCTTAATTTTATTTTAATAATTAAAAAAAAAACTAAAGGATTTTATTTAAAGCTCTTAAAAACGTAGTTATTTTCAGAAAAAATATGCAATGATCTTATTCATGTTTCCAATCATATTACGGATTTGATCAATGCATCATCAATTTTTTTTAGTTTTTTTAAAAAACCTAATAATTTAGTAATGGCTAACCCTTAAAAACTTTATCGTCCATACAGACAGTTAACTGAAGGTGGTTGATTTGTGGTTAAGCTGACATCATATCCCTACACTACAAGATCAAAAGGGAAAAAGAAAATGACCCACAGCGACGTAAATGAGTCGGACAATGACGAGGTCCGAAATTATATGACCTCACAAGAAATAGTGTCAACATAAGAGGAAAAGGTGGTAAGACAACGAATGACAGAGATGTACGAAGCTTAGATAAGTGGACGAGCTCCACCATCTTCAACCCGTGACTATCTAAATACAAATATGTCACCCCCTATCCAAGTGTCGACAAATGATCCAATTTATCCATCTAGATTCGGTCCTTATGCTAACTCATTCAACGTAGTTGGAATTTCTACAGTGTGCCCTTCGAGTACACCAATGACGAGTAATCCACTCTTTGTGATGAATTTGCCGACTAATAGCGTATCGCAACCTATAATGGAGCCAAAATCAAACGGTGATCTTCCACCTAATGTTCCATATGATTGAGATTATAGCCTTGAATTGACTTTCAAAATTCCAGGATTTTACCCTCACACTCATCAGTATAGTTCACTTGTTGAAGCTGAAAATGCTATTAAGAGCGAGGAACATGAAGAAATTTCTAGAAAAATGAAGAGTTTGGAACAAAGTGTAAGAGATATGCAAGGATTGGAGGATCAAAAAAGTGTCTCATTCAATAATTTGTGCCTATTTCCCCAAGTTCATATACGCATTAAAACTCAAAAGTTTGATAAATATGATGGACATGGAGATCTTGTAGCGCATTTAATATATTGTAATCAACTGAGAGGGTCTGGAGATAAGAAGAATTGCTCATGACTTATTTTGGGGAAAGTTTGATGGGAATTGCCTCAGAATGATTCATAGATCAAGATACTTCTAACTGGCATACATGAGATGATTTGACTCGATATTTTGTTCAACAATTTCAATTTAACATTGACATAGTGCGAGATTGTACTTCATTCGCCAACATGAGGAAAAAGACCATCGAAATTTTTTGTGAATATGCTATTAGGTAGAGAGAGCAAGCTTACAGGGTTAAGCTACCAATGAAAGAGTCTTAAATGATTGTTGTTTTCCTTCAAGCGCAAGAACCTGACTACTTTCATTATTTATTTCTATTGTTGGAAAAACATTCACCGAAGATACTAAGATTGGTGAAATGGTCGAAAATGACATCAAGTCTAGAAAAATTGTAAGTCAAGTTGCCTTGAAATCCACCACACAAGTGATTAAAAATAGATTAAGAAATCTTGGTGGAAATAAATGAAAGAGGATGTAGTAAATGTTGTTTTTGACACACAAAAACGTCTAAGGGGTCTAGTTTATCAATATGCACCACCTTAAGTCCATCACTATTTACCCATGCAAGACACACTATACTTTATGGTCCCACATCAATATGCAGTCTATGGTTCACAACCATATGCATATCCATCAAACTATCCTCCATGGTGAGCACCAACACATCAAAATATGTGTGCCTCTTCTCAAAATTTTCGAGCACCTTATAATTCCAGTCCAAGATAGGGATTTGAATGAGATCAAAGACCTCTGAACAATTTCACACCAATTGGAGAGTCTAACACGAGTTTATTTGAGAAATTGAAATGTCTGAATATGATAGAGTCGATTTCTCAAAATTTTACAGATCCACGTTCAAAAGATTTCTATCCTTTAGCACGATATACATACCATTCCGATGACCTAGGGCAAAGTACTGAAGATTTTCGAACTTTGAAAAGTGAGGTGAAAAAGTTCCAAGCAAAGATGATTGT
This sequence comes from Solanum habrochaites, assembly GCA_027704765.1. Lineage (NCBI taxonomy): Eukaryota > Viridiplantae > Streptophyta > Magnoliopsida > Solanales > Solanaceae > Solanum > Solanum habrochaites. The sequence continues at coordinate 32,457,705 of JAKWJA010002498.1, read as the reverse complement.
GGTCCAAATTGATAATCCCCCAAATGTTACTTATAATCATCTACCAGCACCTAATGATGTACACTTCATCGAGATGATGTGTGATGACAATTTTCTCAAATATGAAGAAAAGACAACCGAAATTGGTGGAGCTTTTACGATGGCTAATTTGCAAAGCAGTGGCTAAGAAGTAGAGCTTGGTGATTGGGAGACACCCTTTTTTTTCTCTAAAAAGAGTGTATGAATAGTTTATTTTGTCATCATTTCTTCTATGCAATTCTTTAATATTATATTTTAGTAAGTCATACCTTCCTATCATTTCTTTATGTAATTATTTGTTGAGTCTTGTCGTGGTTTGGATTATTATAGAGTTGTAACCTAAAATTTAGTTGGTTATCTTGTCAACAAGTCCTTTTATCTTAATATAATATTTGTTTTGTGTCACTTTGATCCGTTCTATTTGACTTTTGCATACGTACATTTCTACTCAATTTTTTTGACATAATATGCAAGAGGATTTGGTCAAATCTTAAGATTATATCTAGTCATGGAATGAATACACCAAAAAAACTCCAAAAAAAAAATACATTCTAGGAGATGAATTAGGACTTAAACACCTTGATACATCCTTTAGTATCGAAAAATGATTGAAAGAATAAATTTCATTAACACGTCATTTGTTGTCGAGAAGGTACTACTCGAATGAAAATTTCAAGCTGGCAAAAATGATAAACATATCCATCAATGCATATGTTGCACAAAGATACTGTGTGATTTTCATTTCACATCATAAAGTGCATGCCTGTATTGGACATTTGTAATAATTGATATGACGAAGACATTTCATTCTACTATTCAAACACTGTGTAATCCTTTAATACCCCTTTTGAGCCTTAATTTTATTTTCTTTCATAATCCACTTTTGGAATCAAAATACAAGAAAGAAAATTCACAAAAAAAAAGAAGAAAAAGAAAAAAGAGAAGTAACAAAAAGAGTAAAAATAAGTCAAAAAAACAAAAAGTGAAAAATGGTTTAAAAAAATGGGATAATGCACAAGTACCCCCTCAACCTATGTCCGAAATCTCAGAGACACAGTTATACTATACTAAGGTCCTATTACCCCCCTGAACTTATTTTATTAAAAAATTTCTACTCCTTTTGGGCCTACGTGGCACTATTTGTGGGTCCAACGTTGGTTGACTTTTTTTCAAATTAGTGCCACGTAGACCGAAAAGGGATAGAAAATTACTTATAAAATGAGTTCTGGGGGGTAATAAGACCTTAGTATAGTATAAGTGTGTCTCTGGGATTTTGGGCATAGGTTGAGGGGATACTTGTGCATTTTCCCTAAAAAAAATCAATAACAACATAAGAATAAATTTTCTGAACTACGTTCGACCTTATTCTTGCTTTGACAAGATACGGAGGCAACCTTGGTTTGAGGTTCGGTTCGATCAAGAAAAAGTATAGAAAATTTTCATCAGAAAAACTTGGGTATCAACAACAACAACACAACAACAACAACAACAACAACATCATCAACAACAACAACAATAACAACAACAACAACAACAACAACAACAACAACAACAACAACAATAATAATAATAATAATAATAATAATAATAATAGTAATAATAATAATAATAATAATAATAATAATAATGGGATAAGGAAAAGACTAAACTACCCTTCAAAAATCCAAATTAGACCTTTTTTTTTGAACAGCCAAACTTCAAATCTGCATATATCACCTGTACGAACTCGAAATCACGCAAACTCCGCGGTGTTTAAAAGATAATTTTAATATTTCTCTTGAAGTATCTGAAAACATACCTAAATCATCCTGATCTAGGAGATATGCTCGATTTAAGTTAGCTTAAAACTCAACTCAACATACTTAATAAAATTTTCAAATTTCAATTCTTTCCAAAATGACTCTCCAATTATTAACTTCTTTCTAGTTCTTTTAATTAGTGAGATGTTACAATAAATGTGGTAAAAGTATCCATCGATATTATTTTAAAAAAAGGATACCTATGCCATCAGTTTTGGTGATAACAATAATTAAAGCTTTCCTCATGATTTTTTCAAGTGAATATGGTTAATTTAAGTCACAAGTTAGAGCTAGGTTGAGTTATTGATGAATGTAGACTCAAAAAAAGAAAGAATAAAAAGACCGTACAAATTAAATATAATTTCATATCATATTCTGCTTGTTAAAATATTAATAAGGTGACTTCTGAAGAGAGATAAATAAAGTTGAGTGACCTTATTACAAAATTAAAAAAATACGACTTTAGATAATTATCAACAGTTGAGTCACCGTTTTATCATAATTGAGATAATCTATTAATAACGACATTCTATATTATTATTTAATTTTCCTGGTCGGTAAATTTACTTTCCAAGACCTCCCCAACCCGCCTCCAATACTTTATATGTTTTCCTCTTAGTTTGAAACCCTTTTACCTATCAAAAGCCCTTGCAAAACACTCCTATTTCCTTATCAAATGTCGGCAATTCTTTCAACTACCATACCAAAACTACGACCTAGACCCTAACCGTGTATACTGTACTTTTGGGAACATATATTTTATTTTCGCCCGCGACAAGCCTCAGACTTGAAGTTATTCATGGTACATGTACATTCAGACAGTTCAGATTATCATTGGGATCGAGGTAAGGGGCTATTGTGGGTATATAACAGTTGTTTGTGTTCGTTAAGACTTGTAGGGATTGTGTGATGTTCGTACTTGTCAGGATTACAGAGGTCTAGCTAGGTTATTGCTTTTTATGTCTTTATATTGTTTTATTACAGGGAGACAAGGTATTGTACTTGCGTTTCACCCGTGCCCTTTGCATTCAATACTTATACTTTATTTTTAGTTTTTAGGTTACCTCGCATGCTCGGTGCATTATTTTGTACTGAATCTTCTTGCTGCGGTGAGATACATTCATGCCTACAGGTCTTGACTGACGACCAGATCAACATCCCAAGTAGCATAATGCCTATCCAAATGATTGTTTCACTCATTTCTTCCAAGACTTCCAAAATTGTAGAGGTTCAGTTGTTTTGTTGTTTATAGATTTTAGGCATGCTAGGTCCCTATCCCATCCAAATGTTATATTCATAAAGGCTTGTAGACTAGCATATTGGGTTGTATAGCCAGGTTATTGGCCATGTTCTCTTGCTTTGTCGTTGGATGATGTTCGATAACAACTTGACATATGATTAGTTACATACTTGTTTTCAGCTTCTATATAGAGATCATGGTGGCTTTGACGGTCCACATAGTGTTTTTGCTTTTTTAGATACCATGGTGGCCTCGATGGGAAAAACATGCTTATATGCTAGTTGGTTATTGCTTTACAGAAATTGTTAGGAGTAGTTCTTTTCTTTGTAGGGCTGTGGAAATGAGCGTTTGTGTGGCTACCAATGCTCCATTAGCAAGTGGTTTGGCAAGGTCGGCTCAGGCCTAATTTTTGGTTTCAGGTGATAGTCGTGGCCCTCAAGTTTGGGGTATGAAAACTAGCATCATCCACAAGAAAAATTATCTAAATCCTAACGGACTCCACTCTGGTGCTTGGAATTGGTTTGGAAACTCGTGCACATACTCAAACTACATTACCCACATAATTCGTCATTCCAAACTCAATGGAGATATCAAAAGCTGCCAATGAAGGTCTTCTTAACAAAAAGTGTGGCCCATACCCAAAGCTCTATTGAGGACAAAAGCCACACGGTTGTTTGAAATGAGTTGAAATCCTGGGACCCAAACCTAATAATCTACTAGACCAAAATCAATGTTCAAGAGCTAACAAAAACACCGAAATTGTATTCTGAGACTATTTACCTACAATTTTGACCAAAGTAAATTGTTCAAGTTTCAGACGCTCTAAAATACAAAAAAATTGCATAAAAACAAATGGAAAATCAGGTGACCAATTGTTAGTCCTAATAAGTCATAAATGACTTGGGGTCACTGTTACAAAACTTTTTGGCCTGCGGCAGAGGGTTTTTCCAATTAAAGTGACATTATTGATTAAGAAATTATTTATTTTTTCAGAGACGTCACTTGGAATTAAATTGTGATGTTCCAAGTCACCTTTTTGTTTAATCTCTAATCAAAAGGAAATGACTCTTTGTTTGGTCTGCGAACTAGAAATTTGGGTAAGGAATTGTGTTGAACGAGAGAAAGGTAGTAGGCATCCCTCGAGTCTCGTGCTTCTAATACCGCCATTTTTATTGACTTATACTTACTTTAAAATGTTTCTGAATATATTATTTTTCAGGCCATGACTTATTCACATTTTTATTGTTGAACTTTTATTTGATTTTAAATCAGATGCATAACTGCATTCTCAATTTTTGATATTTTGAGACATAACTGTCTTCTCCTCTCGAGTTTATCACATCTAATTTTTCTATTTACACCTCTTGATTTAAATTAATGAACTTTTAAAATAATTTGATCAAGGTGTGTAACCACATCCTTAAATTTCTTTTAGTGTCTCAAAGAAATGTGGAACCACATTCTTAGTTGAATCAAATATTTTTTAAAATGCCTCAAACTCATCTAGATTAAAATACAATTTTTTTTCTTGATACATAAAACCAAATAAAGTAAAATAAATCCAAATTGGAAGGATACAATATACAATTCTGACATCATTTTTATATCCTTTTATTTTATATTACTAATAATATTTTTTTAGCCTAACTAGAACTACTTTATCACTATTATTTAAATCATCACAGAACAATGTCATTGCCTATTCATTTTAAGAGGTCACAAGTAGCGAATTGACATAATAAAAGTTAAAGGGAAAATGCACAAATACCCCTCAACCCATGCCCAAAATTTCAGAGACACACTTTTACTATTCTAAGTTCTTATTACCCCTGAACTTATTTTATAAGTAATTTTCTATCCTTTTTCGGCCTACGTGACACTAACTTGAAAAAAAAAGTTAATCAGCGTTTAGCCCACAAGATAGTGCGATGTAGGCCGAAAAGGGTAGAAAATTACTAATAAAATAAGTTCACGGAGGTAATAGAACCTTTGTATAATATAAGTGTGTCTCTGAGATTTCGGACATAGATTGAAGAGGTACTTGTGCATTATCCCAAAATAAAAAATAGTCATTGTTAAAGCTATCTTCATTCATCAAACAAAGATATAATAGCTAACAAACTGTTCATTGTAATGGAATTTTGAATAAAAATAGAAAAATTATCATAAAATTACATCGAATTTCATAAATAAATAAATGAATAACGCAAAGTTGAACTTTAAATAAAAAAATAAGTACATCAAAATTTTGATCAAACCTTGATTAGAACACCAACGAATATATTTGCAGACATGTAGTGGTATATGTGTTGTATTTACATGAAAGAAATGAGAAAGAAAAAATGTGGATGAATTGTTGTATTTTTAAAAGAAAAATAAAAAAGATCTGAACGTGGGTAAAGGTAGTGAGGTTGTGGGGGTGAAGTGGGGTGATGGTAGCTGTGGTAATGGGGTGAAGGGTAGTTAAGTTATTATTATTTTTTAATAATATAATATAATATAATATAATATAATATAATATAAATATAATATAATATCATATATATCTCTAATAATAATCTAATATAATATAATCTAATATAATCCTAATATAATATAATATAATATAAATCATATAATATATATTTTTGTATTTAAAATCTTTTAAAATATACTTACTAAAATAAGACAAAAACTAAAACATCTAACTTAGACATAAAAGAAACATTTAAGGAATAAAATAGTGTAAAATCTTATGTTCCGTAAAAAATTACGTATCTACAGTTTGTCCCTTTTTGTCACGCCACGACCCTACACCCAGAATGTGGCCAGCACTCAAAAACCATTGATGACCTCGAACAAACCCTTGGCCTGACTTACTTAACTCAACGAAAGACAATACACATAGTGATACAACGACGATCAATAACTCAACTAACTGATAAAACTGAGAATGTTTTTAAGATTATACATTCAACTGGACAAATGTGGCAACCCAAGTCTTTACAAATCAAAAGATAATGAAAAGACTAAAGGACAAAAATCTTTCTGTCTATCTATGCAACCTTCTAAAACTGGGATGGATGTTGGGATAGATCCCACAACACCCTAATAAAGAAAATATTATAAAAGAAAGAGTCCTCTGGAATGCAAGGAGGCTCACCACTGATTCTGGAGTGCTCAACTGGATCAATAGTGCGTTGGATGCCGATCCTCATTACCTGGTCTGCATCATTATACGAATGCATGCCAACTGACATCAGTACCTTGAATGTACGAGTATGTGAGTTGGAATGCTAAAACAACTTAAACTTAAAAATAGTAAGAATAAAATACTTATCTTGACTTTACTCAACTCATGAATAATATGACTCAATAATACTGACTCATTTAATCATAAAACAATTTAAAAATAAGTGAAATATAAAGAAAAATGTGTTTTGAAACATGTTGTAAATTCTGAATGCATACAAGGATACAAATAAAATGATGTACATACATAAATACATTTAACTTCTGTGGGAGTTTCTCTAACCGACAATCATTATTTAAGAGCTACAACAATGATACAACAATCTACCTCACGCTGCCAGCGTAACCTATACCCGGCGAAAGATATAAGATTTGAACTGCCTAATGGATCCACTAGTCCACTGTGAAAAGGTTTCATCTATAAAGTGTGACCCTTTTCTACCCATGGTGGCTACATGGTTTATGGAGGCTGTGAGTTGACTGAACTCTCCCCCATATCAGTGCTCAATACTACTCCCAAAATATAATAGCTCTTATGTTTTAAAATCATACTGATTCTGTGACTTGAGATTAGTGCTCAAAGTACTTAGCTTAAAGGATATATTAGAAATCTTAGTTCCCCTGCTTGCTTCATTTAGAAAGCTATTTCTCTCTAACTGAAAACTAGCCGGAAGGCACTTTGGAAATCTCAGTTTCCCTTCTTTTAAATGTGAAAACATTTTAAGTTCTTTTGAAAATACTTAGCTCCCATATACTGCTTTGAAGGAATACCTCACTTTATTGTAAACTGAACTCAAGCTTAAGTCTTAAAACACCGTTCATATTTTTGAAAGACTAGAAAATTGAAATGACTATCCTTCCTTATCATTAGTCCCTTACTTCAAACGATCTTTCTTTCATCTAAAAACAATTTTAAAGTATTTGCAAAAGGCATCATGAAAGTATTTGGCTCTAACTTTTTCTTGAATTTGGAGTTATAGATTCAAGGTTGTAAATTCGTGTTTCTGGATGATTTCTATATTATTAGAAGTCATTTAGAGTAGTTAGAATCATTAAGAAGTGTTAAAACACTTTCGAAAGGCTTAGTCATACTGAATTAGGAAAGCTAGGCGAAAATGGTGATTTGAGTGCGCCGCACCAGAACCCTTGGTCTGAGGTTGCATCATGGCGCATTGCAGGCGTACTTCCCTAGAACCTTTGGTACAAATGGGGTGTGCCACGCCTTACCCTTCCCAGGTGATGCCTGAAAGATTTTTCATTGGTTTTTCAATGCTAAACCCCCTAAACCTTTATAGTTATTTTCCCAAACCCTTAGGATTGTTAGTACCTTCAATACCCAATAGATGTAACATCACAACGACCCAGAATTACATATCAAAGCAACAATAGGCATTCAACAACTCAATAAAAAAGAATCCAACAATGTCCTTCAAGAACTTCACTATTCTCATTCTACCAATTCAAAAATCATACGATTAAAACAATCTTTTTGTGTGGGTGAACTGACCCAACACTAAAAAGATCTCATATACCTTGATTGGGATCACCCCCGACAAATTCCACTCGCAAACCTTGGCGTTCTTGGCAAATTCTTGACCTTTGTCCCTTTTCCTCTTCTTTTCTTTCTTCTCCAATCCCTAAGCGTAAAGTTTAATTTTTCAATCTGAATTAAAACTTGTTTTTACCCCAAATAAACCCCTAAAATGAAATAGGAAATTAATTGGTAAAAAGACTGATTTACCCTTTCTTAAATGTGGACTTGGATTTTCCTTACCTCAACAGTCCAACTTCCGATAGACATATATCTATCATACGATATGAAAATTTCCCAAACTAGGTGGTGCTGGGAAGATCCCTCAAAGATCTTTTCAACAATATCAAGAACTACCTCAAACTCATCCTGAGCTAGAAGTTATGGCGGTTTGAAAATGACAAAAACTCATTTTCTTAACTTAGGCAATTTTTTGAGATTTTTCCATTTTTTTTCAAGAAGAATATTTTTAGTTTCTTAGCTTATTCTTAGTCATTTAAAATTGTGAGATGTTACACTCTTTGAATAGAAACACGAAGAGTTTTTAGACAAAAAAGTTGACAAGGTGACATGTTTTGACTGAACTTTTATTTGAATGACAAATATGCGACAGAGTCATTATTTTAATTTGGACATCCTACATATCACGGGTTATAAGGAAATCGGGTTATATGCGCTTCAAAGAGATGAGGTGATGATTTGGATTTAAGTGACGTTCCCTCGAGGCTCCAGATCTTGGTTCGTATCCTTAATTACATAAAAATGAAAACTAATAGTCAAAAGGAAAATAAAAGCACAAGCTCCTATCAATGAAACTTCACTTGAGTCTTGAATATTAGATATAACCTTGATTTGGGTGAGTATCTTGATCTAGAATTGAATTAGATGCTTAACTTACCACTTAGAGTGAGTTTTGGTACTCTTCAAAATGACAATTTGAATATGTTCTTGAATGACTACATGTTATCTTAATCAGAAGCTGAATAGAAAAAGATATGAAGAAGTCAGACTGCTACATGCATGGAAGAAACTGATTCTGACTATCATGTGATTGATCATTCTGAAAAGAGTTGAAACTTTGTTCTTGAATTTCAAATCCATGTTTTGCTTGAATAAACTTAAAAACCATCACAAACAAAAGAAATAAACAAAATATTTTGCCCCAATTTTTAATAGAAAATTTTTGTGAGTTATCAACTATTATAAATTAAGAAAAATATACTAGACTAGGACGTATTTATCCTAGTAATCCCATTATGTAGGATAGTCCTGCTAGTCCCATAATCCAGGAGGGTCCTACAAGTCTCATTATCCATGAGGGTCCTGCTACACTAATTCCCATCGTCCAGGAGGGTCCTGCTACACTAATTTCCATTGTTTAGAAGGGTCATGCTTTCCATTGTCTAGGAGGGTCTGCTTCCCATTGTCCAAAAGGGTCCTACTAATCCCGTTATGTTGGAGGGTCTTGCTAATCTAATTCCCATTGTCCAGGAGAGTCCTGCTAAACTAAATTTCATTGTCTAAGAGGATCCTGCTAAACTAAATCTCATTGTCTAGGAGGGTCCTGCTTCACTAAATTTCATTATACAGGGGAGTTCTGCTAATCCCATTGTCTAGTAGGGTCTTGATTTACTAAATCTCATTGTCCAGGAGGGTCCTGCTATATAAAATCATCAAATGAAATCATTACAACATTTTGTTTTGCCCCAGTTTGCACCAAATTTTTTTTATGAGCTATTAGTAGTGGTAATATTCAAAATAATAAATGTCTCAAATTAGGACTTGTATGTATCCCAAGAGAAAAAAATAAAATAATAATAATTTCTCAGACTAAAAAGCATTTATCCTAAAAGAGAATGAAAAAAAGTAAATGTCTCAAACTAAGAGGTGATTTTCTTAGGAGAAAAATACATGTGATGCATGAATTTTCTTTTCTTGCAATGATTTTTCGAATTTGAGGTTTCAAGATAACCTTTATGGCAGCAACATTTTTTTATTTAGAAAGAAAAAAAAAAGAAAAATTGTGATTTTTTTGTAGTGATCGGTTTGTGGCATTGGTTTTCAAGATGATTGCTGTTGTTATTGCAATATTAAACTATATCAGCTGGGCAGACTGTTTCCTTTTGTTAGTCAGCCCACCTTGATAAACTTGAAACCAACTCTAATTGCTTAGAACTTCAAACTTTTGATTTGTCATATTGTTTCCACCCTCCAATAATAATTGAAATCTTGTTTCATAGAATTCTTGAAAATTATCAATTGTTGACAAGTTACTATGCATATCACTATTTCTTGAATCATGTCATGATGAATGTGTTGATTATACTTTATTTTGTTCCATTTAAGAGATGATAGCAATTTTTAAATCATTTTCTGCTTGCTTAGTAAAGATTAACTCAAGATCGAATTGAGCGACACAAAATAAGAAAAAATAATATTTGACCTTTTGAGAAGCTAAATACATAAATATATAAATAAATAAAAATTGGACTTCATTAGTGGTGGTGGTCAATTCTAATGATCATGACATGCAATTTGGATTGAATGGTCTGGTCTGTCCAATCAATCTAAATTTCATCTTTGTCAATCTTTCAACTATGAAGTCAGATTTCTATACTCCAACTTTTGCAATAGACTTATGACTAACTCTTGACTGGTGGTTCCTCGAAAGGTTTTCACAGACAAGTCTCTCTCTTTTTGGTTACCTCTCACTCACTATTGTCTCATCCTAATCTCATCTACTGAAAAGGGGGCCGGGCTTAGCACGTTCTTTTTTGGGACACATAGGCTATTACAGACTTATGAGGATTTTCCTCGAAAAGATTTTCTCGTTTTCACTCCTTATGCGAGTGGCATGACATCTTTCCTTATATAATCGACACCGAAAGCTTGTTTGACTTGTTATTATTAAAAATTGATCATAAGGTCTTTATTTGATTGTAACGTGACTTTTGGACACGTTTACGAAAAAAGGATTGACATGAAAGCTCAAGATACTGCGTAACTGGGTTAGACTTACAACTTTTGAAATCGAATTTTTTTTTTAAATATTAATGATAATAATAGTAATAATAGTAGTAATAATAATAATAATAACAATAATAATAATAATAATTATAATTGTTGTTATTGGATTTCTTAACTCCTACTTTTCCTTTCCTCTTTTTTCACTTTTCTCCTTTTTTTGACTTTTTTTTTGAATTCTTTTTTTTTCCCTTTTCACTTTTGTCTTTTCTGGACTCTTCTTTTTCTCATTTTCTTTTGATTTTTTTTTCTAATCATTTTTTGTATTTGATTTCAAAATAAGGGGAATGAAAGAAAATAAAATTAAGGCTCAAATGGGGGTGGCAAATGATCACACAACGTTTGGATAGTAGAACAAATGTCTTCGTCATATCAATTATTAAAAATATCATATACAAGCATGCCCTTTAAGATGTGAAGTGAAAATCATACATTATCTATTTGAATGTACCATTGATGGATATGTATATCATATTTGTTCCGTATTTGTCAGCTTGAATTCTATATGTGAAGACAAATGACATATGTCAATTTAAATGAAATTTAAACATTCTGATATTAAAGGACGTATCTAACTGTTTAAGTCCTATATTCATTTCACTGAATGTATTTCTTTTTTGACTTCTATGATGTATTCATTTCATGACTTGAAATGAGCTTAAGATCTTACCAAATCCTCTTGCACATAATGTCATCAAAACTGAATTGAAAATATATGTATATAAAATATTTAAATAGAGCAGATCAAAGTGACACAAATAAAGATTATATTGAGTAAATGAGGAAAGACTTGACAATAAGACAACAAACTAAACTTCAGGCTATTACCCTACAATAATCCAAACTATTACAAGACTCAACAAATGAACACATAAAAGAAATGACAGAAGGAATAAAATCAATATCTGAATTGCGTAGCAGAAATGACGATAAAATAAACTATCCATACACTCTTTTCTAAGGAAAAAAGTGTATTTCAATCACAAAGTTTGACATCATAGCCACTAATTTGCACTTTGTCCATTAGAGAAGCTCCACCAATTTCAATTGTCTTTTTGAGAATTGATGGAATTGTTGCATTTTTTCCATCACATATCATATCAATAAAATGTATATCATTAGGCGTTGGGGGTTGATTTTGAGTAACATTTAGAGGGTCATTATTTTGGACCACAATCATCTTTGCTTGGATCATTTATTCCACCTCCCTTTTTCAAAGTTCGACTATCTTCAGTAGTGTGGCCTATAGCATCAGAGTGATATGCACAACATGTTGTGGGATTAAAATCATTTGCATGTGGATCTATGTACTTTTGAGGAATTGTCTTGATCATATTCCAATGTTTCAATTTCTCAAATAAACTTGTGTAAGACTCTCCAACTTGTGTGAAATTGTTCCTTGGCCTTTGATTTTCTTCAAATTCTTGTCTTGGACGAGGATTATAAGGTGCTTAAAAATTCTTAAAATATGGGCGAGCATTTTGATGTGTAGGCGCACATCATTAAGGATAATTAGTTGGATGTGGATAAGAATGTGGATTATAGACTGCATGTTAAGGTGGGACCATAGAGTATTGTGTGTCTTGCATGGGGTGATAATGATCAAATTGATATGTGGCATATTGATAAGGCGGCCCTTAGAATTTCTTTGTTCGCAGAAACAATAGTAGCTACATTCTCCTTCATTTTCTCCCCCCCCCCAAGATTCCCTGATTCATTTTTAATAATTTGTGTCGTGGCTCTTACAATTTTTCCAGGCTAAATGTCATTTCCCACCATCTCTCCAATCTTAATAACTTCAACGAATGTTTTTCCAACAACGGATAGTAAATAATGAATGTAGTCAGGTTCTTGCGCTTGAAGAAAAACATCAATCATTTCAACTGTTTCAGCGGTGGCTTGACCCTAACATTTTGCTCCCTCCACCCTAATAGCATATTCACAGAAACTTTTGGTGGTCTTTTTCCTCATGTTGGCAAGTGAAGTACGAATTGGAACAATGTCGATGTTATATTGAAATTGTGGAACAAAACATCGAGCCAAATCATCCATGTATGCCAATTAGAAGTATCTTGATCTATGAACCATTCTTAGGCGATTCCCATCAAACTTTCCCCAAAATAAGCCATGAGCAATTCTTCTTTGTTTCCACCCTCCTTAGTTGATTACAATATCTCTTTAAATGAGCTATAGGATCTCAATGTCCATCATATTTTTCAAACTTTTGAGTTTTAAAATCGATGGGTAGATGAACGTGGGGAACATGCACAAATCATTGCATGAGACATTTTGGTGACCTCCCAATCCTTTCATATCTCTTACTCTTTGTTCCAAACTCTTCATTTTCCTAGTCATTTCTTCATGTTCCTCATTCTTAATGGCTTTTTCAGCTTCAACAGGGGAACTATAGTAATGAGAGTGAGGATAAAAGTTTGGAATTTTTAAAGTCACTTAAGGGTTATAGTGTTGATCATACTGAACTTTAGGTGGAGGATTATTGTTTTATTATGACTACATTATAGGTTGCGAGACGCTATTAGTTGGCGCAGTTGACATGAAGAGTGAATTACTCGTCATAGGTGTACTCAAAAGGCGCACGGTATAAGTTCCTGGTACGTTGAATACGTCAGCATAAGGGCCAAATCTAGGTGGATAAATTGGATCATTTGTTGACACTTGGATAGGGAGTGACATATTTGTATTTATATAGTCACGAATCGAAGACGGTGGAACTTGTCCACTCATTCAAGCTTCGTACACCTCTGCCAGTTGTCGTCTTAATACCCTTACCTTTTTCTCTTGAAACTGTTTTTTATGAAGACATCTGGTTTCGAGCATCATCATTATCCGACTCAATTCCGTTTTTCTAAGCCATTTTCTTTTTCCCTTTTGACCTTGTACTGTAAGGATGAGATGGCAGCTTAACCACAAATCAATCACCTTTAACTTAACTGTGTGTATTGACAATATATTTTATTAGGGTTAGACCTTTTTAGTTATAATCACATGTTGCACGTCATGCGTACACAAGTTTTTTTTTCATTTATAGAGTGAGTTTTGAAAGTCTAATGTTTAATCCTAACTAGCTTAAGTACTTTATTTTTGTATGATTTATATTCCTTATATATATATATAATATATATATATATATATATATCTATATATATATATATAATATTTAAAATGATATATTAATCAATTCATTTGGATTGCGTACATAACTCGCTTGATAAAAATGATAAAGATCCTTTGCAAATAATAATTTTTACTAAAAATACACTTCCTTCTTTTTTTATTATTTTTAAAAATATAAATCTTTTATTTTCTTTGACTTATTGAAAGAAAATTAAGAAACAATATATTTTTGATCTTGATCATCACGAAATAGAAAAATAAATAAATAAAAATATATATTAATTTTCATTTGATGCTGAATTTCAAAGCTCTGAAAACCAATAGTCGAGAACACAAATAGTTGCATAACCGCTATACAAACCTTTTAGTCTTATTTATGAGAGTCTTTTTTGAATAAAGGTCACGAACCCAATAAGAGTTGCCTACGTATCTCATTGAGATGAGAATTAGGTGTGCGTAGTTTGTCGAAAGAGGACAATTAAGAAAAAAACTTTGGGGTATTAAATTTCTGTTTTTTATAAATGCAAGAAAATTATTTGGATTTTTCTTTTACAAACTTTCTGCAAAAAATCTAAATAAAAATATTAAAATATTTTCATTAAGTAATGCAAAAAAAATTATTTTATTTTTAAGAAATGTATAATAACTTCTATAAGAAGAAATATTTTTGTGTTCTTCCCTTCTTTACATTTTGCAAAAGTATTTTTAATCACACTAAAATACGTCAACTTGTAAAGACTTTTTAAATAGATGCATTTTCATGTAGCACATAAAATGATCTAAGTGATCAAGTAAGAGAGGGATACTTGTCTTGGATAGACCCAACTCTTGTTTTTAATCTCATTAAGTCATACGCAAATGATGCAAATAAGCAGAGTCTTTTAGGATAACCATGTCTATGTTCTAGCTTTACTAGATTATCCCCAAAAATCTGAACCTCTAAAGTCTATTACATATTATCTCCAAAATCTGAAAATCATTACATCAAGGACATCTAATCTTCAAATACTAAGTCTAAGAGTATTAAAGACACCAAAATATATGAATAAAATAGTTTATGTCCGAAAGCTAAGGACATTATGTCATGACCAATAGAATCCATACGATCTTGAAAAAGTATCTCACTCTGGAACCTGATATGCTGGAGACTGGATAGAGTTGAGGGTAAGTCAAAGTTATTGGTACACTCGCTGCACTCCACAAAGGAAAAACAAAGAAAATCATAAGTAGGGTTCAGTACGGGGCAACATATACTAAGTAGTTATCATTGGCCAACCCAAAATAGAAACTAATATACAATGAATAATAATATAAATCAACTATGACTCTTAACAGGTGGCAAGCAACAAACAACATGAATAAGTGACAACAACACTAAAGTAAGTACGCAATCAATCACAATATCAAACACATAAGGGGACTCATGCCTCCACACCGCGCTCATTTTGGAAATGGGTTCTTTGATATTGAGTACGTTAAGTTAATTAAATATTTTTTTCCTTTAATATTACTGTGTCGGAATGTGACATTGCGATTAAATTATATCGTGTTAGAACGTGACACTCCGATCTAAGAGTACCGTATCAGAATGTGACACTCCAATCCAATACTACCGTGTTGAAATGTGACATTCCGATCCAATTATACCGTGTCGGAATGTGACACTCTGATCCAATTATACCATGTCAGAAACGTTACAACTCGACCAATTCTCCAGTGTCTGCAGGTGACACTCTCTGTCCAATTATATACCATTCCGAATGCGCACCTTTCTATCCAATTATCCTGTGTCAAATGACACTCTCCCCTCCGCTTACCATTAATCTATTATATATTATCACCACTTTTCAATTCATTTTTCAATATTTCATCAAATTTTCTTTATTCAAGGCTCCACTTCTATAGATAGGATTCAAATTATTATTTCACGGTCTCAGATTTCAGACCAATCATAAACCACACAACCAAGATACACAATCACACAATCAAGTACATAGAGGACTTCACAATATACTTCAACGCATATCAATCACTATTAAGAGTCTATCTATCAAAAATAATAAATCATAACCTACCTCCACCGAAGAACTGAAGTCAAGCAAACTACTTCTCCAAAGTTTTTCCTTTCCTCAATGCCTTCAAACCTTTCCAACCTACCAAGTACATATAATTTGTAAATTAACGAGTCTATAAGCTCTCATATCATTATATATTTAGCTTAGCTCCAATAACTCACCTAATTCTATAATCAATTTTCTAAAGTTCAAACATACGTGTCCATAATTTCTACAATTTATATAACTTTAATAAAATTTAAATAAGTCGATATATTTAATATTTAATTACCTATCTCAATATATCAAAATATAATCTATAATATAATAGATTCATAAAATTTAAAGCTGAAGCCACTCGTTTCGCAAACCAGTGGCAGCCAACACCTAGAATTCATTTCTAATACAAAATGCACCATAATAATATTTTTTAATGTACTAACCTCAAACATACTAATAATTTATCTCCAACCCAATTCCAACTTTACCATATCATAACTCAATGGTCCATAATATTTGTCCAACATTTGCCATCAGTTTGCACGTGAAAGCAATTACTATACATATGACCTTCAAATTCCATTTTATAATAATAATAATATACAATCCTATAAACAATTAATATATACAATACAACATTAGTTTGTCGAAGTCATACCTGAAGACACCTTTTCGATTTAGTTTCTTTCTACGCCGTTTTAAGTTCTCCTCCTCTTTCTCCATTCTCTTTTACAGATTATTTTTTACCTTAACTATTATAAATGATCCACTATATAAAAGTGGTAAAAGTGCCCCGCTATAAATTTTAATTATATCTTCTTTAATTATCACTAACTTAATTATTAAACTAATTAACTAATTTCATAATTATAATTACGAATAGTCTAAAATATCTATTTCAAATCTATCAAAAATTATTTTATGACATAAAAAGCTCTAGTACTTCAAACGAACAAATGAATAGTAACATTAGATATCAATTTACACATCGTTCATCCTCGAACGATCAGAAGAAGGTGAGGGTAAGAAAGGATAATTGTCTGAACAATTCCTTCCAAATATTAGTACCCAAGGTCTCATATCAAACATATCAAACCAATCAATTGGAGACTTACACATCATCCATACAATGTCTCAAATGGGGTCATCTCAATACTTGAATGATAACTATTATTGTATGTAAACTCGACTAACAACAAAATTATTTTCTACCACCAAAGTTAATCGTATTCATATACTCAACATGTTCTCAATGACCTTGGTTAAACCATTTGGTGGACTGTTTTCTCACATAACCATCATAAAATCGCAAAACCAATATGAGCTATAATAAGTAGTGAACTTGAAACAACCATCCACACACATAGTGCACACACCATTATAGATCTTATCAATATTTCCTTCTCACAACATAAACTTTCTACGATCTTAAGTTATAAAAAAAATTAATCTTTAGACATTAGATACTCATCACATTAGACTCAATGGTTCACACACTATATCTCACATAGCGAAAACATGATACCGATGATGAGATAAATCTTAAGTCTATTGAACAACTCTAAATTTTCATGGTAGCTATCCAATAAATTCTCATAAGTAAAGTTGTGCGTATAGAATCACTAGTATATTTCAAATTTTCCAAACAACATCAAATCTTCCATAACTGGAATAAATAAGTCTAACAAAGGATATTGCCCTACCAGGAGGACAATCACATAATCGATACATAACTCACGCCAAATAACTCTAGGTGTTCTTTTCATAGTGTCCATATCAATTTTTTTTCCGTATGACTCTATCTCTTTGATTTTCAAGCTACTCACAATTACTATATTAGTCCCTATTATAAGTGCACAAATACTTGGTTTATCGAACCTCACATCCACTGAAATCAACACTTTAACATTAACAAAACATCATAATAAACCAATCATCTACCTTACTCCCAAACCATCATTAGTATCAAAACGTTCTTATGAAATACATGTTCAAACTTGGCTATCTCTCTTTCTATTTAAGCAAAAAAAATACAAGTTTTAAACAAAGCTAATAATACTAATTTCAAATTTGATAGTACCTTTCCATCAAGATAAAACTATTAAATCACACCCAAAGTTAATTCCACACCACTTCCACATCCCATGCTTTAGTTACATTTCTAAACCATTGCATACCTTATGCCAACAAATAGGGAAATTCTTGGTCACTCAAATTGTTCGGTATACTATAAGCTCGTAATCTCTATTCACCATCAAATATCTATTTAACGTATATTAACATTCTTTGTAGTCCCATAAACAGAGGAGTATTAACCCAACTCTAAATTCTTAATAACCATGTTGAATTATATCTCACTTTGTACATCATTCTTAAGTCGTTTATCATAATTTGAGAAATCTAACCTCACGTAAAAGACTAAATTTTCCATACTTCAATGTTTGTCACCAAAATCGAAGATCAATATTTATAAAAGTCAATGATTATCTCGTAGTAATTCTGTACCGAACTAGTTCACATCTCACAATTGTATCTAAATTTATAGGCAAAAATCAATGCAATCTTCAACTACACCCCAAAGATTTATACGAGAGGTATTATTCCTTCATTTTTCTCAAATTCTTCTCATGATGCAAAATTCTAAAGATCTCGACCCTTGAATATATCAGACTCTTCTTCCTCTAGATCGCTTACAGATCTCATCCTTTTACCAACAATCCATGACGCTTTAATTCACACTCTAAAATCAAAACTCTGAGGGGAACCTTTCTTAGATCCTTTAACAATCAAAAGTAACAAACTTTATGGTCCAAAACATGCATAAGTTCTTTCACATCCTCAATACTGATGCAATCAATATTTTCTTATCTTATCAATCTATATCTTGACAAAAAATATCACAATAAACGTAGATGTATAATGAAGAAAAAATTGAATTGTAAATTCAACTCTTTTATCTATCAACATTAGCTCATACCTTGATGACTTTTAGGAATTTATGTATCTTAACGTATCATTGATCGTCTCTTCATAGATCTTACTATATTTTTTGCTAAAAATTCAATAGATCGTCTTCCTAAACAAAACAATACAAAAGAAACCTTATCCACAACAAGCACACTCTAGTGACCGTATTTAAAACCCTTGTTTTTTCTCAAGTTTTTTCCAATCATCTTTAACAAATATGATGAACACTTGACAATATTACCATAATTAGAGAAAAACAGATGGAATCACGCTCTCTAAATACAATTCTAAACTCCTTTGGAGATTAAGATAAAAGCACTAGTCCTCATTTAGAACCCTCAAAATACATTTCACAATCGAAATATATTAATATCTTACCAAAGATCCTCAACTGAAATTTTCCTTAAAATAATGCTTAATCCAAGCGAATGTAGTAATAAACTAGTTGGGGTTCCTCAAATGTGAAAGTAACATCGAGTCTCATTATCTAAAACATGTCATACCACTAATAACTCCTAAATTAGTTAATATTCACATTTTATAATCGATGTATTTGTTTTCACGTAAAATTATTACTATCCTTTGAAAGACTGTTAAATTCATCACTAGACAGTATACTTACAGAGATGAACGTACCCAAATTGCCCACACAGTTCTTCCCATTGAATAACTGAAAGACATTATCAAATTCTCTCTCTCTCAAGCCCAAGAAATTTTCTTTGCTTCTTAGATCAGTTAATAACAAAATTAATACACTTCATAACTCTAACCAAGTAAGCATTAATGACCCTATCTGATATACACTCAATCTATGAATCGTAGTAGAGATTTTGATCTCAATTGGTGCAACATATACCTCTTGTGATTCTCTCCTCATCCCCGTAAAGTCTAAGTTATATAATTCTTCATGAAAAAGCTAGAAAAATGTTGCCTTAAGTCATAAGTTGTGCATTTACTAATCGACACTCAACATGAGACTATCGCCATATTTTGTGTATCCTCGAACTAGTATGTCAGAAACTCAAATTAAGTCTCTCCACTATATTCATTTTATGTAATAGCTCAAAACAATTAACAATGAAGTCATAAAAATCTTCAAAATCAATATCACAAAGAATGAGGGTTTCAACTTTTTGAACTTAATAAAAAAATCATGCAGGTTCTGTAATCAATCGAGAAAATATATGCATTTCCAGGAACAATTTTTTTTCTTTCTCGTGTTTCTATTTCAATTCCTAATACTCTAGTTTTAACCATATGTGAAGTAGAGTGAAAAACTTCATATACCAATTTGTATCACCTAGATAGACATTGGATTCAAGCAGTTGCACGAAAAAAAAGAAGGAATGAAGTTTTCCTAAAGTCCAATAGACTCTCAAAGAAAATTAAAGGTGTCCCCATATAGTTCCACAAGACTCTACAAGACTTGTCCTTGTGTGATGAGATCATCGAACTTAAGGGTCTGACCTCCTAAGTGGGCGGACCAAGGAATTCAAACCCCAACATATACTAATAATTCAACTACAAATTACAACAGTAATGCGAAAGCTCCAAAACTTATTAAAGTAACCATCAAATGAACCTCTAAAGTCTATTACATATTATCCCCAAAATCTCCATCAAGGACATCTAATCTTCAAATACTAAGTCTAATAATACTAAAGACACCAAAATAAATGAATAAAATAGTTTATGTCCGAAAACTAAGGACATCATGTCATGAACAAGAGAATCCACACGAGTTTGAATAAATATCTTATTGTGGAACCTAATATGCTGGAGACTGGCTAAAGTGGAGGACAAGTCGAAGTCATTGGTACACTCGTTGCACTACACAAAGGAAAAATAAAGAAAACCACAAGTAGGGCTTAGTACGGGGCAAGATGTACTGAGTAGGTATCATCGACCAACCCAAAATAAAAACTAATATACAATGAATAGTAGTATAAATCAACTATGACACTTAAGAGGTGGAAAGCAACAAAAAACATGAATCAGTGACAATAACACTAAAGTAAGTATGCGATCAATCACAATATTAAACACCTATGGGAACTCACGCCTCCACACCACGCTCATTTGTGAAATGAGTTCTTTGATATTGAGTACATTAAGTTAATTCAATATCTTTTTCATTTAATGTTACCGTGTCGGAACGTGACACTCCAATCCAATTATACCATGTCAGAACGTGAAAATCCGATCAAATTATATCGTGTCGAAACGTGACACTCTGATCCAAGAATATCGTGTAAGAACGTGACACTCTGATCCAATAATAGTATGTCAACATGACATTGCGATCAAATTATATCGTGTTGGGACGTGATACTCCGATTCAATTATACTGTGTCAAAACGTGACACTCCGATCGAATTATACCGTGTCTGAAGGTGACACTCCAATCCAATTATACCATGTGAGAACGTTACACTCCGATCCAATTATATCATTAATCTATCAGTTATTATTACCACTTCTCAATTCATTTTTAAATATTTCATTAAAACTCTTCATTATTTAAGGCATAACTTTGATAAAGAGGGTTCAAATTATAAATTTCACAATCTCAGAATTTTAGAACAATCACAAACTACACAACCAAGGTACACAATCACACAATCAAGTACATATAAGACTTCACAATAACATTCAATGCATATCAATCACAATTAAGAGTCTATCTATCAAATAGAATAAATCATAACCTACCTCCACCAAAGAACCGAAGTCAAACAATTTCCTTCTCCAATGCTTTTCCTTTCCACAATGCCTCCCAATCTTTCCAATCTACCAAGTACATATAATTTGCAAATTAACGAGTCAATAAGTTCTCATTATTCTATGTTTAGCCTAGACCCAATAACTCACCTGATTCTATAATCAATTTTGTAATGTTCAAACTTAAGTATAAGTCGTACTTTCTCCATTTTGTATAACTTTATTGGAATTTAAATAAATAAATATATTTAATATTTAATTACCTATCTCAATATATTAAAATATAATTTATAATATAATAGTGTCATAAAATTTACTGAAGCCACTAGTTTCACAAACCTGTGACAGCCAACACCTACAGTTCGTCCCCAATAAAAAATGCACCATAATAATGTTATTTTAATGTATTAACCTCAAACATACTAACGATTTCACCTCCAACCCATCAATTCCAATTTTACCATATCATTACTTAGTGGTGAATAATGTTTGTCCAACATTTGCCATCAGTTTGCACGTGAAAACAATTACTATACATATGACCTTCAATTCCATTTTATAATATAATAATATACAATCCTATAAACAATTAATATATACAATAAAACAATAGTTTGTTGAAGTCATACCTGAAGGCGCCTTTTCGATTTAGTTTCTTTTTACGCCATTTTAAGTTGTTCTCTTCTTTCCCCTTCTCTTTTATAGATTATTTGTTTATCCTAACTATTATAAATGATCACCATAATAGTGATAAAAGTGACCCATAAATATATCTTCTTTAATTATTAATTAAATTAATTATTAAACTAACTTACTAATGTCATAATTATAGTTACAAATTGTCCAAAATATCTATTTCGAATCTATCAAAAAATATTTTATGACATAAAAAGCTTTAGTATTTCAAATAACCGAATGTGTCGTAAAATTTATTTTTTCAGAGTCGTCATTTGGAATTGAGTTGTGATGTTTCAATCCACCTTTTTGTTTAATCCCTATTCAAAAGGAAATGACTCTTTGTTTGGTCTGCGAACTAAAAATTCGGGTAAGAAATTATGTTGACCAAAGAAAAGGTATTAGGCATCTCTCGAGTCCCGTGCATCTAGCACGATCGCTTTTATTGACTTATACTTTAAAATATTTTTGGATGAATTATTTTCAAAGCATGACTTGTTCACATTTTTATTATTGAACTTTTATTTGGTTTCAAATCTGATGCATAACTACATTCTCGACTTTTGATATTTAGAAAAATAATTGTCTTCACCTCTCGACTTCATCACACCTAATAATTTTTATTTACACCTCTTGATTTAAATTAATAAAATTTTAAAATAATTTGGCCAAGGTGCATAACTGCATCCTTGAGTTTCTTTTAGTGTCTCAAAGAAGATATATAACCACATTCTTAATTGAATCAAATATTTTTTAACATGCCTCAAACTCAGCTAGAGTAAGAAATAATTTTTTTCTTGATACATAAAACCAAATAAAGTAAAATAAATCCAAATGTTAAGGATACAAAAAAAAATTATGACATTATTTTTATATCCTTTTATTTTATAATATTAATAATAATTTTATAAAGCCTAACTAGATCTACTTTATCATTATAATAATCTAAATCAACACAAGAACACTGCCATATCCTATTCTTTTTTAAGAGGTCACAACTAGAAAAGAGAAATAAACAAAAATAAAAAGTACTTATTGTTAAAGTTATCTTCATTCATTAAAAAGAGATATAATAGCTAACAAAATTTTCTTTGCAATCGAATTATGAATAAAAGTAGAAAAATTTATCATAAAATTACATCAAATGCGATAAATAAATAAGGCAAAATTAACTTTAAATAAAGAAAATAAGTATCGCAAAATCTTGATTGAACCTCGATTAGAACAACCACAATTGTTTTTGCATATTGTATGTAGTGGTGTACGTGTTGTATTTATATGAAAGAAATGAGAGAGAAAAAAATGTGGATAAATTGATGTATTTTTGAAATAAAATAAAAAGATGTGAAAGTTCTTTATTTTGCCTGGTTGCTTGTCTGTTTTTTTTTGTGCATAATCTCTTTGTGTGTTGTTGTATATGTACGTGTAGTAAAAAAAATGGGAGGGACGTGGGTTTTTTTTTTTATTTGAATGACCCTTGAGGGACGTGGGTTAAGTAGTGAGGTTGTGGGGGTGAAGTGGGGTGATGGGTAGTTGTGGGTAATGGGGTGAGGGGTAGTTAAGTTATTATTATTTTTTATTAATATAATATAATGTAATAAATAAATATATATTTTTGTTATTTTTAAATCTTTTAAAATAAACTTATTAAAATTAGACAAAAAATAAAATATCTAACTTAGACATAAAAGAAATATTTAAGAAATAAAATAGTGTATAATCTTATGTTCCGTTAAAAATTACATGTCTACAATCACAATGAAAAATTATTGAACGTAGAAAGATATCACATAAATAAGAAATTGCAACAAAAGAATTATTATTTATCAATATATTCAAGTTAAAGAAATAAAAAGATGTGATATCAATATATTCAAGTTAAAGAAATTGCAACAAAAGAATTATTATTTACTAATGTCATACAAGTAATAGTTGGTGAGATAATAAAACCAATAAAGAAACAAGATTTTGTAGCAAAATTCCTTTTTGATCATGGAAAAGATCTTGCGAGATTTCAGTATTATTATTTAGTGAAGATCGATATATTAGTGATTTTAATTTATTCTAAAAAATCTTCTACAAAAGATACTGCAGCAGAATTATTCAGTAAATTGAATGTTAGATTTTGTATTTGGAGTCACTCTTAATAAAAAGACATCGAATACATTTTGTATCAAATAATAATGTAGAAACTTTCAAGACCCAAAAAGTCAAAGTCATAATGCCACAAACCCGAGAACCCTGAATATGTGTATAAGCCGAAAGAAAAACACATACGAGACTTTCAAAGGAAAGTCAAGTCTAAACCAATAAAAAACAACAAAGAAGTTCCCAAAACATGATAACATAAGTATAAAGAACATCTAATACATTTCTAAATTCTTGAAACATCTCATGTCTTTGAAATTAAATTAAAGATTCTAAATGATAAATGGGGACCAATGGTGATCCGAAATGCAGGATCTGACCAATAACTTCAAAAGAGAAAGGATCACTAGGTCCAATCAACCGCTACTAAGCTCACCCTGACTAGGATCCACATCAAAAAGGATAAAGACGTCTGTGTGTGTGTGTTGGGGGGGGGGGTGCAATACACTTGTACTCAGTAGGTTAGATCGACTAAGTATAACCAACTTTGAAGCGTTAAAAAATAAACTATGAAAAACTTTCACATGCACGCGAAATGTTCCATCCCGACATCAGTGCCGCAAATTGTATGAGTAACAACACGAATAAAGTAAACACACCAGGTAACAAAAAAATACTCAAAGCAACGTATAAACAAGTTACACGAGACAACAAAGGAGGCCAATGCCATGCAATGAGATGATGGAATGCTGTTGTGGAACAAGGTGAAAGTCAACAGGGGGTGGGGGTGAATTAAAATTCCTTAAGTGGACTTTGTGCATACGAAAGTTGACTCACCTAAGATTATTATAACATTATAAGGCAAGAGTAAATAGAGTAAGTAAAAGACTTAGAGAGTTTCTAGACTGATTTGAAACAACAATGTGGTTCCTAGTTCTAGTCCACTTGGGTTACTGTCACGACACGAGTCTACATTCTGGACGTGGTCAACACTCGAAGACCATTGTTGGTCCCCAAACAAACCCTCATCCTGGCTGACTACAAGCGGAAGACTTAACTTAAGCATACAAAAGTTTAAAACTGAAATAAAATTTATTAAGCTAAACTTTACAAAGCTTCTAATTCAAATGAACAACTTTGAATGAAAATAATATATTAAACTTGCCATAGAATAGGTAACTTTAGTGTTTAAGTCATTTAATAAAATAAATGAATAATACATACTTCTTAATTAAATCGACTATGTATGAAGCCTCTAACTGATAATGATGGAAGTCGAGACCAGACCCATGACCTCCTAACTAAACTGAAAGTTAAGGAAATCCTCCAGAAGCAAGGAGGCTAACCATAGCTAACTAGAATCTCGGATGTATCAACGAAGCTTTTGTTGATGATCTTGAATACCTGTGTCTACATCATCAAAAGATGTAGGACAAATGGCTTAGTACGTGGAATCTACGAACATGTAAGGGGAATTCTAAAACATAAAACATAGGCTTGAACTTGATGAAAAGGAAACATACTTACCTCGTTTCAACTCAACTCAAATCAAGAATAAGACACTCAACTTAAAGGTTAGATATTCAAATGAAAGATAGGATACTTGACTCAATGAAGAACATATCAACTTAAGATACTCAACTTAAAGTACTCAACTCAAAATACTCAACTGAACTCAGTTCAATATAAAGCAGTTTAAAACAAGTGCAATATAAAGAAAAGTTGTATAAAAACATGATGTTAACTCAAAGATAACGGATAATGCCCAATTACCCCCTCAACCTATGCCCGAAATCTCAGAGACACACTTATACTATACTAAGGTCCTATTACCCTTCCTGAACTTATTTTATTAATAATTTTTTACCCCCTTTTAGCCTACGTGGTACTATCTTGTGGGCCCAATGATGGTTGACTTTTTTTTTTCAAACTAGTGCTACGTAAGCTAAAAAGGGGTAGAAAATTACTTATAAAATAAGTTCAGGGGGGTAATAGCACCTTAGTATAGTATAAGTGTGTCTCTGGGATTTCGGGCATAGGTTGAGGGGGTACTTGTGCATTTTCCCCAAAGATAATAATATCATAAAATACATACCATGCTCCCTTTTAAAGTCTACTTGCGCGATACATGAATGAAGTCTCATACCTCCATGCATACTAAGCATACCCCTTGAGGAACCATTTAATTTATACTATGAGCCTAAGTTGTGATACATCGTCTTGCCCACGCTGCCAGAACTTTCCTATACTTTGTCGTCGCATAGAATATTATCAACCTAGTGGATCCACTTGTTAACCTCACGTGATCATCTAAAAAGTATAACACGATAATTCCCATGATGGCTACATGGTTTACATGAAGAATTGAGTTATCTGAACTCTCATTTCCACATCGATGCTCAATACTACTCCCAAAACATGCTTTAGCTTATACTTTTAATAAAACTTCCTTCCTTTGGGTTGAGATAATTTACTAAACCCTTTAGCTTTGAAAGATACTTTTGGAATCAATGTTCCCCTCTTTAGTTCAAAACTCTTTTGGAATTTCTTAGTTTCCTATTTTACTTAAATGTAAACCTTTATCAACCTTTGGGGAACACTTAGTCCCCCTTATAACTTTAGAGAAATGAACTTAACTCTTGCTCTTTATTTAACTTGACACTTATCTCTTATGAAATACTTAGTTCCCTTATAGATTTTGAGAATTTATCTCAACTTTTTAATCTTTCTTGACTTCAACTCTAAGTCTTTAAAACAAAGTGAAAACGTTTGTGAAAGACTTTAGAAAACTTTATAAACTTTACTATGACTTGCTCTTAACTTCTAGACTTAACTATTAACTTCCTTGAATTGAAGTATGAATTCAAGGTTCATGATCTCATGTGGATTATTTCATGACTTTCAACTTGGAGGGTTCATGCTGAATTATGAGCATGAACTACTCAATTCGAGAACTCAAAGATACTTCTCAACTCAAGACTATTCGACTTATAGGGTTCATGCGGAATTATGGGCATGAAAAACTCGACTCTACTCGAAGGTATAAGTAACTAGATGGAACTCATCTATAAGAATCTTCTCATTACATTACTTACTTCCTCAAAAACTTATTTCAAATCCATGATGGATCTCAAATAATTCACAATTGAACTTGAAGGCTTTCTTGAACTGTACTCTCAACTCTCTCTTGAATGTGACTTATGAATTCAAGAGTTATGGTTCATGACATGGAGGATCTCATGATGAGAAGGTATACTCATGAATAAATTCTCTTCATACTCATACTAACTTACTTGAGTCTTGAAACAAGTTACTAGAAGTTATGGAAGACTCCTCAAAAGGACTCGAATGGACTCTCTCAAAAGGTTCGGAAGAACTCTCAAAACTAAATCTTTACTTTAACTTAAAGTTGAATTATTTCTTCAAGGTTATGATTAATGTTATGAATGATTTAAAAGTATTAAGAAGTAGTTTAAAGTGTTTCGAATCAAAAGGAGTGAAGATACACTTTAAATGAGCTCAAACAGAGTGACCGGGGGCAAAATGAAAGGGGAAGGTGACCTTAGGGATATGGATGGCGTAGGGTGCCAGACCCTGTAGGAGTGAGAAGGTTTTTGGGCACTCTGGAAGGCGTGCCGCGCCAGGCCCCAATCCAGAAAATTCTACCGAGCACTTTTGCTCGTTTTCTCACCCTAAATCGCCTAAAATCAAACGATTTCTTCCCCAATAACTTGGATTTGGTAACTTAACTTAATTACACTCTAATATACTGGAAAAACATTAAAGTTACTCAATTTCATCCCAAGAATTCATCAAAAACTCAACACAACAAGATCTTGAATGGACCTCAAGAACACCTATCAAGCACTCTGATCTTTTCACTTTAACAATGAAATTTTGCTTGAAAATGATAACATGATTGGTGTGTGGGTGACACTATGGAATATTAAATACCTCTTAGGGATTATACCCATGTCAAAAATCCGCAACTAAACTCAATAACGTCGATGAACACCTTCATCCTTTCATCTTTTCTCCTCTTTCCTCTTCTTGCCTCTTTTTGAACTATCAACTAAAATCCTAGGGGTATATTATGATTATAAAACTGAAACAAAAAGGATTATACCTCTAAAATATTACTAAAAATGAATTACGTCTTGTTGGGTAAGGAAAGGACCGAAATATCCATCACTATTTTCGGCTAACTTTTGTTAACTGGAAAGCCTAACTTCAAAAGGTCATATCTCAGTACTCCAAACTCGAAACTTTGCAAACTCGGCGGCTTGGGAAAGATAATTCAAATATCTTTCCTATGATATCTTGTAGTACACCTAACTCATCTTGTTATAGGAGTTATGGTTGCTTGAAGTTGACTAAAAATTCATACTTAACTTTACTCTCCAAATTTCAGATATTTGTTATTTCAAATTTAATTCTCTTTGCAATACAAGGTGCTAAATCTAATGAAATGACCTTAATACTTAATAAGTTTTACATTCCTTAGAAAAATTTAGTCACCACGAAGGATGGTTCGAGTCTTAGCTTAAAAATTTTCCGGGGTGTTACAGTTACAAGGGTTTCCTTAAAAGCTTGTTGAAAACTTGGGTGTTACAAAGACTTGCGCCTAAGAGCCCTTATGATATGAAAATCAGATCTTCTACTTTGTCACAACCTCTACTTGTATAACCTACACTCAAATCTTTCTTTCTCTTTTCTTGTTTCAATTGTATACCGAAAAAAATACAATGTTTTCATGAAAGATAGCAGAAGACAATAGTACAAGTTCAAGTGAGGTACGTACTTCACAACTAAGGCTAGGAGAAGATTATATAGTGTTTCACAACGACTCTTTTTACGGAGTAACCCAAGGATATTTCAAATAAAGGATCTAAGTTGAGTCCTTGATTTTGGTTAATTGATTCATATTTAGATATGTTCATGAGCAAATCAATTCCTTTCTTCTTTGGATATCTTCTTGTAATATTGATTCTTTTCCTTCTCTTGAAGATCTTCGTGCGATCTTATTACTTTGCTGATTTGATTTTCTATCTTCCAGAACCTAGTCAGATGCTAGGATTGCGGTGACCATGATTTTGTATCCCTTGAATGGTGGCTCTCTTTTGTTGTATTGCTTCAGTAAGTGCATATTAATTTCTTCCTTTATAATAGTACATTGATGTCCTTTCTTTTTTATCTGCATGAGATGTATCAATATATGGGTAAGTATTTCCATATAAAAAGTAATCAATTATATGAGGCTATCTATCTCCCTCTTTTTGATTATGAAAAATAATTCACAATTTAGAATAAACCCTAAAGAGATAATGAAACTTTCTTGATATGTTTCTTCCAGAGTTTTCCAGGGGAATTATATAGCTTCCACCGACTGTAGGCTGAATGATTCCCCTATCTTTGTTGTGTCTTGTCTAAGAAATTGTTTAGACATGTTCTATGTTTTTGGAATAATTGAAAAGAGAGAGAGTAGAAAAAATACGACAAATTAACTTGAACAAGCAGTAACAGATAAAAACCAGATCAGTAGGAAGGCAGAGTACCTCCATTATACAACCCAAAAAATAAAAGAGGGGACAGACCTCATAGAAATATTGTGCTGGAGTAGAAAAACGATAGGAAAAAGAGAAGAGCTCTATCCAAGGCTGGTGACGGCACCGGTAACAGAACTACCAGATTGGACCAACCGGAAGCGGCACGAAACTGGAAACCACAACCCCGAACCGTACTGGAACTGGGACGGACCGGTACTGGTAGTTTCAGATACATTGAAAGTTTGTAAAATTCAAGCTTTCAAACTATAAATATATAATTTAAATATTAGTTTGAATTTAAATTTAAATTTTTTATATTCTAGTTTAAATTTTTAACTTAAAAAGTTTTAAAGTTTGAAATATAAATTTCAAACTTTAAAAGTTTGAAAATATGAATTTCAAACTTTAAAAGTTTGCAAATTTAAAATTCAAACTTTGAGGTTATAAAAGTTAAAATTTCAGACTTTAAAAACTATAAAAGTTTAAATTTCACAATAATAAAAATTAAATTTAGGACAATAATAAAAAAATTAAGGCGAATAGCCTAGATTTTTATTAATATTAATTTGATAGTAGAATAATACAATTTGATTTACAAAGAGCATTAAAAGATTTAATCTACGCAACCATTTTCTAGGAGTTTGAATCAGACATTGAATTATCATACTCATACTAATAGACAGTTATTCATTTAAATTTAATAGTTCGTGTTATTATAAAGATTTTTTCTTAAATCATTTAATATTTCTTTAGTAACATAATCAAGAATCGGTTTAATAGATAAATCCTCCATTGATTCAATGTCGTCGTCACTATAATCTTGCATTATTTCGTCAATGTCATTTTCAAATTTGGTCGGTAGTGGTTCACGATCCAAGTTTCTTCTCTTAGAATTAATCCAATCTCCAAATAATATATATATCTCCAAGCTATCTGCTGCTATTGAAACGTTGTTGCACTAAAAATGTCTTCCGAAGCTATTATAGATGCTGGAATAACTAACACATCTCGAGCAACCAATTGAAGTTTTGAAAATCCTTTTCTGCGAATTCTCCACCATTCTAGAACATCTTCAATAGGTTCTGTATTTTGATTAACATATTCATCAAAATCATTTATATTATTGCGAGAAAGTTCATGATAAGAATCTAAATAACTATCAATATCATCTTCATTAAGTCAACTCCTAGAACTTTGAGGTTCTTGATTACTTGATACATTTATATTAATAGTTATATGAGTCATACAATTTTCTAGCTTCAATTTTGATAGTATCTTCAACTTCTTGACAACTAGGCATTCCATCTTTTTCACTATCAATATTCAAGTTAAAATATATTTTATCAACCATCGTGGATGCACATACATCTTTGGTATAAATGTTTAACAAACAATCGATTAAATAAATTTGAGGAATAGGAATAAAGTATTTTTAAAATTTTTCAATAATTTTGTTAATAGATTGTACAAATCTTGGTTTATTTTTAAATTTATAAAATTTAGAAGAAATCAAACAAATAGTAGGTAAAAAAGAGTAAACGGTTGGATAATAAAGTGCAAATATTTTTTTTGTAGTTAAATAAAAAACGTATAAGAAATCTATGAGTTCTTGTATGTCATTCCAATCACTATCATCAAGTCTATATGTCATATCTGATTATGAGCATTCCAAACTATTTGTAAAGGTTTTCTATATTCATTAGCGACTACAAGCATTTCATATAGAGAATTACATCTAGTAGACATTGTTTTTGGAATTTTTCTAGGTGGAAAATTATATTCAAAACAACGATTTTAAAAATCTCTACGTATAGACTTAACTTGCATTTATATATAAAATGACATGTATTTTCAACTTTTGTGCAACCATTATCATACATTTCTATACCTTATCTATTAATCAAATTATATATGGGTGCAACACATCTAATATGAAAATCATCATCATAAACAGGGTAAAGAGAAGGTTTTATCATTTCAACAACAACTATATTATATGAAGCATTATCTAAGGTGATACTACTTATTTAATCACAAATTCCATAGTTTCCTAAAATATCTAAAATTGTTTGAGCTATATAACAATTAGATTTTTGCATTGACAACATATATAACCTAAAATTCTTTTTTTGCATACTCCAATTTTTATCAATTCAATGTGCAGTAAAAGTCAAATAATCATTACCGTTTACACTACGACCCATATTAGAAGTAATAACTATTTTACAATTATTATAACAAAATAAACAACGAAGATATTGAAAATGTTGAGCTTGATAATCAAATACATATATGATTTTCACATAAATGTATTACTATGATAATTCAGTCAAGAATATATACCTGAATCAACCATTATATTCTTGACTTGATTTAGCAGAAGTCTTTTCTTTTGTTCTTCAGAAGTTTTCTCTCTCTTTTGCCTTATACTTTATGAATAATTTTGATGGATAAGACTATATCTTTATGGCAGAGAGGACCCTTTAAATAGAGTGTGTTTAACATCATTCCTACCTTTTCATCATAGTGAGTAGTCGAGATAATGGATAGTTGGAAGAGGTAATGGGTAAAGTGGAAGGCTTAATGGGTAGTTGGACTAACTTCCCCACTTCTGCACTTCTCCACTTATCCAATTATAATTAGACTTTAGTTAGTAATTAAATATCAAACAAAAATAATATTAATATTAGTGGGTCATAGAACTAACATTCTCATGCTTGACACACGTAACGTCATTTACTTAATGGTTTAATAAACATTTCAATTACAATGTGCACATATACTAAATTCAACATGATTTGTTGTTATTAAGTAAATCAACTAACATGATTCATGGAGATTGTACACTACTTTATTTGGCGTAGTCCCTTTCATGCACTACAATATTAGTCTATTTCCTAGCACAACCTTTCAATTACATAACAGGTCTACCATAATGCTTAGAATATCTTTATCTAAAACGAAACATGTTATCATTATTCTCAACATAACGTATACAAGAGAAAACATGTAATAACAGAAACATATATATAGTTTATCTCAAAGTTTCAATTGCATAAACATAATATAATCTTTACTTAAGGTCATTTATTACTATTAATAAGACCCATTCTTTCAACATGTGCAACAAATGTTTTGGGCGGTAATCCTTTCGTCAAAGGATCAACAATCATAAGTTTGTTGCTAATGTGTTCAATTGTCACTTTATGTTTCTAGACTTTTTTTCTTAACTGAAAAGTATTTCAATTCCATATGTTTGGCACCCTTAGAATACTTATCATTTTTAGAAAAGAATATTGTTACAGTATTATGACAATAAATTTTCAGGGGCTTGAAAATATTGTCGACTAGTCCAAGTCCTGAATTAAAGTTCCCGCAACAAATTAGCCTTAATTGTGGCGTCAAAACATGCCACAAACTTAGCTTCCATAGTGGATGCAACTATAACAGATTGCTTCACACTCTTCCATGATATTGCTCCTCCAACTAATAGGAACAAATATCCAAATGTGGATTTTCCTATAGCCACATAACCAACATAATCTGAATCTGAATATCCAATTAGATCAAGATGATCAGATCTTCTATAAGTGAGCATATGATGTTTAGTTCCTTGAAAGTGTCTCAACACTTTCTTCGTAGCTTTCCAACGATCCATTCCTGGATCACTTTGATAACGACCCAACATTCCAACAACTAAATTGATGTCTGGTCTAGTACATGTTTGGACATACATTAGACTCCCAACTATTGATTAATAAGGAATATCATTCATTCGCTTACATTTCAATTCATTCTTTGGACATTGATTGAGACTAAATTTATCTCCTTTTGAATTGGAACGGGACTTGATGAACATTTTCCGTTCTAAATCTCTCTAACACTTTGTTAATATAGGCTTTTTGAGACAAACCTAAAAATCCTTATAATCTATTTCAAAATATTTCTATCCCAATCAAATAGGATGCCTCTCCGATATCTTTCATTTCAAAATTGTTAGAAAGATATCTCTTGGTGTCGTGCAACAAACCAAGATCATTAGTAGCAATTACCCATTCATAACATAGGGACTACATAATAAGCGTCGTACTCCACATAACCTTTGATAATATAACAAAACACCGATTCAACAATGTTTCCTTAATCAAACTGCAATAGGTTCATTAAACTTAAGGTACCACTTTGGAGAAGCTTGTTTAAGCGCTCGTTACTGACTTCTTAAGTTTACACACCATGTGTTTTACTTTTCCTTGACAAGAACTCCTCTGTTGATTATATAAACTTCTTCCGCCAAATTTTCCATTTTGAAACTGTTTTCACATCCATTTGATGTACTCTAAGGTCAAATATCTAGTAAGCCATTATAATTCTAAGTGAATCTTTTCTAGAGACAGGTGAAAAGGTTTCTTATGGTGATGCCATCTTTTTGAGTGAAAACTTTTGCAAAAAGTCTATACCTTGTGACCGTTCGATTGCCATTGAGAGTCATATTTTGGTCTTCAAGACCCGTTTTCACACCACCTTTTTTGGAACCTTCTGTAATTCACAAGGTCACCTACTTCATTTTGTTCCATAGCTTCAACACATCTCTCATATAATGTATTCATCTATTAGAATTATTACGTTTAATATTAACGAAAATGAACAGATCATTAATCACTTCCCAAGTCATTTTCTGACTCGTGCAGATCCACGAAATAGCCATAAGAAGTAGCATGTCTCTTTTGTCTTTGAGATTTTCTTATTTACTGTCTTGTGGTACTCTACTGCCAGTTCCGTAATTATGGCTTATATTGAGAATATAGGAGACTGAAATTTGTTTGTTCTTGTTGATTGTCAGGTTGTGCAAAAACCTTTGGAACCCAACACTTTAAAAGAAGTAAAAGGTAGATAAACCCTCACCCCAACTTATTTAATTTCCACTTTCGTGGTTCATCACTACCACTAACTTCAACATTCTCAATGACCTACTAGCATTTCCAGTTTCAAGTATTCTTGTACTGTGATTAGGATAGTAAAATCTATACCCTTTTGATTTTTCTGGATAACCAATGAAGAAACCACTGATTGTTCTTGAATCCGTTTCTTTTCTTGTGGGTTATAAACTCTAACTTATGTCGGGCAACCCCAAACATGTAGGTGCCATAAACTAGGTTTCATACCAGTCTATAGTTCAAAAGGAGTCTTTGGGATTGCTTTCCTAAGAACCCCCTATTAAGTAAGTAGAAGACAGTTATTAAAGCATACATCCACAATAAAAGATGAATAGATAAATTACTTAACATACTCCTAACCATGTCCATTAATGTACAATTACGCCATTCTGCTACACCATTTTATTGTGGTGTTCTAGGCATTGTGTATTGAGCACATATGCTATGCTTTTCGAGGAATTAGCAAATGGAACTGGTATTGTCCATTTTCATCATATCTTCCATAATATTCCTCACCTCTATCTGCCCTATTTTTTTTCACCTTTCTATCTAGTTGTCTTTCAACCTGAATAAAGATCTCTAAGGCATTTATTGCTTGAGATTTTTCATGCAACAAATAGACCTATCCATAACGTGAAAAATCGTCAATAAAAGTGATAAAATATTTTTCTTTACTGAGAGATGCAATATCAAAAGGACCAGATATATCAGTATGTATAATTTGAAGAAGTTGTGTGCTTTTTATGGCTCCTTTTTTGGGTGTCTTTTTTGTTTTCCATTAATACAATCCACACAAATGTTAAGGTTTGTAAAATCCAGATTTGGAAGAATTTCATTTTTAATTAATATTTCCAATCTTTATTTGCATAGGTGACCTAAATGTTTGTGCCACAAGAAAGCAAATTTTTCATTCACCAAACTTCGTTGGTTCAATATTATGCTTCAGAGTTAGGAGTGTTTCAGCAAATACATTATCAAGATTCAATTTGTATAAGTTATCACAAAGAGTACTAGTACCAATTAGATAAGGATGTTTAAAAAAACGAAAACACCATTACCAAATTAAGAGTACTCCAGTCTTATCCAACTTAACAGAGAAAACTAAATTTCTCGAACGAAAGTACATACACATTTCTGTAATCTTAGGTGCACGCAGTAATCAAGGATCACAATGGAATTTCTATATCTTTAATGGGAGTCTTCAGCTCTATTCCCAATATACACATCTTTCCATTTGTTTTAAATGGTAATGTGTGGAAGAAATCCCAAGCATCGTATTAGAAAATGAACAGTAACAATTCAAGAGTCAATCTTACCAAATGTAGTCATATATAAGGAACTTCAGTTTGGATTGATTCGATGACGGTAAGCACTTGGCGTACTTGTCTTCTCGAGCCAGCCCTTAAAAAATTTCAACATCTTTTGAAAGGTGTCCGCAGACGTGCCCAAACTACACTTATCATTTACGTGTGTTCCCTTTTTATGTACTTGTGGGAGGAAGGACCTAACATATGGTGCCTCTATTCCTTTACATGTTTTCTTTCCTTTCGTTCCAACTCCTTTGATACTTACACAGATAATGGAGTGGGTTTCCTTGATTTCTTGAGCCTACTTCCTCCTGAACCAACATTCCGTCAATTCATGCACGTTCCATGTAGTCTTTCATGGGGGTTGTAAGTCCTTTGAAAAAAGGCCATACTCAGACGGTAATGAGTTATAATGAATTGTACCAAAGGACATTTTTTTTCGCACTTCATTCCCAAAAACTCAAGTCTTTCGCTATGTTTTGTCATTTCAATAACTGCTTTATAGATGGTACGTGAACCATCAAACTTCAATGGGGTTAAAGTACCCATTAGGGTTTCCAGCAAGAGATTATAAGCAGTTTGAGAGTATAAGTTGCGAGACCCTAAATCTGTTTCATGAATACCAGCATGTCTACTGGAGGACTCAAGAAGACACAAGAAATCCGAAGTTGCCCTGAGTAAAAAGGGACTGCGTGGGATTGAAGAAAACCAGCAGCCAGAACAAAGGCGTCGACCTCTCCACCACCAACACAAGTATTATTCCACGAATTTCAGAAAACCTTTTACATTTTTAGTTTTGAGTAGAATAGTCTTAATGTTACTCACAATATTCGTTCGCATAAACGTTAGGCCTAATCTGTTAGATCGATCCCAGTGCTTATAATGAGACCTTTCTTCAGTACTGCTAGTTTCAGTAATAGCAGTTGGCTTCTCAGTGTAAAGTGAAACATCAGGATCTAAAACTCTGAGATGGAATTAGATCTGTTCGCACCAATTTAAGGATTTAAGACCGTTAAAGGTCATAACAGAGGTATAGTGCGAATGAAGAGCAAATGCTGCAAATATAATATACTCATTTGTTAACACTTTGAGTTATGAATTTTAAGTTACTATCAAATTCAGAAATGGTTTACGAAATTCTTTAATGTATATTGATGTCCTCTGTTGCAAACGAAACCTAAATTACACCTTTTAGACACATGAGGCTTATACATTGAATTTACGTAATTCAATAATTTTTAATTGTGTCAATCATAATATTTATTATCTTGGGTGTATAAATAAATAAAGCTAAAGACACGTCTAAATAGCTCATTAATGTTCAATGATTATAAAATGAAAGAATCACCTTTGGTGATCCGTAAATATCTTACAACCAAAAACTCTCAATATATCCATAGTTATAATCACTTAGATTACATCCACATAATGGATAACTGAATATAGGCCTTCATCATTATTGATGTTGAATTTAATTTCAAAGAGTAGGAGACCCATTTGGGTAATTAACTAATTTCATATGCTAATTACAAAATAAATACATCATGATCGTGAATAAATATTTTAACTTAATACTCCTATGCCCATGTTTTTTCAATAAGAGAACATAATTTATGAAAAATATCACCTAATTCTTAACAACCACGACTCTTGAATCACCCACTGTAGGATTTTTATTGATGATTGTGAAAACATAAAGAATCTAAGCATTCACAAATCCTAACAATTAAGTTAGAATTGTAGAACAATATGATTTTCACATAAATGTATTACTATGATAATCCAGTCAAGAATATATACCTGAATCAACCATTATAATTCTTGATTTGAGCAGAAATCTTTTCTCTTGGTTCTTCAGAAGTTGTTTATCTCTTTTGCTTTATACTTTATGAATAACTTTGATGGATAAGAAAATATCTTTATGGAAGAGAGAGGACCCTTTAAATAGAGAGTGTTTAATATCATTCCCACCTTTCCATAATGGTAGTAGTAGAGATAATGGATAGTTGGAAGAGGTAATGGGTAAGGTGGAAAATTTAATGGGTAGTTGGACTGGACTAACTTCCCCACTTTCCCACTTCTCCATTTCTCCACTTATCCACTTATCCAATTATAATTAGAATTTAGTTAGCAATTAAATATTAAACTAAATTAATATTAATGTGAGGGAGTCATAAAACTAACAAACAACCTTTTAAATTGTAATGTGGATTATACACAATTTGAATTTAATGTATAAATTTGGGATTTTCAGAAAAACTAAATGCCAAACCCATAATAACAATCATTTTATCTAATTTTTCAAGATCTGTTTCTCTATTATATGACCATGGTAAACTAGAGCCAGAAAATCAGAAGGATTTAATTTTGTTTGAACCATATTAGACTCGCCTACTCCTACATTTTCAGGAGGGGGGGGGGGGGGGGTTCAAATAGCTTGGGTTTTATCTTCATTTTCTGTCATAAATTACCACACAACTGATTTGTTAACACGTTCTACCTTAGACCTAGGATGTACGGGGGAATGGGAGTAGGATAACTAAAGGGAGCGGTACTCGGGACGGGACGGGGAGAGGGACTAGGAGTACTAGTAGTCGTAGGTGGCTTAGTTTCATCATCAAAATTTTGTATATCAATATAATCATCAACATTATCATGTTCATCATCTTCAGAAAATTCCTCATCAAAATTACCAAATCTTCTTTGTAAATATTCATGATAAGAATCTAATCCAAAATTACTATCAATATCAAAAACAGTATCATTAACATGTGTGTAATCATTCGTATTCATTTTTACTAAACTAGATTTTATATTTTTTATATTTTGAAGAACTATTGGTTTTTTATTAGTGGTGGATCTAAAGTTCATCATATTATTAACTGTCTCTACTATGCTTTTTTTTTTTTTTTTTTACCTTTTTCATCAACCTTTTTATTGGAATTCATATTCAAATATTAAAAAAGTGAATATAATATTGTACAAAAATTTAATGAAAACAAATAATTAATCACAAAATAAATAAATAATTATTGCAAAAAAAAATGAGATGGAAATTGGAACGCATGTACCAAACATCTACTTAAAATCGTGTATAACCGAAAGCGGAAAATGGAAAGTTGAAAGTTGAATTTTGAAGCTCCAAATCCAAATTCCAAACACCAAATTCGTAATTTCAACAAGAATAAGAGATTAGAGAGTAGAGAGTTGAGAGTTGAGAGAATAGAAGATGATTCTTTTGTGGGTGAAAAGAATGAACGAAAAAAGAACTAAAATTCCCTCAAAGTAATGGAAATGGTACAAAATTACTCTCCATCCACCTGTTGACTCCAAAATACCCTTCACACCCACCTATTGGCTCAAAAGTACCCTTGTCATCCACCTTTAGGTTCAAAATTGACCACTTATTTAATGGTTTTAAATTTATACTATTTTTATATATATTTTTTAAATACTTGGCAACAACTATTTGTTATAATATAAATTACTAATATAATTTATAAATCAATCCACTACCCACTCATTACTAATTACAGCCCACCAAATTAATAAACCCGTCACATTACTAATGCAACAACAGGAAAGCTACTGTCAATGAGTGTTTTTAAAAATTTGGAGACAAAATATCTATAGAATAAATTATCAACAGTTAAGTGTCTACATAATATTACCGATAATCTTAAAGTTCTGACTATTGCCAGGCTTACTTATTTCGTTTTTTCGTCTCAATTATGTGATGTTACTGTCAATAGTATAACGTTTTTTTAGAAATATAATATTCAAGTTTTCAAAAAAATCATAATATTTGTAAAATTAATGTTACAAAAAGTGCATGCACTTAATTCTAGATGTATTAACTCTATTTACCTTTAATCATAAAATGTTGAATTCAAGCTGAAAGAGAATCCCTATTGAAAGTTTCCTCCCTAAATAAGCGCTTCAACTTAAATTCAATTGGAGCTTCGATGCGGACTTTGAATCAGTTTTTATGGTCATTTTTCAAGAATATATAATTTTGTCGTGGGTTTTAGTAGTGTTATGGCGCTTTTGGGAGATTATAATTGGGTTTTACTATTTGGGTGGGATGTATTGTAGTATGAGTGGGTAGTTTAGGTTAGTAAGTAGTGTGAAGTATTGTAAAAATATTTAAAAATTTAATTTAAAATTCGCTAAATAAGTTTCATTTTTGAACCTAAAGGTGGATGGACAGGGTATTTTGACCAAGGTGCTGCGAAGGACAATTTTGGAGCCAATAGGTGGAGGGATGATAATTTTGTACCATTTTCAATACTTCGAGGATAGATTAGTGCCTTTTCCTGAAAAAGACAGTTTTTAGGGGTGTTATTAGGTAATAAAAGGGGTGAAAATAAAGTTTTTCACAAAGTTTGGGGGTATTTCTGAAAGTTTATGGGGTAGGGGGTGTGAGGTGTAGTAAATTGGGTGAAAGAGTTGTTGGTGGTCCCCACAACACATTTCCCATTGGCTCTCAAAATCTAGTTCTTTAATTATTTTTTTATAAAATAAAAACTAAAAACCGAAACGGACCGGGACCGCAAATGAGATTTATCGGACTGGGACTAACCGGTAAAGTCCAGTTTCCGTACCGTTACCTGTCTCGAACACCGTACCTACCGATCTTTATCGAGACTAGCCGAATCCGGACCGAGATAAAACGGTACCAGAACCGGCACCTCCCGGTTCTGTTCCAGCCTTAGCTGTATTAATCACCCCGACAGTATTTCAGGGTGTTGATGATCTTCCCACAAAAGGAATTATAGGGTCTTTCGACATTCTTAGAAAGGTTGGGTTAATATGTCTTGAAATAAATGATAAGTGCAGTGATAGAGGAGCTAACTTCATCTTTGAGGGAGTCAACTTGCTTGATTAACCGGTTGACCGTGGAGATGCCTTCCTTTTTTATACTAGTCATTGCAATAAGTAACTTTCCAATATCAATACTACTATCTTTCTGAATGTGGAAAATCATTTCAACCACATCTGGGAAGTCTCCAGTCCCCGTTCCACAACAAAAATACAAGTTTTGAGTTCATCAATGTCTTATAGCAAGAGAGAAATTGACTATGAAAATATATTAATAGGATTGGAAGTTTCAGCCTTGGCATTGACATAATCCCTTTAAGCCATTTGGTACCCACTTGCAAATATCCCATACTTGAGAATTATGAGAATCATAAGTGATATTGATCTCAACAACTGTGAACATGGAGAGGTCAACTAGTTGATCAACCAAAATTCAAGAGATGAACAATTCATATGGGAGACTCATGGAAGTATTGGAGTCCTCAATACTTAATATATAGTAGTGTTTGAACTAGGTTGCCCAATTGATGCACTTTTTTTTAGAAGACAATATAGAACGAACACATCCCTAGTAGAGATGCTATTAGTTAATCTTTCTTGGGAGAAGATTGGTGGCAATGATGTGAGCCAACATGTGATGTTTGAAACACAGGATCAAGGGACCAAAGTAAGATAAGTCAATATCGGATTCATCCACGACTATTTTAGAACCTTCTAGGGACACATCAAAGTCATCAGGAAAAATACTATTCATGTAAGGAATTACACTAGAGAAATTGGTACCAAAAACATCCTCGAACAAGATATCAATAACAATAATGCAACTACTCATAACAAGAGTTTTCGACTCACCACTTCCATTAGAAGAACAAAGATTTGAATAAAACAAACAAACCTCTTAAAGAAATCAAAACCAGATATACCAAACAATAGAGAGAGCTTCAAGAAAGAAGCCTACCAAACAGTGGGAACCCCTGGCTTAGATTGATTACTCTGCCAGGAATAATGGGTCGAGACTTGAAGTTTGCATACTTATTTTTATGTTAAACTCCCTAAAACTTTGCATGTCTACGTGTGAGAGAGATAAAGAAGCACTAGAGGGTAAAAGTGTTCCTGATCCTCTCTTGTTTATAAAACAGAGGAGCCTTCCCTATGAAGAATGAAATGAGGACTCAAAGAGTCCTATAAAATTAAGAGGAAGACATGTGTTTACTTCGAGGGAGCTCGAAGAGTTATGATTGGAGATTTTTAGAGAATCCATAGAGGGAGCTCTTTATATGATTTGGATGAAGAAAAAAGTCAAAACGAAGAAGATAAATAGAGATGAGGGAAAGAAGAAGGGTTTAGAAGAAAAAAATTGGTGTGTGAAAGAGTGACAATATGAAAAAGAATGGGTTTTATGGAGAAGAGGGACATACGAAGCAGAGTAATTAAATACACTAAATTAGAATGAAAGGGATGAGAAATTATAACACACGCAAAAAAGGAAAAAAATAAAAAAAAAGGTAGTAAAATCCCCTTAATGAAAATAAGAGATATGCGTATACATTACAGAGAAGAACAAAAAATCTTTCCTAAGTGGGGTTTTTGTAAAACATCACCAATTAATTTTTGAGATAAAAAAGACATTGCTAAAGAAAAATCACCATTTTCAATCATGATCACAAATAAAATGATTCTTAATATCAATATGCTTAGTCTTAGAATGATGCATATTATATTTATATAAAATAATAATTCCAGTATTATAACGAAAAATAGGGACACTCATACGAAAGATCATAATCAAGTAATTTATGAATAATCCATAATAGTTGAATACGACATCTTCCCACAACTAGATATTCCAATTTTGTGGTAGATAAGGCAACTGATATTTGGCAAGTACCACTACTGATTTTTTGATAATTTTTGTTACCTATAAAATCAACATCTGAGTAGTAAATCAAAGTGAGAGGAGTGAGGGTACCATGATACCGAGTCTGTAATTTCGATGTGTATAACAACTAAGACTTCCAGAAAGGGCTAAAAGGGGAAATCCACAAATCCAAAATGGACCATGGACTCTTCACGACATCCTACAGTCCATGTAGGGGACCATAGTCTGTAAAGAATGTATAGAGTGAACATTTAGTAATTTTGTGGTAGGGGTCACCTTGATGGCACCCTAGTGGCCCGAGTGACTTCGACAACCCATCTAGGGGTCCGTACAAGTTAGCCAGACAATAATGTTGCACCCAAGTCAGGTGGGGAAAATTTTAAATATCACATCAAATAGTCAACGAGGGGGAATGTGAAGTTGTGTCCCATACCAATAAAGATGAACTGTATTTCTATTCCTCGTTCCACGCCCCCAAAGTTTGTTGAACTTCAAGCTCAGAGTAAAAAGTTATGCTTGTTTTAGTGAAGCCTTGTTAGAAACAACATCTTCATGACCCAATTTAGGGTTCGTGGGTGCTCTAAGAATGCCTGTAATGGCCTGTCTTGAACTCACTTAGGTCACATTTTAAGTTAGGATTGCACCTCCCCAGTCCCTAGTGTAAGGACTAACAAAGTGGGTCAAAATAGTCTCCTGTAAAGCTCCACATTGACCATGAAGTATTTCGTGAAGGAGACTTGTCATACTTAGATTTAGGGTAAACAATAAATAATCATATAACTCAGAATACAATGAATTAGATGGACCATGAGCAATTAAATTAATTATCTCTGAATCCTCTTTCAATGGCCACTGGGCTATTTATCCTAATTCCAATGGCTCGATAAATATTTTATGGTTACAAGGGGTAGTGACTCACTACCAAGGCAAGGAGCGATCCTATTAATAGCACTTGAACGGCCATGGTGTGCTTTACACTCCCTGAGCTTGTCCAACCCTTTGAATAACTGATAACGCTCAACAACTTCCTCTCTCAAAAAGAGTAAAAGAGCGGTCGTGTCAAGTAAATACCCAACTATGAGGTGAATCATTCCCACAGGAAAATAGTTTAGATTTAACTTCTATCTATTATTCGATTGTTCAAGCAATGACTTCCATTGAAAGCAAAAATGATAAAAAGGGGTGTTTCTATTCCAAAATAAATGAAAATAACTAGCGAAATAAAAGAAGCCAACTAACAACTTCGAATGTTGGGGAGTTTAATCATTAATCAAGTAAACCAGGGGGGGGGTTTTACGTGTTTCCCCAGGGTATAACGTATAAGTCTCAAACTATACCATTCTTTCCTAAGTATTTTTGACATGCAAAGTGATCAGGTGCTATTTCTAAATCCGTGGTCCCGCGAGAAAATTGCACTCCGCACCTTCTTCCGGCTACAATGTGTTGGGCTATCCTAATCCTAAACCCTTGATCTTTACCTCATGTTAACATCGTATTCGATATTTGACTAAGTTATTTACCTGGTGCGTACCAATCAAATACTAAGCCTAATAATAGGATAACCTACTCTATGTTGATATATTCTTTTCCTATTATCTACACGCCTTGTGCCGACAGTAGCATAGGCGAGTTCTACGTTACCCCTCCTTTACCAAGACTATGGGAAAGAAATTATCCCAAAAAAAAAATTACAAACCCAAAATCAAATTGCCCCCAAAGCACTATTCTACAATTGTTATTTTCGTTA
Organism: Solanum habrochaites; assembly: GCA_027704765.1. Taxonomy (NCBI): domain Eukaryota; kingdom Viridiplantae; phylum Streptophyta; class Magnoliopsida; order Solanales; family Solanaceae; genus Solanum; species Solanum habrochaites. The sequence continues at coordinate 32,412,988 of JAKWJA010002498.1, read as the reverse complement.
GGTTTTAACATCAGTCTTTGCTATAGTTCCCAACAAACCTAGTTATGGATTTTAGTTTATCATATCAGAAACAGAATATTCAAGATATAATGTATAAAGAATTCATGTACTTACTCAATGAGCGAGATAATCCAAAAGTTCGCTTGATTAATAAAAAAAAATCACCAACAACAATTCAAAGAATCTCAAAAATAAGCAAGCGAATCTAAATAATCAAGGGCCTAACCCAATAATCCAACTGTCTAACTTTCAAAGGAACAGAGGGTTTTCAACTATTATAGAAAATAAACCTAATTTAACAGGACTCTAGGTGTTTGAAATCGGTCAAAACGCGGCTGATCGTCGGACATCACGACGGATAGTCTGGTCACAACGACGGACCGTCATGCTGTGTCGTCCATAGTTATGCAATTTATGTTGCGGCTCCTCTTCATTACCCCTCGACGCAGTTTATGATGGATCATCACTGGGAGGCAACAACGGTTCCTTCGAGCGGGCTCCGTTCCCAAACACTGGAACTCTTGGCATATGGGGTCCTGGGACTAAATTCTCTGACTTCCGACGAACTGCAGGACGGCCGTCATGGGGACACGAGGTCCCGTCACTCTCCGTAACCCCACACGTATTGTTCAGACTTCCCCATCTTCCTTCAGCAGCTGCACTAACGCTGCCACTACGGACCTCACGAGCATGACGGACTTTCACAAGCTCCGTAGTGTGTCTCTCCTTCATTATCTTCCGCTCAAAAAACCTGAAAACCTCCGCATTCATCTTTGGCCAGATTTCCCTGCAAAAAAATAAGGAGAAACTTATAGAAAAATTAGCACAAAAAGCTTTTGGACACATAGAACTTAAGGCAAAAGTAGTTAATAATCACCATGAAACCACCGGTACATAAATATCAACACCCTCAAAACTTAAATCGTTGTTTTTTCCCAAGCGACGCCTAATGATCATACACAAAAATCTTGGACAATATGTCCATGTTTATCCTTTGCAATCATTTGTTTCTACTCAATCCCGCTTATCCATCATATTTATGCATGCATACGACTATAGCTTTCAAATTATGTGGAACTCAGACCATGAACAGACTCACCATTCACTAACACCATATCGTCTTCGAATTTCCTCCCATGAGGTGCTAATATTTCCTTCCGTAATGCAGACTAGTTGTCCTCGCACTTCAAAAACAAAATCCCTCATTTTTACACGACTGCTTTTCCATTTTGAGTAAAAGGATTACTTTATCAACACCACTCTCAAACAAATTCACCTCATGTCATACCCTTTGGCCATAAGAAGCTTGATAAGCCTAATTCCCCTTATTTTTCACTGCTTTAATTTTGCTATACAACCCTTAGGATCATGATATGACTTTCTTACGTGTACCATAGGCTCAGGGTGCAGGTAGGGTATATTTAGGTAATCGTTAGTGACTTTTTTTTACCTCCTTTACATATCGGGCTAAACATACGCATTTTTCTAATCATTTTATTTTTCCCGAGTTTCCGCCATTGCTTTGGCACCTTGCTATTTCCCCGTATTTTTCTGCGATTTGTGTAATGACTCTCTTCTTTTCTATGCTCGTATTTATGTAAAAAATTTGTAAACTAATTCTTAAGGGGAGTCACTTACTTTTGTTCTTTCTTTCTCTCTCTTATTCTTGAACCCCACTTTCAGAGCATTCCTCATAATAGCCAGCCCCAACTCATGGCTTTGCCATGAGTCAAAATAAGAAGTATCCAAAGTTGGATCAAGGGGCCATAAAAAAAGGGTGTTACTTACTGCAATTAGCCACCCCCCACTTAATGACATTTTGGCATAAGCTGAGGTTCCATGTCCCAAGGAGGCCAAGAACCAAAACACATTATTCCCAAAAATATAAGTTGGGGTAAAAGAAAGGTCTAATTTTAAGCTCAAATCATTTGGATCCAAGGAAGGATAAAATTTCATTTGATTTTCTTTAATTTGACTAAAAATGGCTGATATGTGGATTAAGAGGGCCTATGATCCGGTTTCCGGCCTACATTGTCTATTATATACACTTAACTTTGTAGGCAGGGATACCAGGCAAGTTTCGTGCTCAGTACAAATAGTGGGACTAAATCAAATCTTCCCTCAGCACTCACTTGACATCTCATCACTCTCTAGATAACAGCACTTGTTCCGAATTTTTAGACTTAGATCATGCATAGTGGAACCTCCATGTCATGCCGTCTGTATCTTACGCTTTTTCCTCTTCTTCCGCTGTAACTGACGTCTGTTAATTCTCATCGTTTTGACTTGCTCACCACAGTGCTGTCATCTCTCTTCTTGCCTTCTTGTCTGGTTTGCATCACTCTGGGAAATCGCTCTGCCCCTCCCGTTTCTCTCCTAACTCGACCGCTTCCACCTTGCATCACCTACTACGGAGGAAAAAGCCAGGCCTATCATTGTAGCATCATTCCCGGCAGTTAAATCTATGTACAAACAAGATATAGATCATGCAGGTTTTAACCAGAACAAGAATCAAGCTCTCTTGGGGAAAAGAACACAGGCAAAAAAAACCCAAAGAAGGATAGTGAATTGGCTACTTCAAGACTTCAACCACCTAGACACTCACTTTCAATTTAACCCCAAGAACGCCCCACAAAAAACATGCAATTGTCGCCCAATGCATAAAAAATTTAAATACTAGAGTGGTAGGTGAAGCAAACTGGGGCCGCAAAGCGCCGCGTCATCAAGCTGGGTGTTCCGGTTTTCCCCGGAACCCACTACCTCTGTAATCTGTGACACCCTCGTGTGGTGTCTGTAAGACATCAACCACACTAAGTCATCAGTGCTCTCGATATCGTCCGAGGTTCTGGAGCTAGTACGACCGCCCGACAACAAACTCTTCTGCTCTCAGATACGGGCCTCCTCATCAGCAAGCGGCCTCCTCGCAGCCTCTATCTCACAACGCTCGCTCTTCCGTGCTCGCCGCCTCATCCTCCTCTCGACCCCTACCGCCTCTTGCATGCTAGTTAGGGGGGTGGGAGGTGGTGAAATCTCTGAAGTGGCCGAATAGTGGCCCCGCCACGAAGGGGCTCAGACTTCATGCCCCTGCCTCTAAAGATCATTCAATATCTGCGCGAGAGACTGTCGTCGCAGCCGGAAGGGTTGACCACATCCACCAGAGGGTTGGTCGGGCTACACTGGGGTCCCAAACGCAAAGCGTCCAACACTATGAACCTCACATCTGCCCGGGCTGTGTCGACCCTTCTCCGGCACCAAACGCTCTTCTCCCTTATAATAGAACCCTCTGCTCCAAGGCTGGATAGGAATGCAAAGTGTATCCCTTTGGCGGCCTCCTAAGGTTCTGACCCGAGAAGCGGACTAGAGAGGGTAAAGGGGCCTGCGCGATAGGAAGCTCGGGGCAGTGCTACTACCCGGGATATATCGATCGTGGTAGTGGGTTTAGTGTAATCCGCCTGCGTTAGTCGTGCGGGCCCCTTGCTACCGTGCTCTCCAGGAGGTGATCACCGGAAGTTTGGAGGCAGCTAACTTGAACTGGGCCCTCTAGACTGTGAGTGCCAAAGCATTGGCCTCATCTCTAATAAGGGACAATATCAATATGCCCCGAGGGGTCCTACTTCAAGTGCCATGATTAGGCACACCTGCGGACGCTGCATATCGAAAATACATACACGGGAAGGTCAAGAGTTTGTGACCTTAGAATCCCTTCTCCGTGCATGAACGGCGGCCTGGTAAAAGCCACGCAAAATCCACCTCGAACCCGGCTATCATCGCTGCCATCAGTACTGCTTGGTCCCATGTGACGGTATTATCAGCGGCTGTGGGGGGAAGGAAATGGCGGACAATCAACCACAAAAACTTTGTCGTGAAAGTCAGGTTGGCCTTCTTGATGGCCCCTTTCGGCTCATTCACCCAGTCGGCACCCGCTTCATCAACATTCACGCCGTATTGAAACTGGCGGATAGCAGGCAGGGAGATATCCACCGAAACGCCACGTACCCGGACCTGCTCCAGTGGGGCCTATTTGGCGGGGGCAGCTCGCCTATCTATCTGCGATCGGAGAGTCGCTACGTAGGATGCGTAGAACTCTCGGACCAGCTCTTCACTATAAAATCCCAACAGATGTGCTGCCCACTCTAGTCGATGTTTGGTGAAGAGATTGTGGATCTCAGGCATCGTTGGGAGACTTTCCGTAAGGACCCGCCGCTCCAATGTAAGTGTCCAAGTCATAAATTCTTTGTCATTCACGAACTTTGCAACGAAATAGACTTGAAACTGCCCGTCGACACACCACCAGTTGGGCTATCCAGTAACCGGGGTGAGAGCACGAGCTGGTGAACCGGGTGTGGATTCCGAACTGTCAGCCTCATCAGACGAGGCAGACGCTGCAGCGGTGGCGGGTGCGGGAACCTTAGCACATCCGGAGGCTTCCTCCGACCACGAAACTCCTAAGGAGCGAGACGCTCTTTCTTCATTAGTGGCTGAACCAGAAGGTGTGCCGATTAGTGTGCTCTCCTCATCAGACTGGGAGGTAGTGACTACGCCGGACGCCACCTTTTTAGGTGTGGCTCTGGCAGCACGTACAACACGGGATGGGGTGGAAGTGCCTGGGGGCACGTACTCGGGGTCACGCTCATTGTCAGAGCAAATGACCAGGTGGGCAGACAGGGCGACAGACTTCGATTGCCCGTGTGCATAGACTCGATCTTGTTTTGGTGTTATAGTAGATAGTACATGCAAAGGATCAATATTAGTACTAGAAGGAGCAAAAAAGACCAGCAAAACCACACAAAATAAAATTAAAAAAATTCAAATAAAATGACATTTCTATAGTAATAGTGAAACACGACGACGGCAGGTGAGGTTGAATCGTCGTGACTATGACAAACGTTGGGGTCCGTCGTGTGTATACTAGAATTTGTTATATGGAGAACCATGAAGGAGAGTCTCAGACAAGTATGACGGTATGGGCAGGACGGGACTGTCACAGGTAGACGGTCGTCGGAGGTGTTTGTAAGGACATTGAAAAAATTATGGAGACCACTTAGGAGAGGGGTCTCGGCCATCAATAACGGTCATGCAGACGGACTGTCAGGGGTATGAAGCTCGTCGTACTTGTCCTTTGAGGAAAATTAGAAAAATAGTGAGAGACCCTCAGGGAACTGGGTCTCGACAACCAGAACGGTTGTCAGAAGGACCGTCGTAGGGATGACGGACCGTCGATGGGTCCTTGGAGGACACTAGAAAAAAAGTGAGAGACCCTTAGGAATAGGGTCGCTGACAACAGAACAGTTGTGCAGGAGAACCGCTGTGGAATGACGACTTATGTTGCATTGTGGCGTTGTGGAACACGTGGAGAACATTGGACAGTGTGTGTTAGAGTTGTGGAATGGACAACGATGGTCCGTCGTGGGTACGAAGGTCCGTCGATCAAGGTCTCGTTCTGTAACTCAGTGACAGAACTGGGGGTTTCCATTCATCCCTATGACCCAAATCGAATTGGAGTGTTTTAACCTAATTGGTCAACCTAAATACTAGTAAACTAGCAAGGTCAAAGCACCTTTCTATGGTTGTACAAGACAATTTCAAGGATTTTAACCTAGGTCAGATAGAATTTTATTTGAAAATGAAATATCAGAGAACTAGGCTAATACTAGTGATAAACAAAAATGCAATATAAATTGAGTGAAAATAGAGACCACAGTACCTGAGAATTTGAGAAAACAAGAGGAAAAGGTACTTGGTGATCAAGAAGACACCCACCACAGCCAACTCCGAAGAGTCGATGAGGACTTTTAGGACTTTGGAGAATTTGGGGAAAATGAGCGGGTGAAGAGGGAGATGATTTTAGAAGTTGAAAAGGGAGGGAAATAGGAGGACGAGGAAGGATGCGGGTGAAATGAAAGGGTTGGGGTTTTTAAATGTGATTTTTTAAAAAAATACCCCAGCCGGGTGGGTGGGAAGCTCATATGACGCAACGATTCCACGAGACAGTCGTCTTAGTTTTACGATCGTCGTGGTTCCATCGGTGTGCCCTAGTTTGAAAATAACAGAAAGACGTACCTGCACGACGGATTATGAGTCGGCCGTAACAACTGAAACGGTCTGTTGAGGGATCCGTCAGTGACTGTGCAGAGTAATTTTTCTGCAGAATTTCCTGGTGGGGAGGTGCTGCAATTTAAAACCATTAGTGAAAATGCTTTTGTTTTGTTTTTTTGGGTTTTTTTTTTTTTTTGTTTTGCTTCTTTATTTTTTTTTTTTTTTTTTTTTTTTTTTTTTTTTTTTCTTTTTTTCATTACTAGAACAAGAAAAAACTATAAAGTATTGGGTTGCCTCCAACAAGCGCCTGCTTTAACGTGTGGCACGACTGAGGCCACTTGCATTACTCGGCCTTATCAAGATGGTATGCCTCTATCACCTCAACAACACTCCCGCCTTGGTTTTTAACTCATATGATCATAGGGATCAGTGGTTAATCAAGTAAAGGGGCCTGTCCAATTTGGATTGCGCTTGCCTGGAAGACAAGCAACCCAGAAACTGTCTAAAAGTACCAATCCCCACACCATAAACTCTTGTTGTGCTTTTTTTTTTCATCCTCCTCTTCAAGCTTTTCTTTGTGCGGATATGGCGGATACGATGGAGATCACCACTCGCATCAGGTACTACTAATGTTGAACGTAGCTTCTTCATTGTTTCAAAACGAAATTTCAATATGCCCCTTTTCCATATCAACTAAGGCTCTACCTGTAGCAAGGATGACCTCCCAAGAATAATAGGCACTTCAAAAGGAATCACAATCATGAATAGCAAAATCTGCGGAAATATGAATGACTCCACTTTTACTAGCACATCATGTAGTATCCCTATAGGACTTTTCACGGTTGATAGCATTTCAGTAGCGCATCGCAGTGTTTTGGGTCACCCAAACCCAACTATTGTAAATCGAGAGGGCTCGATTTATCTTGCCACCATACTCACATAATGCCTTCACAAAGTGTAAGACCGACGTACAAGGAATAGTGAACACACCCGATCTTCTTTCTTTTGTACGAGAGATCTGTAGCAATAGCACTACAAGCCTGACATCTATCACATCTCGAAAGTGATCGATCTTTCTTGTGACCCAGATATTCATAAACTGGCATAACGTGTGGCATTTGTGCTAGAGCTTCTTCCCCAACGGGACATTGATAGAAAGTTATTTCAGCATTGTCTAAAACCGCCGGCTATATACCATCATCGGTTCTTTTTTACTAATCTTGAGGAAGGGTGGTGGTGGTCTAGGCATGGGAATTAACCTTCATAGGGACTTCTAATCTTTTCCAGTGCTCTTCTGATTCATTACTAACCTTTACCACCTTATTCATATCTTTTCTACCTTTTTCCTCATTAGGACGACATTGTGGGTTCAATGGGTTTGCTTAGACCAGACTGTGTCTGCCATACAGTGACACACATTTTTTGGATTTTGGACACTGTTTGGATAGGAAGAGTGCCCGGTTGCCGTGTGGTGACGTCGCAGATATTGGGCCAGTGCCAACTTGATTTGCTTAATCAATATTGAATGTGTATGAAATTCTGGCCCAATACATTCTAAAGCACACCTTACTCTTTATTGCTCATTAACTAAGACATCAAACTCCTCCATCATTTTGGGCGCAACAATCCTAACTCGCGCCATAATTATCCACCATCCCTAGGAGTAACTTACACGATTTTGAGGAGGGACATAGGGCCTCATTTTCATTATTTCTGTTACCATAGTTAACCCTGTGAAGTTGTTGTCGCAGTGTAGTTTCCATCTCAGAATAATGACCCTCACGGTCATAGTTACCATAAGATCGACCTTGGTTCCCTTGACCTTGGCGCCAATTATCCTGATTTGCGCCTTGGCGCTTGGTCGGAAACCCACCGTCTGCTCATTTCTGCATAGGAGTCCTCTGCATAATAGCATTCAGAATTAGGAGGTGGTGGTTTAGGCAAGTAGTTAACTGTATGTATTTCCCCCCCCCCCCAGTGATATGTGTAGTACCAACACAAGCTAAGTTCTCATCTGAGCCATTCTTCACGAATATTCATCTGTGTGGGGTTTGTGAATGGACTGCACGCACTAAGGTATTTCACCTACCGGTATTTGACTTCTAGTACTCCAAGCTTTATTATTCTAGGAGATTTTCTCTAATTTTTCAGATTCAGATAAGGGGGACACTCCCATCAAGAATCCACCTTGCCTATAGTGTCCAAAACCGCTTTATTATTATTATCTATCCCCGATAGAAGTTTTCTTCAGTGACTATATCATACGGTGTTTGGGACACTTTCTCAAGACCGAGGTGAATCTATCCAAGAACTACTAAATGACACTCCTGGTAGTGCCAACCAAAGTTGTTCACTCGGTCTTTGTGGTTTAGTTTCTGGAGACCGGATAGTAGCGTGCTAAGAAAACATCCCTTAGCTTGGTTCAAAGTTAAAATTTAGTTGTAAGGGAGCAGTGAACAATATAGCAAGCCTCTCCCGTCAGTGAGAGAGGAAACACTCAAAGCCCTATTACATCAGCCAAGTCAGACCGCTCCTACCAACTTTTACACACTGCCCTTACCTTAGCTACTAGGGCATGTGGATCCTACAGAAGGTAGCCCTGAAAAAAACCTCTGCAGTGAGCATTTGCATCAGGCTACTCCATTTAGGATATACATGACCAATCTAACCACCCCCAAAACGCCAAATAACGGGGGGGAAAGGGCGGCCCCATTGCTACCCGATCTGGACGGACTCATAAGTTACAAAGTGGCCCCATCGGAGTATTGCATGTTATCATATCCTCTGTAGTATGTTTGGGGACCGTGGAGCGGGATTTGTCCCCCTCTGTTGGTGTTAAACCGGGGATAGGGTAAACAAATGAAATGAACATCAACCGGAACTGGGATGTTCTGTTTGACTCATCAACATTATTCCTAGGTTTCGATTCATGTTTGGGGGGCGTTTTTTGTCGTGTACGTGTTAATATTCGTGATCGTAGGAAAACAAGGTTTTTTCTCTCTGTATTTGGCATTCAAGGAGGGTGGTTCGGCACGAATCAAAAACAATAAAACACAAGTAAAATCAAGAAAATATCAACAAAACTATAGTAATAAGCTTAAGTTAATATAAAAGAACTTTTCCCCGCAGCGGCGCAAATTTGATAGGCTCAAAGTTACTTCTCAAATAAGAGTAAAGAAAGATTGTGTCAGTAATAACCAACTATAAGGTTGGATCGTTCCCAAGAGGAAATAGTTAGACTTAACTTCAATTATTATTACTATTGTTCAGTCAATTACTTCCTTGGAAAAGAAAAAATGATAAAAACGGGGGGTTTCTATTCCTAATAAAATGAAAATACATCGAAATAAAAGGAGGACAACTAACACTTGGAATGTTTGGAGTTTAATCAATTAATCAAGTAATAGGGTTTACATGTATCCCCACAGGCTTCATAACTTGATAAGTCTAACTATAACAATTTTTTTCTAGTATCTTTCATGCAAAGTGAAAGTATTATTTCTAAATCCTTGGTCCGGCATATAGAAAATTCACTCGCACCTTGGTCGGATACGTGTGTTGCCTATCACCCTATCTTTACCCTCAGTTAAGCATCATATTTGATATTTACTAAGGATGACCTCCGACAAATCAATACTAGCCTACTTAGATAGTATACCACTAAATATATGTTGTAACTCTTTTCCTATTATATAACTCCTTGGTCGGCAAGTGCATTAAGACGAGTTCTAAGTTATCCATCCGCTAAAAGACTTCTATGAAAAAAGAACTATGAGACATGCCAAGATATATTCTAGATTGTTATGTTAGTTAAGTTTTCATCATTATTTGCCTTATGGTTCCCAACCAAACCCTAGTTATGGAGTTTAGTTACCATCGTATAATACAATATTCAAAATATGGTTATAAGAAATTAATGTACGATTTCAATGAGAAAGAGTTAAAATCCGAAAGTTCGCCTTTGAGTCATCACCCCCCCCCCCCCACACAAAAATCACCAACAATCAATTCAAAGAACTTAAATAATCAAGATCTAACAATAATCAAGGGCCTAACCCAACAATCCAACGTCTATTCAAGAACGAGGTTTTTCAATATTATAGAAAATTTAAAAGCCCTAATTAAACAAAGGACTCTATTTCGGAAATCGTCAAAACGCGTCTGGATCGACAGACATCACGACGATCCGTCGTGGTCCGACGGACCGTCCTGGGACTCCAGCGTCTTCATACTGATGCAATTTCTTCTGCTTCCTCCTTCATTACCCCTCGACGGCAGGTATGGACAGATCATCACAGGCATAACGGGTCAGTCGAGGGGCTGTCCGTTCCAAAACACTCTGCAACTCTGGAATATGGTTACGAGAACTACTTCTATGAACTTTCATGACGAACCTACAGGAAGGACAATATGGACACGACGGTACGTCAAGTTTCGTAACCCAACTTGGTCAGGACTTCCCCTCTTCCTTCAGCAGCCTGCCACTACCTTGCACCTCACGGACCCCACGGCATGATGGACCGTCACAAGTCCAGTAGTTGGGTCTCTTCTGCATTTCTTCGGTCACAAACCTCCGCATTCATCTTTAGACAGATTTCCTGCAAATAAGGAGAAACTTATATAAAAATTAGCACAAAAAGTCTTTTGGACACACTAAACTTAAGGAAAAAATATTAATAATACCGTGAAACCACAGTATATCAATAACTTCATCTGATTTTATGTCAGGCTGCATTGGTTGTTTCCCCTATGCATTTGAAACTTAAAGTACATAGTTTAATGTTTAAACTATGTTGTTTAGCTTCGTCTAAGACTATTAATCCAGTAAGACACTATCTAGAACCGCATTCTCCTAAAATCGTCTAACTTAGAAAAAAAAGAGAAAAAAGGTCACAGCTTTACCAAGAACAAGTAGAGGTATTCTTCAAGTTCATCTCCGAAAGCCAAAGGATTTCTCTGTAGTTTTCATCACCAAGTATGTAGTATCTCACTAGTGGGTTCTTTTCACCCATTAGATCATAGAATTTAGTTAGTTCATCAAGTTCTCATAAATGGTTCAAACCTAGAATTTCCAAAATCTTAGAGGTTTATCATGGCTTTAGTTGTCATAGTTCCAAAATTCTACAAAACATGTTTTTTGGAAAATTTCATATTTCCATGTATAGAATTCAGAACTGTAGGTTGTATTAATTATCATTATTCATGAACCATACTTTCTAGGAAGATCAGTCAAAAAATGTGTTTTTCAAAACTTGAATGCCATGTATTTCATTATATTTATGTTTCATTTTCACATAGTGTGTCAAATATTTTAAGCTAATCATTATTTCAGTTGCATTAGCTATGCATACATTCATTTGGGACTAGAATTAGCATCGAGTTGGACTAGGGTTACCCTCACGATCGTAGAACTATGTGCGATGTTGGTTCAGAAGTCCCTTTTGTTGTGCATCAAGTTCAGTGGTCGCACCACAATCATGCCTCTACACCCCTTTTAAGGTATATTGGGTCCTCTCTATGGAAAGTATACATCGGACTCTACATTTACCTCACGTTTTTTATGCTGGTTAATATTAGATCCCACACCCGTACTGTTATTGCATTGACCATGTTATTGGCATTTACATAAGTGTACAATTCAACATGTTATCTTTATGATTAGTTCTTTTTCATTAAATCTAGTTTATATTTTTGTTATACTTCAGTACAACTTATTTTAATGTTTAATCTGTATGGTTCAGTCTATTTTGTTGAGTTTATATTATTCATCGTAGTGTCAATATCCTTCTTGTTCAGTAAATTCAAAGTACATACACATATTTTATGCTACGTCGTTATATGATATTATTTCAGGCGCTAAACATCCCCAACAGACTTAGTTTAATATCTAATCCATACTAAGCAACTTCAGTGATGAGTTTCTTCAGGAAATCGAGCCGATTCTAGAGTTTTGTTTGATTAGATCCTTGAGAACATGTATTGGGTATTTAAATCTAAACAGAAATTTGAGCAAAAGAATCGAATTTAGGACAATTGTGGTTAGAAAATAAGGAAGAAAAAGTCGGACAAGGAACATGTAGCAAGTCTACGTCTTGGACTGTTCCTCCCATGTGTAAAGTTTTGCTCCGCGTCGTGGACTCCACAGTTTCAAAAATTATTTCTAACAAATATTTTAAACAGACTCCGTGTTACGGACTTACTCCCAGACGGTGGTTTTGAACCGTTTCTCATGCTTATTTATCTAAAAACACTCCTAAACATCAAGATATATTTTATACTACAAATCATAACATTGAATTCATAATTCACATTTAATGTAGAGCTAAGAGTTAAGTCTTAAGAGTTCTTTCGAACTTTTTGAAAAGTCATTTGAATCATTTGAGAAGTCTCTACAAATTTCTAGGAACTGGGTAATTTTACCGCGCTTTACGGGGTTATAAATAATAATTGCATTGACTTTGCAATTAATTTTTTACTAATATCCATAAATTTAAAATAATGGAAAATAGATTATTTTTTTAAAAACATATTATCAATATTTCAAAATTATTTTGATTATTTGTCATTATCACATAACTCAAGAACCACTAATGAATGAATTATACACAAAATAATAAATCGTTGATTCTTTAATAAATATTAAATGAAAAATAAAGAAGAAGATAATAATATATATATACACAATTACTTTTTGTAACATAAAGAAAAATTTAAGTTGCATAGATTATAAATGAGAATTCTTGGCACAGAGTACAATAATTTTTTTATGCACAATGAATATGCATACTATGTGTGTATATGTTCAATATAACCGAAGATAATAACATTGCAAAAACATAAAAAGGGGTTTAAAACATGTATTCAAAAGCATCAATTAATATCCTAAGCATAAATTAATGAGTGTAAAAAAACATACAGGGATATGTAAAAATCTAATGAAATAGAAAGGAAAAAAATGAGTCAACTGAATGCACAACGTCCCCATAAGAAATGATTCCCCTTGCAAGAGGTTTGAAGAATTACATCCACTCAGGATTAAAAGATTTTTTTCATTAACTTATAGATAAAAGAAAAATGGTGTTACTAAGTCACTCAACAGGAGCAAACTACACAAATATTTAATTTTTCGGAAGTAGAAGAAGAAAATCAAAATCTATTTAGATAGTTCACTAGAAATTCTTATTAGATTTGATTCTCCTTTCTATTGGTTCGCACATTGGACTTAATATTCCGAGGTTATCGTCAAATTGTAGTAGTTATTCAATTTTTAATTAGTTATGGAACTAAGCTTACTTATTTAACTTGCTTCCTAACTTAGTGGTCTTAGTTTTTAGATTTATTGCTTTGGTTGGTTTCTAGTAGTGTTCCTCACGCCGAGTTTTAGTGTGGGTGCAAATCTTGATGGTCTGGATCGTGAAAAAGTTGTATGAGATCCTAGGTCCATTTATCTCGATGTAGCGAAATGAGTTTAATAGAAACTAATGAATAATATGATTTGGATTATTTTTAAGTATGTGCATGTTTTGGTAAAGGTTTATGTCAAAATACGAGTTCTCATGAAAAATACTTTATTGTTAACATGCACTTATATGAAATATGTGTAATTTCCTTCTTGAGATTTTAGTGTTTAGAATAGCAATAGAACGTTAACTCTTTGACATTCATGTTGAGCTCATATTGATGTTGATAAGGTGGTTCCTCATTATATGTTATGAAATGTTAAGCTCTTATGTGTTATGAATTATGAATTAATTAGCTATATTTAATGCCATGTTCATATGTTGAATGGAGCTGTGAAGTACTCCTATGAGTTGTGACTCATTATGATTTTATGTTGTTATTGGTTGGGTTTCTAGTGTAGAGTATATCCTTCCTAAGGAAAAGTTTTAGGTGTCATTCGGGGACGAATGTTCCTGAAGGTCCATGACTTTTCTAGAGCCTTACTATATGAAACAAGCCTTAAAATATTGTTTCTAAGCCTAAAATAAGGTATTCAAACTATTTAGGTAATGTAACACTCCAGAAGGTCCATGACTTATCGAGAGCGTTACTATATGAAACAAGCCTTGAAATAGTGCTTCTTAGCCTAAAATAAGGCATTCAAACTATTTAGAAAGTATTAAAATTATAACGTCAAGAAACGACCAAGACGTGCGGAGACTAGTGAAAAAGGAACTAGTGTGCCTTAGTATGTTTCAAGGGGTTTTATGAGTTGAAATTTAATCAAATTTGGTAAAAAAAGGTGTCAAACACATAGGTTATTTTTTTAGGGCTGAAACGTCTGGGTACTACTCCCCAAGGTCCATCGTAAAGGTCCTTGAGGAGTACCCTTAAATTTAACCCTAAAAGCTGTCTTTGGACATTGGTAGTTGACGAACCAAATGACAAACCGTCAATGGGTCAACAGTCCGTAGATGGTGGTCGTTGGCTAAGACTTCATAAAATGCCCAAAAAGGGGATTCTCTGACTAGAACCACAGACTGCCAGTACAACGCCGTGATTTGGTCTACGGGCCGTAGACGGGGTTCCATCGTTTGGAACTCAACTTCACTATCCAAAAGTTGGTTAAGTGAGGGTGGTTAGAGAATTGATTAATAAATTGATTAGGGGTCCAGCTCAGTTATAACTAGTTAATTAAGGACAATATAAGTACCCTAAGTCAATTAACTAACTAACACCCCATCAATTCCCCAAATCCACTTAGCTCCAACTTCTCTCTAGTTTCTCTCTCCCAATTCAGACCTCCATTGAGAGAACACTAGAGCTCCAAGAGAATGAAGAATTCACCAATTAATCCATCTCAAATTTGTGGCAAAATCCTCCTCAAGGTATGGTTTCTTTCACTCTTGGGATCCTTTCCCCAAGAGTCTCCTTCAACTATGGGTTTTCTAAATTCCCCAAGACTAGGGTTTCAATCTATACATGGGTTATCTTTTCAAAATGAAATTCTTATTCAATTGTGATGAATTGTTGTTGATTAACTATCTAATTTTTTATGATCATATGAGATCTTTCGTAAACTCATAATATCTTGAAAGTTCTATGTTATTTATGGAAGATGATGACTATATAGATTATGAAGAATGATAATTTCTGTGTAATACTTCTTGAATTTACCTTGTTTATGTATTGGTTATATATTCTTGGTAATGAAAGTATGAAGGTTCATGAAAAGGGCAAGGAGGTATGTTGATTGATTCTTCTTGAATTGAATTATGAAAGATGATTTACATAGATAGTAATGCTCATACATAAAATGTGTGTTTGTGATGTTGATGATAAGCATCCCTCATCTTTAACCGTAGACCCATGAATTAACTATGAAGTATGTGTGGATGATATGGTATGATCATTATATGATGGCCAAATACATAAACAGATTATTAAACTTAGTGGTTTTTTTTCCTCAGGTAACTTAACTATTATATTTTTCTATTGAATTATCCATAATTTGTTTATTTGAAATAACGTTGGTTGATGTGGAACCAGATTTATTGAGGGGTATTGATTGAGGATACATATGTCGTTCCAGAACTCATTAGTCCAGTTGATAGTGAAAAAAATTGAGAATAATTATGTTTTACTTCAAGTCATTTGAGCACATTAGAAAACAAATGAGACTTACTCACAGTTTGTTTTCATTCCTTCAATCAAAATCATTACTATAAAAAACACAATTGAAGGCATTTACAATAGAAAAATCGATCAAAATCAACCAACAACGTTTAAAAGAAACAAATTATGGGGGTTCAATGATTCAATAGAAAAATGATATAGTTGAGGTACCTGAGAGGACAAACCCAACAAGTTTAGGGAACTGTTTACTAGTTTGGCCTTATATGATTGAAAATAGTTTCTCATGATTATAATAGAGTGTTAAGTAAAAGGTTTACTCACTTGTTATTGGTTTCTAAAGTGAAAGGATTGTTCTCACTTATGATGACGTATGAGCTAATATGATAAGAGTTTTACATAGGGGTCTAGAAGAGACTAATGTGAACTTGTATAATGAAATGAGATGATTAAAAAAGAGAATTAATGCTTAGCACCGAAAGGGAATGTAAATGAGATGGAGGTCTCACGTTTAGTAAGTCCAACCTCCCATATAGGTTTTTTCATATTTAGCAAGTCCGGATTCCCAAGATATGTGTTGTATCATGAGATGGAAACCTCTACGTCCAGCAAGTCACGGTTTCTAGTAGAAATCTCTTTGACCCTTAATTATGCGCCCACATAGGTAGATAGCTATGAATGAATGGTTACCCATTAGGCAAGTTTTAACCCTCTCTTTTTGGTGTGACAGTAGAACATCAGATTCTATGTAGCTCACATGGTCTAATGTTGGTTATTGCACTTTCCCTAATGTAAAGGTAAATGAACAAGCTAAGAGTATGAGCTCTTGTAGGGCTTTTCTTAAAGGTTTCTACATAGTGTGAGGGAAGGTATGGGACTTCTCTTACACATTGCACATGTGGAGATCTTAAGGGATGGTCTTAGTAGTTTTTTGTTATTATTATGTTGGTTATATATTATGCATGTCAAGATATATGATCTTATGAATAAATTATGTTATCAATACGATTTATCTTAGATTAGATGGTCTAGATTAATGCCGAAAAAATGGTGAACTAGGGTTAATCAAAGTTGTATGGCTCAAGATAAAAATAGAAACTTAAACAAATGGAATTCATATGAAAAAGACCAATTACTTCATTACAAAAAAGAAAATGATTCGGAACTCTATTCATTATCAAACGAGAAAGATAATTTTAAAAAATATTATGGATATGGTCTTTTAGCATATAAATCGAATAATTATGAAAATAAAAGTGACTCAATTTTTCTAGATTACCCTTTGAAGTTCAAGTAAAGAAGATGGCTCTTCAACCATTGTTGTAGCTCATCATATGTATTCCATGCCCCCTTATCCGTATCTAGCTACTGACTATGGTATACAACTGTCATTGTTTACACATCACATGTGAATTGGTGGATTTCTCATAGATGGTGCTGCCGCACATGCAACCATTTTCAAGGTAAGAGATTATGATCCAACTACTCGGTACAACGATCATCTATTTCTGTATCGCTCATGATATATACTCGGACATCCATTTCGAGTGCATATCCCATTTTTGCACAGCAGGGTTATGAAAATCCACGAGAAGCGACTGGGCGTATTGTATGTGCCAGTTGCCATTTAGCTAATAAGCCCGTGGAAATTGAGGTTCCACAAGCTGTACTTCCAGACGAATTTGATTGGCAGGTTTAATGGAAACGAGAAGGGGATTCATTAGCTCGTTATTTAGTATGAATCGGTGAAATGACAGAATCCATAAAGATTATTCAACAGGATTTAGAAGGAATTCCAGGAGGGCCTTACAAAAATTTAGAAATGCGACATTTTGACAGATTAAAAGATCCTGAATGGAATGAATTTGAATATCGGTTTATTAGTAAAAAGCCTTCTACAACTTTTTAATTGTCGAAACAAGAACTTTGTGTGAGAGTTGAAGCCCCAAAAGGAGAATTGGGGATTTTTCTGATAGGAGATCAGAGCGTTTTTCCTTGGAGATGGAAAATTCGCCCACCAAGTTTTATCAATTTGCAAATTCTTCCTCAGTTAGTTAAAAGAATGGAATTGGCTGATATTATGACAATACTAGGTAGCATAGATATCATATTGGGAGAAGTTGATCGTTGAAATGATAATTGATACAACAGAAATAGAGATTATCAATAACAACTACTAATTCATCAGCTAAGATATTCCCAAAAAGTCAAAAGTAATTTCTGCTAGGCCTTGATCCTTTTTAGGTTCATTAGGCTTCTTATTAGTTGGAACTTCCAGTTATCTTGGTAGAAATCTTCTATCTTTTTTTTTCCGCCTCAGCAAATCATTTTTTTTCCACAAGGAATCGTGATGTCATTCTACGAAATTACGGGTCTCTTTATTATCTCTTATTTGTGGTGCACAATTTCCTGGAATGTAGGTAGTCGTTATGATCGATTCGATAGAAAGGAGGGAATAGTCTGTATCTTACGGAACTTTATGTGAGAGTTGACAATTGGGGATTTTTCTGATAGGAGATCAGAGCGTTTTTCCTTGGAGATGGAAAATTTGCCCACCAGGTTTTATCAATTTGCAAATTGATTCATTCACGTGCTTTAAGAGAATGAAAAATGGCTTATATTAGGAACATATAGGTAGCATAGATATCATTATGGGAGAAGTTGATCGTTGAAATGATAATTTATACAACAGAAATAGAGACGATCAATTCTTTTTCCAAATTGGAATCCTTAAAAGCAGTATATGGTATCATATGGCTGCTTGTCTCAATTGTGATTCTTGAGATTCTTTGTTAACATCAAGCCTATTGGGACTATATAGAAATGATAAGATAACTCCCACATTTTCTTTGTTTTTAACGCCTCCTAATTTTCAGGAATTAGTCATTCCAATAGCCTTCGATGGTTATACGGGTATCCAAAGGACTATCTGGATAGGAACGTCTGTGAATTTGATCAATTACTCTTCTTGCTTTGTCAGCAGACATAGATATATGTTTACCTAAAGCATATACTTCTGTTTTTTTCTTCTTTTTTTTATCAAGCAGTTGTAATTTACAATTTTCTAGATTCCCCGTGTTATTATTATTCATATAAGAATCTTGATAATCATAAATGGACTATTACTGTATTATATGCTTATAGCTTGTCTCTGTATGTTTGAGAGTGGAGTATTAAATATGATACGATAAATATGGAATCAGAAAGTTAATTTGGCCAACACCAATGAAGCTTCTCCAAACTTTTTTCTTTTTAAGAACCACAGGTATATGTGATTTCTTATAGTTTTTTAGGCGCTTTATTACACCCTGAGGGGAGTATATGATACCTGGGCTCCTGGGAGGGGGAGATAGATGTAAGCAAAATACCAAATGGACCTTAGCCCGAGTATCATATTTGTTATTTACTAAAATCCCTTTTGGAAGAAGGAGAAGGGGGAGTGTTAGTGTGGACGATTATAGAAGATATAATTCGGAGGACGTGGGAGGAGGAAATGTAGGTTCGGTTTCTTTGTGTACTTGGTAGAATGGGCATATCTTAACCAACCTTTCGCATTGGGCTCGATGCCACTTGGATGGTCGGGAGAGGCTTGCTTGCGCTTCTGTATAAGTTAGGGGCTTTAAGCCGTCTTGGTTTCATTGCGGGTTGTGTTTGTGGGTTTAAAATACCGTTATCCTAGTGAATTTACGGGGCCTACTGGACCAGAAGCTTCTTCAAGGCTTCAAAGATTTACTTTTCTAGTTAAATGAGAATAGGTTGCGTGAGCTTGCCAAATTAACTCAGTCTCATTGAATAAAGTAAAACAATTGGATATTGGTTCAATGCATGGTTGCAAAAAAAATCGAGTGCTATTCGATTTTATGAAAAAATTAACCGATCGACCGTGCTAACGGACATTATTTTTGAAATTCGATAATTTTTGAAAAAACACATTGATTTCGACATATTTATTTAATTTTATGAGAATCAATCCTACGACTTCTGGTTCTGGGGGTTTTGATTACTATAGAAAATATTAGATTAGGAAATCCTATTTTACTATTCCTGAATAATAATTTTTCGTTGACAAAAGAATAACATAAAGACCATTTCTGTTCAAAGTGGGGGAGGAGTTTTATTTATCCATTGACCTAATTTGCAAAATAAAATGCAAATAAAATTATATATTGCAGGCTATAGAAAGACGTATATAAAAATCTTTCGTGAAAGTTAGTTTAAAAGAACTTCATTGAACGTCATGATTCTATTGTGATGAAACCTTTTGTTTTCAGAACTTTCTCACTTTTAATTTTCTATGTAAATTATGTAGACGCCATCATGTATATCTTGCCCTTCACCCATAGAGGAAAATTCCTTAAGAAATTGGTATGACTAATTGTGAATTTTATCGATGTAAAATTTGTTTTTCTTTCTATTTGGCGTCAAAATGCCTTTTTTGTTTTATTTTAAATTTGAAAAAAAAAATGTCTTTCTGGTTAAAGAATATCTTTCTAGTGCTCTGGAAACAATAAGAGATTAATAGAAGAAATACGGGTTATTACTTCTCAGCAAAGAACATGCTTGGTCCCGCTTATGGGGTAAATCAATACATTCTAAGAAGAAAAGATGGAATAATTCAATTCATCGAATCATCGATCTCATACCAAATCCTACAATCGAATCACTTTTTCGAGTAATTTTTGAGATCTCGCGCAGAAGGAGGAATATCATTTTAATTTGAAGAGTGAAGAGAAGGTTCGGAAAACATATTTATTTATGATTCAGAAAGAGAAATGCAAGGGAGGACCTGATTTTGGATGTCTAGCATGCACCAAATTACATATGTAATGTTCATCTATACGAAAAACAAGTCACTTATGGATAATTATTAGGAGGGCGTGCAGTCTAGTCTAGTCTACCTTTCGATCCTTTGTGGCGGGGTGGTGTGGACAAGGCCCGGGGAGGGGGAAAGGTGAACGGAATTCACCGCCGTATGAGTCGACCGGCGATTACTAGCGATTCAGTGCTTCATACAGGCAAAGTTGTTATCAGGATTCTATATGGAATAATACTAAACGGGGAATCTAGAAAATGATAAAATGCAAATGGCTTGTTAAAAAAAATGAAAATCAAGAATTTTTGCTTCAAAAAAGTCTAAAAAAGTAAGTATATAAACTAATAAAAGACAGACAAAACATATGATGTGCTACAATGGCAAGAAAGATAACAAGAGATGCGTCCGCCCCCTATATAAATACCAATTGTGTCGAACTTTCCATTTTTGGAATAGTTACAGAATCTCCATGAATAGGATCAAACCTTATTCCATGGTATTTACATGAGGTTCCACTTTAAGAAAGTCCCTCGAGAGGGCTTAGTTGATCCATGCGGATAGCAGGAATCGAACCCGCATCTTCTCCTTGGCAAAGAGAAATAAAATCTTTATATCGGGACCAATGCCACGAGCTTCTGGAATAGAATGGGATCTTCGTAAAGTTGATCATTATGATTCTAATGCTTTATTTCTGTCCTAGTTGACCGTATTCGACCATTAGAAATAGGATATGATTTCACCAATAAACCGAATATTTTTTGTTGTAAAATACTTTATTTGATTCACATCCATAAATCTATTTTCTCTACCTATGAGTTATAGTCTCAATTAGAATGCTAGTTTTAGTGTTCATATTTTATGATATGAATATAACCACATTCAAATCGTTATGTATGGATGATGGAGATTCCATAGATACTGTCATGATGAAAAAAGTTAAAAAGGTCCGAGATGAAAAGATCCATGATCACTGTACATTGCTAACATGAGGAAATGGAATAATCTAGAATCTCGAGTAACTGGCCAAGCCGCTAAAGTCGCTAAGTAGTGATATATTGATAAAATCCTGGTTAATAAAATAGGTCCTATAGATAAGTCCACATTCCTAATCTCAAATAAGAAATCAAAAATCGATCCATTTTATATCCTCTACTCGTTGGAGTAAGGATCATCCGATTGGAATGGGACTGATAACAAAATGCATAAGTTGTTAGAAGGAGTTCTAAAATACATTACATTTATCGTATCACCTAATTACCCTATTTTCTTATGGGGAAGAAAGAAAATTAAAGAAACCCGCAAATATCGGAAAAAAAAAAATGACAGTTATTGTTAACCAAGGAAAATAATTGTAGTTAGTAAAGACCAAGAAACACTGGACCAAAAAACCCGCGCTCAAAATATTTTGATTTCGAGCATAGGTTTGTCGGTAATTAAAAAAATAAAATTGGAATTTCAAGTAGAGTTTTCTCAAACGTATCAATAAGCTAGACATACTGCGAGTTGTTCATGCCATAAATAAACTAATCCGTTGTCTACGAACACGGAGGAAGGGTATTAAAGTATTGCAAATCTGATCTCATGGAGAGTTCGATCCTGGCTCAGGCTGAACTGTGGTGGCAGGCAAGCTTAACCACATGCAAGTCGGACGGGAAACACGAGAAAGAAACAGTGTTTCCAGTGGAGAAGGGTGAAGTAACGCGTAGAACCTGCCCTGGGGGGAGGGGGAACAACAGCTGGGAAACGGCTGCAATTACATCGTAGGGAGGAGCAAAAGGGAAGAATCTGCAAGAGGGAGGGGGGTCGCGTCGATTAGCCGTTGGTGAGGGCACATAGCTTACAAGCGATGATCCGTAGCTGGTTCGAGAGGATGATCAAACAACATGGGACTGAGACCGACCCAAACTCCTACAAAGGCAGTAGAGGGGAATTTTCAGCAATAGCGAAAAGCAGAAGAGCAATGCCTCGGGGGGGAAGTTTAGAATATGCCAAGGTTTCACACAAAAAGGAAATAAATTTTGCTTGAATCCCGTTTCTTTACACAAATTTTTGGGAAATTCTTGTTTCTGATAATTTAAAATACCATTTATTAGTACATTTCATCTGCATTTGTTCTATATTCCATTCATGCAAATCTCAGAAAATTCATGAATTGCAAGAAATAATAACATACGCATGATATTTTTTACTATTATCAATGCAGGTAATGATATATTTTCGAAAGAATGATTCTAAAAAACAAAGATCTTTTTCCTAAATTCCCTTTCCTTGAACTTATACCATACGTCGTTCTCAATGTTATTCACTTTCTTTAGATTGCTATTCATTCTCATTTATTTTAATTCATTTTTAAAACAATTTGAATATAAGAATTTTTGTCAATAATTCTTGTTGCATAGGTTTACGACGTGTAATTAAATAAAAAAAGTGCGAAATGATTTCCCTTTCAGTTGATTTAATTCAACGATTCACCAAAATATTAATAATAAATAAATAATAAAAATGAATAATTTTTTTATTCAGTTTTATTAATAAAGTGCATGAACTTAGATCAATCAAATAATGATATTTCTATACCTATGGAATTTGTCGTCCTAATCAATTTGTCCATTTAGATTTCTCTAGGTGGAATAATAAGAAAAGGTAAGATTCAAAAGAATTTTTCAAAAGTTTTTTTTAGTATTTTAGAAAGGGGCGGGAGGTATCTGTACTTGAATAACTATAAGCGAACCCTTCTAGATGTTTCTACGCTTGATTCTCGAATAGGATTGAATCTAAGATGAATGCTTGGTTTAGGTTATGGAAGAAAGACATGTAATGTGAGATTTAATTAAATCTTGCCCTTCGTTTTACTCTTGTTTCGTTCTTTATCTGGAAGATGATAAAGAAGGAATAAAAAGAAACAAACAGGTATATGAAAGTACAATTGTAAACCACGAGGAATCATTTTTTTTCTCGAATCAGTGTTTTCTCCTTGTAAGACTGAGAGGAAGGAGATAAATATTAAAATCAAAAGAAAAAGATCAAATCGCACCATCTCTGTAATAGGGTAAATGGTCTTTTCTCCGGAAAATGTTTTGTGGGGGTTCAGAATTACCGTAATAGACATCGACTACAATTGGAAAGGTCTATCAAATAAAGTGTTCCATTTATCCGTGATCTATGCATAGGTAGCAATCCATTTCTAGTTATTGTCATGGGAAGGAATGAAGAAAATTAGAGATCCAATCAAATATTGGTGATGAATCCCTCTCCCCCTCTTTTCTCTTTTTTCCCTTTTTAGAATAAGGGAGGAAAGAGAAAGAATACAAAAAGTGGATTCAACATTCGGGCTCAAGTTCGAATTAACTGAATATTAATCATAGAGGAATGGGGGTAGAATAGAAAATGGGGGTCTAGGGCAAGAGTATTATACAAGATACTTAAATGATTACTTCAATTTGAAATATACTTTAGAAAAATCGTTGTATTTTACTATGACTTTGCTTTACTATTACTTTATTTTCGTGATTTTAATCTTTTACTTTTAGAATTGGATTTCAAGTTAGTAATTTATATTGGACATTTCCCAAGCATATAAAATGGTTGTGAGTTCACCGTTTTTTTAATCATCTTTGGTTAAAGGTAAACATCAAAGTCCACGCGAAGACATTCAATAAACAGCTCTACCGTAGTTTTTTTGCAGAGATAACCACAATTTTAGATTTAATAGTACATCCGACAGGGGACGGGGACAAACACGACCATACTGGTTTCAATTATCTAATCCCCAAGGAAATTCAAAGAATCTTGGTTATACGTTTGGTTCACAGAGGAGTTCCTCTAATTCTGAATTTTTCTAAAAGGAAATCTTTTCTTGAATATTTTTTCAAGACACATTGGGATGCCCGTATTCCACCAATTAGTAACCCAAGATCCCGACCATTTATTAAACTGAGAAAGAAATCCACCAGGGAAAAAATACTATAGATGGCAAGATAGAAAAGAGGATGCGTGAATGAGTTTTTAGAGGACTTCCTCACTTCTTCTCTCATTCAAAACCTGTGCATGAGACTTTCATCTCACACGACTCTAAGTGATGAAAACAAAGAGCACCCATTTTCTTTCTTTTTGATAACCGTCCTCGAGATGTAAAAATAAGAACCGAATCCATTCGGATTTCTATAAAGGATTCATCCTTAACTTTTCGAGGAATCCTTCATCAGTGGTTGTGAATGACTGATTTTAATCTCAGCATTCAATGTGTATTCCGTAATAATCTCATTTTTAAATTATTCAACCATTTCATTTTACCAAGTTGAATGTTAGCCATATTAGTCAACATTTATCTCTTTTGATGCAACAACAAGAGGTAGGACATGTATTTCTATTACTATGAAATTGATAAATGAAGTAGTTAATGGTTAGAGGTAAGTTCCATTATCTTTTTGTAGTGACGATCTTGTATGTGTTCCTAAGAACGGAATTGGTCCATTTTTTGGGGTCCTCACAGGGGCGTGGAAAACGCATAAAGACCCTCTGAATGGGGAAAGAGATAGAAGTATTGAATCGATTCTTTTTGAATAGATCTGATTCGCAACTTGAATCTAGAATAAAACGGGATCAAATTTGGAAAGGATACTCATGAATCATAGAACATAATGATATACGATTTTTTTTTTTGATCCAACCAATATTTATCATTTGAAAAAAGAGTCAGGAAGAAGAGAAATGGATGAGCCTAGAATTTGATTCTCAAAGAGAGATCCTGATGGGATCATGATGAAGATAGATACAAAATGTCCAATGGGGCAAGAGTTTCCAGAACATTTGACTAGTCCCGTTTTCGAAGAAGAAAAGAGCCGTTTCAAGTAGTGTTCGATCGATTAAGGTATTAATCAATATTCAAGTGTTGTCTAGGTTATCGACAAAAAAAGATGTGTCTAAGTCACTTCCTTTATTTTTGTCCAGTCACTTCGTTTTTTGTCCAAGTGCTTTTAGTTTGTCTAACTCCACTTCCTTTTTTCTGTGTGAGTTTCGGAAATATCCCCATTCATAGGTCCGAGATCTACAACTATGAATAATTGAAAGGTCCGAATAGTGAAATCCTGCAAATAAAGCAAAAACGGCTCCCATAGAAAGTACATAATGGAAATGTGCAACCACATAATAAGTATCATGTAGAGCAATGTCTAGCCCAGAATTAGCCAGAACTATTCCAATGAGTCCTCCTATGGTGAGTAAAAAGATGAACCCTACAACAAATAACATGGGTGTTTTGTATTGTATCGAACCCCCCGAATTCCCCGTCTTTAGAGAAAAAAACAAGAGAAACAGGAGAATTTGTCGAAGAGTAATATATAGTTAGAAGGTTCTACTAGAAATATTCTTGTATTGCTTCGACTATATTCCCCAAAAGTGGACCGCTCTAATAGCTCGGAATAAAATAATACCGTGCATTAGCTCCGGAAGGTTCTATTCCAAACAACTGAAAAGCACTTTCACTTCTTCATATACTAGGGGGATTTCACTTGGAAAAGAAAATGTTCCATACTAAGGATTCGTTCCATAAACCAGGTTCCAATGCACGAGAGTTCTTGGGTAGCATTAACAATGCGGTCCTATCGATAGTAGACACAGAGAGAAATCAAATTGTAGACACTATACAATTAGATCCGCTCTTCATACACAAACTTGGGATTTGTGACCAAGGTAATCAGTTCAGCGGATCATGGGATCCTTGTATATCAATCTAGGAAGGGGAGGGTTTGTGGTGTTTTGTGTGTAGCAAAAATGTACTTATAAGTATTTCCCCATAGATCGATATATCTCTAATGAAGACAAAATCTTTGTAACGAAGGGGATTCATATTTGTATGAATGGCACTTCGATCTGTGAACGAGCATGAAGAGATTAACGATACTTTTTTTTATCTTTTGAGTTGTTCTGCTGGATCGGTCGCTCAAGATCTTTGGTGAGTTTGCGAGATCCTATCGATGACCTATATTAAAGGGATATCTATCTAATCCGATCGATTGCGTAAAGCCCGCGGTAGCAACGGAACTAGGGAAAGTATACAGAAAAACCTCAGATGCTATGTTTCAATTATAGATTCTAGTTATAAGCGAAAGGTTACGCTTAGAGGTTCTGTATTACGGGTCAATCCTACTCTACTAGCGCTAATAGGCAGCATAAGGGAAGAAGCGCTACACCTAGGAATCACAAGATTCCTTCCAGAGTCTGTTGAATAATCTTTATGGATTCTGTCATTTCACCGATTCGTACTAAATAACGAGCTAATGAATCCCCTTCTCGTTGCCATTGAACCTGCCAATCAAATTCGTCGTAAGACTCATAATGATCAACTTTACGAAGATCCCATTCTATTCCGGAAGCTCGTAGCATTGGTCCCGATAAACCCCAATTTAATGCCTCGTCTCTCCCAATAATGCCTACGCCTTCAACTCGTTCTAAAAAAATAGGATTCCGAGTAATAAGTTTTTGATACTCAGCAACCCCTGTTAAAAAATAATCGCAAAAATCCAAACATTTATCTATCCAGCCATAGGGTAGATCGGCAGCCACTCCTCCAATCCTAAAATAATTATGCATCATTCGCATACCGGTGGCAGCTTCGAATAGGTCATATATCAATTCTCTTTCTCGAAAAATATAGAAGAAAGGGGTCTGTGCAACAATATCCGCCTAAGTAATTTATTAGATAATCGAAAACAGAGGATCTTGAATATTATTCGAAATTTAGAAGAACTGCGTGGGGGATCTTCGTAAAGTTTGTCACTTTTATTGTCAAATAGGATTTTCCTTGTTATACCTTACTTACCTCGACTCGCGAAGCAAAACAAAAAAGGTAGTCTTTTTTTCCGTTATTCAACCAAGAAGAAAAACCCCTCCACCTGATTTGAAAATCCTAATACTATAGTAAATATTAATTCTAATAATAATAAAAGGAATATACCAACACAAGATCTTCTAAATCTGATGAGAGCAATTCCTTATAACCTTCTCTTCTATTTGATTACGTGTTCTATTCTAAATCACAAGTAAAAAATGGAAAATAAAACCCTCCTGATTTATTTATGAAATAATTAACATCTGTAAATATTTCTAATTAATCAGAAATCAATAAGTTAAAGGAAGAAAATAGATAAGTCATTATTTAGAATTCCCCGTCTTTTAGAGAAAAAACAAGAAAACAGGAGACATTTGTCGAAGAGTAAATAATAGTTCGGAAGGTTTATACCTAAATCAAATGGAAGGGAAATAAGTTATAATGGAATGGAAAAAGAAAACCATTCGTACTAGCATAACTAAAGTTGGATAAACTTTTCAAACAGTTTAAGGAAAACTCTTTCGGGCAATTCATGTTTTATTGAGCGTCTTTCTATATTGTCTTATGTTTCCGTCTTTTTATTAGTTTTATTACTACTTTTTTAGGACTTTTTTGAAGAAAAACTCATTGATTTTCATTTTTTTTTATCAAGCAGTTGAAAATTGAAATTTACAATTTGTAGATTCCAGCGTTATTCTTATTCAGCCATGATTGATAATCATAAAAATTGGGCACATATAATAGGATTAATGTTGTATAACCTTTGTCTCTGTTAGGTGTGCGAGAGGGGAATTTATCTTTATTTGTCTTTCCATTCGCGTCGAATTGCTCCGTTTCATCGATTTTGTCCGGATCCCACCCCTTCTTCCGAAAAAAAACGGGAAGGAGAGGATAAGATCTTAGTCAGTAAAAAAGTTTTGTCGACGCGATTCTCTTATTTACACTCATAGTCTCTGAAGGATGAGAACCTCTTATGTAGCATCTACATAAAAATTTTAAGTATTGTATACGATTAATGACGTATACAATACTTGAATTCTCTATGCACATGCTACATAGTTGGTTCTCATCCTTCAGAGACAACGAGTGTAATAAGAGCATCCGTCGACAAAAATATCACCCTAAGATGATCATTTCGTGGCTATTGAGAACGAATGAAATCAGATGGTTCTATTTCACAATCTTTCTGACTTGCTCCTACGAAACCAAGGTCGAAAAGATTGTTTCAAAATCTCCCTGTTGAATGGCCTGTTCTCCCCTGAGATATGAAGTTATGTTTTATGTATGAAGTAGGTGAACTTATGTGATACTTAGATTTGGAAAGGGTTATGGGGCTCTATTCTTGGCATTGCACAAGTATTGTTTGGGTTGTTTATATGTTGGGTTAATATCATGTTGTCTTGACTTATGATGTTCCATATGTGTGCATGTAAGGTTGTTTGATACTAAAAATGGTTTTGACTAAATTGTGCCTTTTCTCATGTATTGGTGATTTTATGCATCGAAGTCATACTTAGTACATGTGGTTTGTACCAACCCATATTTCTTTCCCTTTTTCCTAAATAATGTAGGTTCGGGCCATTGAAGCATAAGGGGCCATTATGAAGGAAAAATTTGAACTTTTCTGAAGTTATTAGTGAGTCCTCAATTTCGGGGATGTTGCTATTATTATACTCTAGCCATGATGTTGCTTATGTCTAACAACACTTATATTTTCCTTTATTATTTTAGACTATTGTTGTAAGCCTAATGTGACATATTGTACTTATGAGGGTTGTTCCCAGATATTGGAATTCTCTTTAGATGATTTAATTTGAGAGTATTATTAGACTATCTTATGGATTATTGCATAATTTAGAAGTCTATGTATACTTCATATGCGAGGAGTCTACGTAAACTCCATTTATTATGAGCGAGAATTCTATGTATACTTCATTATGTAAAAATTTTCAATTTTCCGCATTTTTGACTTGTGATATGTAATGATGAATGCTAAGGGCTATTCTAGGTCCTCAACAAGTACGAGGACGCCAATTACATCTAGGGGGTGCTCCGCGGTCATGACACTGTAGCACCTGCTAATGCTCCAGCTAAGTAACCGGCAAGGAGAGGTCACAATCGAGGATGATTTAGAAGAAGATCTAAGGGAAGAGGCTGCGGAGAGTCGTGCCTACTGTGAAATGAGGTGCCAAATAATTATGTTCTTCTGAATGAACAACCCTACCTCCCCCCGCGTACATAACGCGACGATCACGATACTAAAAGACGAACTTGAGTTTGGAGAAAATGGTGAGGAGGTTCGAAAAATTGCGGAACCCCCACCCCCCCCCCGGGAAAGGCAGGGGATGGAATTTGAAACAACTACATGAGTACCTCCCATTGATCCGGTGTTAGCTAAAAATATCAAGTCATTTTTTAAAAAGAGTTGTCTAGCCCGAGGATGATTCCACTTACTCAAGTCCCCCAAAATCCTCCTGCTACTAACAATGTGCCCAAGACGGTTAGGGAGGTAGGCAATAATACTTTATTCCATCCTTTGTTGGGTTCTGTGATGAGCGGTAATGAACATGATAGTTTGACAATGTTTTCAAAGATGAAGCCCCCGACATTTTTCTTTTCTGAGGCTGATGATGCTTATGAGTTCATATTGGATTCTTATGAGAGGTTGCATAAGTTGGATATCGTTCACCAACACAGGGTTGATTTCGTGTCGTTTCAACCTTAAGTGTGTCCAAGCAACGGTGGAGAGATTATATGGAATGTAGAGCATCTACATTACCTCCAATTAATGTGACCGCATTTAGCCTACTTGGTTTTAGAGTAGGAGAAGTAAGTATATGCCTAGGACATTCATAGATCGCAAGAAGAATTGAAAGTTATGGCATTAGATAGTATGGTCTGTTGTGGATTTTTTGAAGCCATAGTTCCCATTCTCTAATCTACCCATATGCCTACACCACATGGTTTCACCACAAATGAGTAGGGAGAATATCCAGTTGTTCCTTAAGGTTTGGGGTTCTAACGCCTACAAGTGTTATCTTTCACATGACTTCTTGCAGGAAGGAGCTTCATGAAGTGATGATTATGCAAGACAGGTGGAGGGGTCCTCTGAAGCAAGCTGATCAAGCTAATAGTGGCTAAGAGGGCAAGACCAATGCCTGTTTGATTTAGGGCCTTATACACACCTATGGCTTAGGGATTCTGGTCAACCATACACTCGCCCGCCAAAGCAAATTCATCGACCATGCCACGAAATCCTAGACTCGACTAACTATTAACAGGAGACTACTTCTAATCATTTTTAGCTGATCAGAGGGTGGTCACGTGGAGACCCGCACCAGCGAGCCATCAGGGCGGGTCCGCAAACTTTGAGGCATTCGAGTCAGTGGCACGGACAACTGGACCCCCCCCATGACTAGGACTACCACGAAAATTTCCCAACACACCGCCATGAGTCCGTACCAAACAACTTGTCGGGCAATATATCACCGGCGCCCGGGCCCCGTTTGTCTCTGCGGCCGCCCGTTGTCCTGTTGTGCTTCCTCGCGTCTGGGGGGGGGCCGTCCCGCCGTCGGCACGGGCGGCCTTCCCGCGGCCCCCCCTAGGGACACCACCAAGCGGCTGAAAAACAGGTTAAGGGAAAATTATAACAGAGAGAAGGTATAGCACAGGCTCTTAATTACAAAAAACCAAGCAGAGCGTGGGAGGTGGATCGTGTTGATGAATTGTTGATGATCTAGATAATGTATGACCTTCCAGGCAAGGACACGAACAAGGTAGAGGCGTCTGATACAACCATCACCTATTATAATTTTTCTTTGACGGGAATGGCTATGTAGAGTTGATCCGAGCTATCTAACTAGGATTATTGCTGTATGTGAGATTTGCCAATTTTGACAGATATTTATGATGATATTCATCCGAAACTTACCCTACAGACCACCAGCCTATACGTGTTTGTATGCACCACGCAGGTTCTTCTGTCGAGCTCAAGCACCTGCTCATCCCCTTGGATCGTGCTGCCCTATTTTTGTATGGGATTCCACAATTGGGCTAGTTTGTTGATTTTGGACTCCTGCGCGGGGACCCCGCTCCCCCCCCTTATGTTTGATTCTCTACTTAATTGTATTAATACGTTTGTGCTACTAGAATACTGGGGAGGAAAAACCATTAGCCAGTGGTAAGGGTGTGAACAGCCTAAGAACCTAAAGATTA
This sequence comes from Solanum habrochaites, assembly GCA_027704765.1. NCBI lineage: Eukaryota > Viridiplantae > Streptophyta > Magnoliopsida > Solanales > Solanaceae > Solanum > Solanum habrochaites. Next base: position 32,381,522 of record JAKWJA010002498.1, on the reverse strand, counting down.
TATTGTCGCATATGGTTAGCAAATTTAGTAGCCCAGCACAAGTTGTCTATCTTTTATGGCTCAGTTAGGATGTTGAGATGAAGCCCAACCATCCATTTGAGTCCTATTCTAGTGACGGTTTGTACCGGATTTTATGAAGTTTTCACAAGACCACCACCAAACTATTGTTCTACAGGCATACATCCAGAATAGGACATAGATTATTTCTTAATCGAATTGTAACAAAACGCGCCAAAACCCCCCAGTTTCTATTTCCTCTATATTTGCATGACTTCGGCGGGGAACTGAGAGCCTGAAAAACTTGACCCGCGACCAACCACCCACCCCACCGTCGATAAATTACCCCCATTCCTAGGACCTATACCTCGATAACTTAAATATGTTGAAACATTTTAAGATGGTTGTATTCATGAACCTTAAACTAACACGAACAAAAAACAAACTAAACTGTTTGAGACAGTATTTGCAGCAATATAGGACCTATACACAGAAACAAGTTCTAACCTCTGGGAAAAAAACTACAGACAATATACATCGTCTGACGTTCTCTGTGTTTGGTGAAGGTTGAGGAGTTTCAAAATGGAGTGAAAAAAACTTTTAAAATGCAATTTCTGTTAGGTAGGATAGGGGACTCGTATCGTGATCACAACCAATAGTATTAAGAGTCTAAAAGATAGAAAACGCACCCCAAGGACCACTGGACACCCGGGTCTTTAGGAAAGGACCCTACAGGCTACGGCTAAGCAAAGTACAGAGTAGACAGCAGTCTGCAAAAAGTCAAAAATTGGGGGGGCCCGGTGGGCCCGGACTAACTGGGCGACGCGGAGGAGCTGACAAAAGACCTCCATGCATCAGCTCATAAACCCCTTCCCCAACCACACAACCAACATCTGCACGACGGATCTAACCCCCAACCCAGATGATGTGCACTCACTTTCCCAGAGAATGTCGAGACCAAAAAGTCCCGTATTTTTGTTGCATTTTAGAACTTTCCACATAAAACCCATTTCAGCTGACGGCGTCTTTTGGCGTACATTCATGTGACAAGGTTTGATATAACCAGGTAAAAGTTTATTAGGGTAGTGAAACCCAATCGTAACAATACTCCCAACAATTTCCTAAAATCACTAAACCAAGCAACTCATGTTCCACAAGCTTTAAAATATCAACCCCCAACGCTCACTTCGCTCTCTCTCACACACAAACACATATCTCTCTTCCCTCCCAAAAACTCCACTTTTTAAGGACCCCCCAAAAGCCGCTCCAAGACAAACGATCAAAGCCAGCCTACACACCGCAAAAGACTCCTTCAACCAAATATTTCGTGGATTTTCTCCCCTCCCCTCCCCAACTCACCCTCGCGTAGCCAGCCGTCCTTTAACCACAACCCACATTTGCCACATGCTTGGGATTTATCCTTCTCCCCCAAGAGGTCTTGCAACATATGGATTTCTACCCTAACCCGCAAAACAACAAACCACAGGGTTTTCTCGACCATTGGTTTCGTTATACACAAAATTGTTCGGAGTTGTGATGTGACATTATGATGCGAACTTACCTGTTCGTTTACAGTGACCAAATTACTTGCGCTAATTGATTTTGAATTCCTAAATGTGACTTCACGTGACCAAGTGTATATTCCAGCTAATAAAACCCTAATTTCTGGGATGGGGACTCCACGGAAGGTGTGAATATGTCACTTGCCTTTACTTTGATTTTAGGTTATTATAACTCAATAAAATGCATGGTATTATTGTTGATTAGATTCTTGGGTGTTAGTTATATGAAAGTCCATGAAGGGGGGCAAGGCAATGAAGGTGGTATTCGGATTATTCTTGATTCTCCTTAAATTTTCAATTATACATGGGAAGAACATCTACTTATGTGTGATAAAATGATGATATAGCTAATTGTGTTGTTGTGATGTTGGTGACAAGGATCCCTCATCCTAACCATAAATCTATGAATTGGATATGAAGTATATAATTATGTTATGATGTGATCATTATATTATTAAAGTATCTTTTCATGATTATAATGTGGTTTCTAAAGTGATAGGATAGTTGTCATTTGTGATCACCTATGAGCTATTATGATAAGATGTTTACATAAAGGTCTAAAAAGGTCTAATGTGAACTTGTATGATGTTATATGCCGATTACTAAAGGGAATAATTGCTTCGCACTTAAAGGGCATGTAAATGAGACAGAGGTCTCACGTTAGTAAGTCTGTCCTCCCACATGGGTTTCTTCACGACTAGTAGTGTTGGTTCCCAATGTAAATGTTGTCTCATGAGATGGAAACCTTCAAGATTTGTAGTCAAGGTTTGTAGAAGAAATATCCTTGACCCTAAACTATGTGACCACATAGGACTCTAGATTAGTGGATCCACCTAGAATAGCTATGTACGAATGGTTGCACCTTAGGCAAGTGCTAACCTCTCTTTTTGGTGTAGGGGTATAACACCGAATTCCATGTAGCTCAGATGGTCTCATGTCGGTTATAGTACTTATTTCCCTAAAGTAAAAGTATTAACAAGTTATGGATGTGAACTTCTATTAGGGTTGTTTTAGAGGTTACTACATAGTGTGAGGGAGGGTATGTGACTTCTCTTACACATTGCACATGTGGGATCCTATAGGATGGTTCTACTATTGTTGTATTATCATTATGATTATGTTTATTATTATGTTGATAAGATATGGCTATCATTAGTATATGAAGCATGCTATATATATTAGAATATGATGTAAGTATAAAAAATGTTTCTTAATGTGATACTTAGCTTTGAATAGGGTTATGGGGCTTTATCATTGGCATTGCACAAGTGCTACTTAAGTTACTTATATGTTGATAAATTTATGATGTTCTTTATATGTGTACATTGAATTGTTGGTCATTTATGCATAGTTTTGACTAAATTGTGCCTTTTCTCATGCATTAATGATTTTATGCATAGGGACCATACTTAGTACATGTTACTTGTACTAACCCATATTTCTTTCCTTTTTCCCCAAACATTGTAGGTTCGGGCCGTTGAGGTATCCTTGAGGCTAAAGCAAGAAGGCTTCGACTAGACTCTCCAATTTTTGGTATGCCCTCTAGTTCGAGGAGGCTACCACCCACTCTATCTTTGTAGTACTTGTCAGTATGAGACAAAGTATTATACTAAATTCCTATGCGTTATTATGATCTATTGTGAGAAGCCTATGTATGTTTTCTATGTAGAGGTCTATGTAAACCTCCTTGCTATATAAGAACAAGTTTTAATTTTTTCAATCTTTTTGACATATGATTGCTATGCGAATTCTAAGAGGCTTGTCTTAGTCCTCGTAGAGGACGACGATGCTGGTAACGACTAAGGTGTACTTTGGGTCGTTACAAGCTTGGTATCAGAGCATCTGGTTAAATCTTCTTAGTATTGATATCTCATTAAACCACGTCTATGTAGTGTCTTATTAATCATTGTGAAGCGCAACACACTTATGAATGAGAGACTATGTGATGATTAGAAACTTTCACTCTCTTGTTATTATTTAGTCGTGCCTAAGAGTCTTAACACTATCTAGTCCTTCCTTCTAAATCCTTTATTGTGCTTGTAGGCAATGAATACAAGGAGGAACAACGCTCGAAATACAAGGAGGAACAACGCTCGAAGGGCCGAAGAGGATAACTTTAATGAGGAGGTTCCCCCTCAAGTTCCTCAAAACCCTCAAGTTCCTATTGAAGAAGGGGCTATGTCTAATGTTGAGATAATGTAGGACATTCATAGCTTGAATCAAGTGTTGGCTACCCAACTTGCTAGGGACACAAGGGTGCAAGTGAACCCTAATGCCAATACCACCGCTTCAAGGATTAGGGACTTCTAAAGGATGAATCCCTCTACTTTGTATAACTCTAAGGTTGAGGAGAACCCACAAGGGTTCATTGATGAAGTGTTCAAGGTTCTTGATACTATGGGTGTTTCCTCTCAAGAAAAGGTAGAACAATCAGCCTACCAACTCAAACACGTGGCTCAAGTGTGGTATGAAAAATGGAAGGATAAGAGGCCGGTTACACAAGGTTGGATTACTAGGGAAGCTTTCAAAACAACTTTCCTTGATCGGTTCTTTACCTTGGAACTAAGGGAGAGGCAAATGCAAGAATTCATTAACCTTTGTCAAGGGGGTATGAGCGTGAAGGAGTATATCCTCAAATTCACTCAACTATCAAATAATGATCCTACAATGGTTGTTGATTCTAGGGACAATATGAACAAATTTGTCATGGGGATATCCGATCTTGTGGTATATGAGTGTAGGCCAGCTATGTTGATTCCTAGAATAGACTTCGCTCTTCTCATGGTTTATGCCGACAAAATTGAGGAGCAAAAGCTTAAGAAATTTTGTAGGGAGTTGAAGAAGGCGAGAACCAAATAGGGGAATGCTTTTAAGAATAAGTATGAGGTTCAAGACAAACTAACACTCAAAATTGGCTTCATAATCAAGGATTTTCTAATACTCCAAGGGACAATAAGAGTAAGGTGTGTACTCCAAAGCCCCAACAAGGAAAAGGTGGTCGTTCTTATGTAGATAGTCCTCTTTGTTCTAAATGTTCTAGAAGGCATGATGGCAAGTGTCTTATGGGTACGGGTTATTTCTATAATTGTGGCAAGAGTGGTTACATGAATAAAGATTTCCCTATGATGAAGACTGAAGGAGGGGAAAATGCTCAAGCTCAACCAAGTGCTCCAAACCCGAATGCTCCTAAGAAGAGTCGCTTCTATACTCTCCAATACGAAGTGATCAACATATCTCATCAGACGTGCTCATCGTTATGTTAAATTATTTTACTTTGTTGTATATCCTTTGTTGGATCCAGGAGCTACATTTGTGACCCCTTTTGTAGCCATGAAATTTGAAATACTACCTGACATATTAGATGAGACTTTCTAGGTTTCTACGCCGATGGGTGTTTCCGTGGTTGTTGATAGATTTTATAAAGGTTGTCTTATTTCGTTGCCCAATAGAGTTACATTAGTTGACTTGATAGAACTTGATATGCTTGATTTTGATGTCATAATTGGTATGGATTGGTTGCGTGCTTGCTATACCCCTACTGATTGTACGACAATGGTGGTCAAATTTAAATTTCCAAATGAACCCATTTTTGAGTGGAAAGGAGGAAACTTAAATCCTAGGGGTAGGGTCATTTCGTGTCTAAAAACTTGCAAGTTAATTGCAAAGGGATGTTTCTATCACATAGTAAGAGTTAGGGATCTTGAATCCGAGGTCCCTCTAATAGATTCGGTTCCCGTCGTGAGGGAATTTCTGGAGGTCTTTCCCGATGACCTCCCGGAATTCCTCTACAATGGGAGATTGACTTCAGCATAGACTTGTTATTGGATACACAACCTATTTCAATCCCTCCTTATTGGATGGCCCCGACCGAGTTTAAGGAACTAAAGATTCAACTCAAAGATTTGCTAGATAAGAGTTTTATTCAACCAAGCATATCCCCATGGGTTGCCACAATATTGTTTGTGAAGAAGAAGGATGGGTCCTTGAGAATGTGTATCGATTATCGTCAATTGAGCAAAGGTACTAGAAAGAATAAGTACTCGCTCCCTAGGATTGATGACTTATTTGATCAACTCCAAGGAGCGAGTTACTTTTCAAAGATTTACTTGAGTTCGGGTTATCACCAACTTAGAGTGAGGGAGGTTGATATTCCGAAAATGGCATTCCAAACAAGATATGGTCACTTTGAATTTCTAGTGATGTCATTCGATCTAACAAATGCCCCAGCGACATTCAGGGATATTATAAATCTAGTTTTTAGAAAGTATCTTGATTTGTTTGTGATTGTATTCATTGATGACATTTTTATATACACTAGGAGTGAAAATGATCACATGAGACATTTGAGGATAGTTTTGCAAGTTCTCAAGGATAACCAACTTTTTTCTAAGTTTAGCAAGTGTGAGTTTTGGTTGAGGTCGGTTGTATTTCTTGGAACATTGTCTCTAGTAAAGAGGTAGAGGTCGATCTGAGAAAGATAGAAGTGGTAAAAATTTGGCTGAGACCTTTGAGTCCTACCGACATTCAGAGTTTTCCAGGGATAGCTTGCTACTACCGGAGGTTTGTTTAGGGATTTTCTTCTATTGCATCTACATTAACGGCCTTAACCCAAAATAATTCCATGTTCGAATTATCAGAATCTTTTTGGAAGAGTTTCCAATTATTGAATGATAGACTCACCTCTGCTCCGATATTGACCTTACCGGAGGGTACGGAAGGCTTTGTGATTTATTGTGATGCCTTCCGAGTGGGTCTAGAATGTGTATTCATGCAGCATGGTGAAGCCATAGTGTATGCCTCTAGACAACTCAAGCCAAACGATAAGAGTTATCCAACTCATGACCCTGAGCTAGCGTCAGTGGTATTTACTTTGAAAATTTGGAGACACTATCCTTATAGGGTGCATGCAGATGTATTCACCGATAATAAAAAGTCTCCAATATGTATTCACGCAAAAATACCTTAATCTACACCAAAGAAGATGGTTAGAGCTTTTAAAGGTTTATGACATGAGTGTCCTTTACAATCCCGGCAAAGCTAATGTGGTGGCGGATGCTTTGGGTCGAGTGTCTATGGGTAGTGTGGCTCATGTTAATGATGACAAAAAGAACTAGTGAAGGATGTTCATAGGTCGGACCCTTTGGGTGTTCGACAAGAAGAATCATCGAAAGGTGGTCTTATGGTTCGTCATAGCTCTAAGTCGTCTTTAGTGGTGGATGTGAAGTCTAAGAAACATCTTCATCCCCTATTGATAGAGTTGAAAGAGACGGTCCTTAACAAAAATAATGAACCTTTTCCCCAAGGGGAGGATAGGGCAATTAGGTACCAAGGTAGGTTATGTGTATCGTATGTCGATGGTTTGAGGGATAAAATCATGGATGAGGCTTATGTATACCGATACTGCATTCATCCCGGGGCCACCATGACGTATCATGACTTGAGTGACATCTATTGGTGGAATAGAATGAAAATGGAAGTAGCTAAGTTTGTGCTGAGGTGTCCGAATTGCCAACAAGTCAAAGCCAAGCATCAAGTACTGGGTGGCCTAACCCAAAATATTAATATCCCCACTTGGAAGTAGGAAGATGTCAACATGGACGTTGTGGTAGGTTTGCCTCGAACACGTTGACAACATGATTCCATTTGGGTTATAGTGGATAGGTTGACCAAGTCATCCCATTTTCTTCTTGTAAAGGTTTGTTACTCGACGGAGGATTATGATAAATTGTATATTAGAGAGATTCTGAAGTTACATGGGGCCCCATTGCCAATTATTTTGGATATAGGAAACCAATTCACTTCACAGTTTTGGAGATCCTTCCAAAGTGGACTTGGTATGAAAGTAAAGATTAGCACCGCTTTTTACCCTCGGACGAATGGACAAGCGGAGCGCACCATCCGAACTCTAGAAGATATGTTAAGGTCAGTGTGATTGATTTCAAGGGTAATTGGGATGATTATCTACCCTTAATAGAATTCTCCTACAACAATAGCTACCATGCAGGTAACGATATGGAAACTTTTGAAGCACTTTATGTTAGAAGGTTACGGTCCCTGATTGGATGGTTTGAAGTGGGTGAGTTTCCTCTTCTTGGTCCTGAATTAGTGTATGAGTCCACCGAGAAGGTTTTACTTATAAGGGAGAGTTTTAGAATGTCTTTTAGTCGGAAAAAGTCCTATGCTGACAATAGAAAGAGGGACCTTGAATTCAAAGTAGGAGATTCGGTGTATTTCAAAATTTCACCTATGAAAGGGGTGATGAAGTTTGGAAATAAAGGAAAACTTAGTCCCCGTTATGTGGGGCCCTATGAAATTTTTAAGAGGTTCGGGAGTGTTGCCTATGAGTTGAAGTTGCCAAATGAGTTGTCCATGATTCATCCATTATTCCATGTTTCTATGCTTAAAAAGTGTATATGGGACCTGGTTTCCATTCTTTCTCTAGAAGGCTTAGCGGTAAAAGAGGACCTTTCTTATGAAGATGTCCCGGTTGAGATCTTGGATCGTCAAGTTAAGAAAATGAGCAATAAGGAGGTTGGGTCCGTAAAGAATCTATGGAGGAAGCACCTTGTTGAGGGTGCAACAAGGGAGGCAGAAGCTGACATGAAGACCCGTTACCCTCATATCTTTTCCCCTACTCCTAGACAAGATTAAGGTTAGTAATTCCATATATGATTATTATGAATAATGTTGAACTTATCATGTTTTTCTAGATATGTGTATATTTTTAGTAGAATTTCATGCCTAAGTTGAGTTCTTCTCTTTCCATGAAATATGTTTATTATGTTGGCTTTAACTAGAGTGTGTTGTGTGCCATAAGTGTTCATGGAAAATTATAATGATAATAATTGAGATTGTTTTGATAAGAAATCAACATGTCAACTTTTAATGTTCATATTGAGCTCATATTTAAATGGAGAAGGTAGTACCTCCTTATGTGATATGAAAAGTTGAGCTAGTGTTATGATATGTTGTGGTTTAACTTCCTATGTGTTGATGCTATGTTTATATGTTTATAGGAGTTGAAATTCCTCCTATAATCTGTGACTCATTATGATATTGTTGGTTGGTTGGATGCTATCTTGAGTCTTTTCCCTTTTTCCTAATAGCAAGGTTTAGAGTGTTATCGGGGACGAGTGTTCCTAAGAGGGGGGATATTATAACACCCCGTAAATTCCATGACCTATACTATAGCTTAAAATTTTGAATAATTATGGTTTTAGAACTAAATAAGTATAAATAACTTGTTTGAGAGGTTTCAGAGCAATAAGATTAAGGAAAAGCCTTAACTTTCGAAAACTAGCGAAATTTAACTAGTTGACGTCCCTATGTTTAGCGAAGGTTTAAGAGGGTCATATGGAGCCCAAAACTTGTAAAAACACTTTGGTTAGGTATAATGTAGTATAGAGAGTCTAAACGCTCGAAAAAGACACCCCAAGGACCACCGAAAGGGTCGTTGGGAAGGACCCCAACATGGGTAGGCAGGCTGCCAAAGCAGTCTACAAAAGTCAAGAATTGGAGGGCTACTGTGAGATGCATATATGACATAGACCTCACTTCCTCAGATCAAAATTCAAAAATAAATTGGGGAATTAACCCCGCGATGCGCACCTACTTCCCAGATATCGTAAAGGTCGTATTTTGGGTGTTTTGACTTCCCCAATAAACCCATTTAAGTGAGGGGTCTTTTGGGTAATTTAATGGGTAGATATATAATGTATTAGGGTAAGTTTAAGTAAACTTCATCACTCAAATCAAGTACCAAAAGTTGAAATAAAAAATCACTCTCACTCCCCCAAATTCTCTCTTCTTCCAGAACTCCATTGAAGACCAAAAGAGCTCCAAGAAGAAGAATAAGACTTCAAATTTTTCAACCCAATTTAATGGTTTTCTCATCAATAAGGTATGATTTCATTCACTCTTGGGATTCCTTTCCCCAATAGGTCCTTAGAATATGATTTTTAAATCCCCAAAACAAGGGTTTTTCTCCACACATGGGTGTTCTTTCTAAAATGAAATTGTGAGTTAGATGTGGTGAATTATGATGAATTAATGTTGTTTATGTATGAATTAATGGTTAATTGATTAATTCCTATGAGATTTCCCTTGACCCGTGTATTTCCCGTAAATCCCTAATTTCCTTGATTGATTTAGATGAATTGTTGTGGGTGATGACATGTAACTTGTTTACTTTTATTTTAGTTATGTTAATAATTTATAAATGGCCCTATTTCATATGTTTATTGTGATTTCTTGGGTATTGAAGTATGAAGTCCCATGAAGGGCAATAATGTATGATCTTTATTCTCATTTGATCTCAATTATGTAAGGTGAAATATACTTCTGTGATAATGATGCTATAGCTAATTGTGTTGTTGTGATGTTGATAATAAGGATCCCTCATCCCTAACCCGAGATCTATGAATTGTCTATGAAGTATGTAATTATGTTATGATGTGATCATTATATCATTTAATGTAGCTTCTCATGATTATAATGTAGTGTCTAAAGTGAAAGGATGGTTCTCAATTATGATCACCTATGAGCTATTATGATAAGATGTTTACTTAAAGGTATAAAAAAGGACTAACGTGAACTTGTATGATGTTATATGACGATTACTAAAGGGAATAATTTCTTAGCACCGAAAGGGTATGTAAATGAGATGGAGGTCTCACATTAGTAAGTCTGGCCTCCCACATGGGTTTGTTCACGACTAGTACTGTTGGTTTCAAATATATATGTCGTCTTATGAGATGGAAAGCTTCACGATTAGTATTCAAGGTTTCTAGAAGCAATCTCCATAACCCTTAACTATGTTCCCACACAGGACTCTAGATTAGTTGATCCACCTAGAATAGCTATGTACGAATGGTTTCACCTTAGGCAAGTGTTAACCCTCTATTTTCGATGTTGGGTAGAACACCGAATTCCATGGAGGTCACATGTTTTCATATTGGTTATAGTACTTATTTCCTTAAAGTAATAGTTTTAACAATGTTATATATTACTTTAAGGAAATAAGTACTTAAAGGTTACTACATAGTGTTGAGGGAGGGTATGTGACTTCTCTTACACATTGCACATGTGGGATGCTATACGATGCTTCTAGTATTGTTGTATTATGATTATGATTATGTTTATAAGCTATAACTACTATTAATATATGAAGCATGTTATATATTTTAGAATATGTTGTAAGTATAAAATGGGTTGCTTAATGTGATACTTAGCTTTGAATCCGTTATGGGGCTTCATTCTTGGTATTGTACACGTGTTACTTAAGTTACTTATATGTTTATATGGTTATGATGTTCCTTTTATGTGTACATTGAATTGTTGGTCATTTGTGCATAGTTTTAACTAAATTGTGCCTTTTATCATGTATTAATGATTTTATGCATAGGGACCATACATAGTACATGTGGTTTGTACTAACCCATATTTCTTCCCTTTCCCCCCAAACATTGTAGGTTCGGGCCGTTGAGGTATCATTGAGGCTAAAGAAAAAAGGCTTGGACTGGACACTCCAAGTTTTGGTATACCCGCTAGTTCGAGGATGCTACCACCCACTCTATCTTAGTAGTACTTGTATTGTCTAGTAGACAGTCATTTCTTTCCTATTGTAGAATATATTGATGTAATACCTATGTGGAAATTATGGATTTGTATAAGGGCTTTGCTCGGATTGTTTGACTCCATTTAGATGGTTGGTGTGAGACAAAGTATTAGACTAAATTCATATGTGTTATTATGATTAATTGTGAGAAGCCTTTGTATCCTTCTTTTGTAGAGGTCTACGTAAACCTCCTTGCTATATAAGCAAAAGTTTTAATTTTTCCTAGCTTTTTGACATATGATTTCTATGACGAATGCTAAGACGCTTGTATTAGTCTTCGTAGAGGATGACAACGACGGTAACAACTAGGGTATACTTTGGATCGTAACATGAAGGCTCAAATCCAAGAGCATATTGATAAGGATTTATTCGTCCTTATATGTTAAGAAGAAAGATGGTAGCACAAGGATGTGCATAGATTACCAGCAATGATGAGGTCACTATTCGGAAATGGTACCCCTTTCCTAGGATGGATAATATGTTTGACCAATTGCAAGTGCAATAGTTTTCTCTAAGATTGGTTAAATATTAGGGTATCATAAATTGAAGATTCGGCATTAAGATTACCAAAGACGACATTTAGGACTCGTTTTGGGCACTATGAATTTTTTGTTATGTCATTTGAGTTGACTACTGCGTCTGACACTTTCATAAGCTTAATAAATAGAGTATTCAATCCCTTTCTTTACTCTTTTATGATAGTCTTTATTGATGATATTTTTGTGTATTCAAAAAGTGATGAAGAGCATGCTAACCATCTTTAACTGTTTTGAGTATCCTTTTAACTCAAAAGTTAAATGCAAAATTTTTCAAGTGTGAATTTTTGTTGAATTCGGTTACATTTTTGGTGCATGTGGTGTTAAAATAAGGGGTAAGGTAAGATCCCAAAAAGGTTAAAGCGGTTGATAATTTCGTATACCTAGTTCGATGACGGAAGTTATGAGTTTTGTGAGACTTTCTAGTTACTATCATCATTTTGTTAAGGATTTTTCTTCAATTGTCACTCACTTGAACAATCTAACCGAAAAGTTGGTACCATATCAATGGAATTAAAAATATGAGGAGGGATTCCAAAATCTTAAGATTCTTTTGACCACCGTGTCGATTCTAACATTACAGGTTAAGGGTAAGGACTTTATTGTTGAATGTGATGCTTCACATTCTGGATTGGGTATTGTGGTTTTAACACTCTTAAAGTTCAAAAACCAAATATAGATCCTCACATGAGTGTCTAAACTTGTAACACTTTTTAAGGACAATAATAGTGTATATAATTCATTTAGGAAGTTTTAGAGTCAAAACGTTAAGGAACGTCCATGACGTCTGTAGTGCAAAAGTTGCTAGTATGCCTTAGCCTATTTCACGGGGTTTTAAGAGTCGAAAATTGATAAAATTTGGTAAAAAGGTGTCTTACACATATTATAGTAGGTTTTGAGTCAAAACTTCCGGGTACGACTCCCCAAGAACCACCCTAAGGGTTCTTGAAGAGGACCTTTCATTTTTGCCAAAGTTGTCAAATGGGACCGTTCAGGCAGTGTCCACCTACGTTTTCCATTGACGGGTCGTCGATTCCTCCATCATTGGGAACTTATACAATATTTCAAAAGTGGCCAAATTCAGGGTCTCTGACCTAAAAAAGGGACCTGCAGGACGGTTGGTCCCAAGGCACGTCGACTGACCTACAGACTATAGGTCGTGGTCTTACAGGTCAAGCCTACATTTTCACTGGTAAGTTTTAGAGGATTCATTTAATTAAGTAAGTTAGTTAGGGGTTTAATTAGTGATTTGTGGGTGGTTAATTAGGTTTGTTAATTAACTATATAACATACCCTAAGTCCAAACACAACTCAACACCCCTAAATTCCCAAACCCAAATTGCTCTTCCTTCTCTCTACTTTTTCTCTCCCAAAGAAGAAACTACATTGAATGGACATGTTAAGGTATTTAGGGCATCAATAAAAGGGTTTTTCTCCATCAATCCTCAACAATTAACAAGGTATGGTGACCTTTTACCTCTGGGAATCCTTTCCCCAAAGGGTTTGTCCTAAATTGGTTTTTCAAAAACATGATTTCATATGGGTTTCTTCCTAATACGAATATATCTTCTGAATTGTATTGTCTATAGTTTCTGTGATTATTGTACTTAGATTATGATATATTATGATTTAATTATGCTAGTTCTTGATTAGTTAACCTAGTATGTGGAATAGATCATGAAATTGACCCAAGTGCCTAGTAATGATGCAAATGAATTTATTATTATGTTAATTACTATAGGTTGATGTAATTACACATATTCCTGTATTGAATTGATGGATTGATGGTAAAACCATGATGATGGCTTTTGGAGGACATTAAGTAAGTATTTTATATTCTAAACCTTTGCTTCAATATTGTTGGCTTGTACTCATTCATGAAGTTCAATTGAAAAATATCTTGTGATTTGACTAATTAGGTTTGGTATGATAATGGAACTGATATGTCTTGATTATACGATTATGAGATTATGCTTAAGATGAAATGATATAATGTTGGTTATGACGGTGGAACTGATATGTCTTGATTATATGATTATGATATTATGCTTAAGATGAAATGATATAAGGTTGGTTATGAAGTACCTATGTGCATTATTATATTATGAAGATGTTAAGGTGCTAATATCACATGTGAGGGTTTTATGAAAGGTGTTCTCATGCAATTCCTATTGAGATAATGACTATGACTATAGAAGGATCTATTCTCCTATGACCTAAAGTAAGTGATGATTGTTAAAGAAAGACATTTCAAAAGGGACTCTAGCTTAGCACCAAGTGAACTTGTAGTGAGGAGTGTCCCTTCCTAAGTAGGTAAGGTAGGTGTACTATTGTACTCATGATATTGGAGACTATAATGCATGTATCATAAAGAGGGTCCTAAACACATCTCATAGTTCTTGAACTATGTATCCCCATAGAAATACTATCTAGTAGATCCACATAGATGCTATTTTCGTGCTTTGGTACTACCTTGGAAAGTAGTCCACCTTCTTTTGGTGTAGGGTTCTATGACACCGAATTCCACATTATCTCATGTGGTCATGTCAGTTAAGGCAAGATGTTCCTTAAAAATGAAATAATAAGTGAACACTAACTAGGGTGACTTAAGGGGTTGACTTTGTCTAGGTAGGGGTACGGGTCTCTACCTATACATTGCACTAGTTATCCTCGAGGTAAGTCTTAGGAGGATGTTCTTATGCTCTTATGCTCTTATGAAGTGAATGAAATGTATGTGTTGACTTTACATGTTGATGATACTTTATGGTATTGGTTTATGTATGAACATTGTATTGGTCTATAATAGATAAACAATGATGATTACTACCCTTGAAGCTATGTTATGAAATGTTAGGCACTGCTTAGGATTCTTTATTTTGTTTACTTTGTTAGGTAGAGTTATGGGGCTTTATTTGGTCATTGCACTTGTAGACTTGATAGTGGGTTATGAGTATGTGTCTTGTATGTATTGTATTACATAAATTGTTATATATGCTTTGTTGATGTAATATGATGCTAGAGTTTTTGTGGCTATGAATCTAAGGTGCTATTAGACATTTTGACTTGTATCATAAGGAATGTATGATTATTGTCTTATATGTTTTTTTGGGCTCTGCATAAGGCTTTTCAAAGTAAATTGGCATGATTTTATCAAATATATTTTTTAGCATGATTTCTATGTTGTGTGTGCATATATTTCCTTACTTGAAAGGTTCGTGACCACTTTGCAAGAAAGTCTGGGATCATTTCTCCAAGTGTGATGTGTCCTCATGTTCCGAGGATGATGCCTTTTTATTATACTACCTATGTTACATTGTTTTAGTCTTAAGACAATCATTTCACTCTTGTTGTTTCAAGATATTATTGTAAGCCCTAAGTGGCATTTATACATTTGTGTAAGGGCTTTACCCATATTGTTCTATTCTGTTAAGATTGTTTAATATGAGACATCCCTATCAAGACTATATTGTGTATTTTATATCTATGAGACATATAATTAGAAAACTATGAAATCTTCTTATACGAGGAGTCTAAGTAAACTCGCTATGAATATATTATGTGTAAGCGAGAGGTCTAAGTAAACCTCATGAAGTAGATATAGATGAAAAGTTTTGATTTTTCGTACTTTTAACCTATGAATCTATTGACGAATGCTATGAGGCTAGTATTAGTCTTATCCCAGGCAACGCCGCCAATTACTTCTATGAGGGTGCTCCTCAGATGTGACAGTGTTGATGTTGGAAAAGAATATCATAGCTTATGACTTGCGCCAGTTACAGATGCACGAGATAAATTATCTCACTCATGATTTGGAGTTGACGGCGATGGTATTTGCCCTTAAAATCTGGTGACATTATTGTATGGAGTTAACTGTGAGGTGTTTATTGATCATTGTACTTTGCAGTATTTATTCACCCAAAAGGATTTTAATTTGAGACAGTGTAAATTGGTGGAATTACTCAAGGATTACGATGTGACTATTCAGTACCACCCAGGTAAGGCAAATTTTCTAGAAGGCTCTTTAAGTTGAAAAATGATAATTATGTGTAGTTTAACTCACTTAAGTTTTACCAAACTACTTTTGTCCAGAGAAGTTAGAGTGTAAGTTCGTGCAGTTAAGCATTTCTGAAAGAGGTGGGTTGTTAGATAACATTAAATATAAGTCCATGTTCATAGAGGAAATCAAGACCAAGTAATCTTAAGATTGAGATTTAGAGTATCTTACAAAGAAGATCGCAATAGGTAAGTCTTAAGAAACCATTTTAGATGCGGATGGTGTGATTTTACTATAAGGGTAAATATATGTTCCAAGAGTTGATGATTTGATCCCAAGGCTATTGGAAAAGGCGCATGGCTTGCGCTATTCATTTGGGTGTGGCAAAGATGTATATAGATCTCAAATGAGTTTATTAGTGGTCAGGTATGAGATAAGACATCAAGAAGTTTGTGGAGAAGTGTCAAAATTGTAAACAAGTGAAGTATGAACATCAAAAGCTTGCTAGGCTTCTTCAAAAGATGCCAATTCTAGAATATAAGTTTGAAATGATAGCCATGGATTTTGTGGTACGTCTTCCCAAGATTTTAGGGAAATTTAATTTTCTTTGCGTTGTAGTTGATATGTTGACTAAGTCAACCCATTTAATTCTTGTAAGAGTCTATTACAATGCTGAGCAATTGGCTAGAATTAATGCAAAGGAGATAGTGAGGATGCATAGTGTACCCGTTTCCATCATCTCAGATCATGGTACCTTTTTTACTTCCAAGTTTTAGAGGAAGTTGCATGATGATTTGGGAACACATCTCACTTTTCGTACAACCTTCTATCCCAAGATACAAGTGTTGGAAGACATGTTGAGATCTTGTGTAATTGACTTTACAGGGCATTGTGATATGTTCCTACCCCAAAGTGAGTTATCCTATCATAATAGTTATCAATCGAGTATTGACTTGGCAAATTTTAAAGCATTATATGGGAGAGGATGGAGATTGCTCATAGGGTTGTTTGTATCCGGAGATGTTAAACCTTTTAGGGTTGACTTAGTAAAGGACGCTTGAGATAAGGTGAGGAGCATTCCATCAAAACTTCTAGCGACCTAGAGTAGACAAAAGAATTATGCGGATCACAAAGTGATGAGATTTGGTAAGAGAGGGAAGTTGAGTTCTCTCTATATTGGTCCATGTGAGATTTTTGAGCGTGTAGTACTGGTGGCGTATAGATTGGCGCTACCACCTAATTTGTTTGGTGTACATACTGTATTTCATGTGTCTATGTTGAAGAGATATCACAATGATGGTGATTATATCATTAAGTGGGACATAATAGTGTTAGACAAGCTTCTCTAATATGAGGAGGAAACAATTGGTATCATTGATAGTCATGTTTTGAAGTTTAGTACTAAAGATATTAATTCTACAAAAGTTCAATAGAAGGATTGTCAAGTTCATAAATCTACTTGGGAGATCGAGATGGATATGCGAGACAAGCATCCGTAATTTTTCGTTGAATAGGGTACTACCTTGTTCCTTTTCTAGCCTATTTGTCCTTAGTTGATCACTCGAGGACGAGTGAGGGCTAATTGGTATTTATTGTAATGACTTGGTTTTTTCTTTATAGAAATTCCAATGGGGAATAATTGGGGCCAGAAAAACGTTTTCATAGTTAAGGATTTCTTCACTTTGTCCAGATTTGGAGGAAATTGGAGTCATCAAGGAGTAGGGAGATCTAGTAAAAATTGGGTGGAGTAAATAGAAATTTTATTACATAATGGATTAGATAACTTGTTAAGGGATCCGTACGACTTAACAAAATTGTATTTGGATAAATAGACCTCCAAAAATTATTCTTAGTGTTAAGGTTACTTTTTTGGCATAGGAAGATAAGGGTATTTTGTGAAAGACAGAAATTGAAAATCGCTAGGATCTCCCTACCTCTCTTCATGACGCTGCATTGGGATTCTTTCCGCTGCAGCAACGCTGCTACAACGGGAGGGGTACCGTTGTAGCGGACGAGGCGGATATTGAATTATAGGATTTTTTAGACTTTTCAAAAAGTGTCGCTGCATCAGGATTGGTGCCGTTGTAGCAACACTGCTACAACAGGATGGGTGTCGTTGTAGCGGGATCGCGGGTTTTAAAATAAAAAATAAAACCCTTATAGGACCTTATATTGAATTTTTTTGATATTTTTGGTTAAGAGACGACCCCTAGGCTATTCCAACTCATTTTCTACCATTCTTAAAGCTAGAGGTATAATTTTCACTCCGCAAATTCATTTTTTGATCCGTAGAACGTTTTAGAATAGATCAATATTCATAGGGAAGAATTTCTTAAGGAATCCTATGGGAGAATTGACCCTAAATTGAATAGTTGGGGTCATGGGTTTGAATGGTTCATAGTTTGTCAGAATTTTGGGAATTTAATGTTTCTTTATTGAAATCTATATATAGAAATGTTGTTTGTAAACCACAAACATGTTAATAGAATACAGAAATAGAAATATCAAGTTGTCTAGGGTTTGAAGCTTATTTTGAGGTAGGTGATGGTATGATATGATTGTGTGATATACACGTGCTTTACTTCGTTGTGATACTTGTATATGTATGCATGTTGCAGTATTGATCATAGATATTGAAATGAGATATATGAATCTCGATATAATGAAATCATGCCTTGAATGGGTGATCTTGATGTGTGATTGTTATCGGATGCCACATTTCGTCGCACTAACTTTGATCGGATTGCCACCTTCCGGTATGCTAAGTAGGATCGGTCGCCATGTTCTGGAATGAAAATTGGATCGTATTACCACGTTTCGGCATGCTAACAGTTTGACTTTGTGTTCCATGAGAGGACCAAGGATGTGGTGTAATATGTGAATTATGATCTTATTCCTATGATAGTATTTTATATGTTGATATTTATGCATGTGTTATAATGTTTCAATTGATTTTTTATGATAGACTAGTGGGATGGTTGAGTGATCCTACAAGTACACGGTTGTTGTGTACTGATTCTGCACTTGCTCTTATTTTTGTTGAGTACATGGCATCTTCACTTGACTGTTAACAGACTTCGCTTAGGTTATTAGTGATCACTTCAAGTTCAAGGGCGAGCCACATCATTCACCCATGAGACTTGTTAGTCAATGTCCACATTTTTTCGGACCTAGACCTTGTTTTGTTTAGTTAGATGGTTCATTAGAAATTCTTGTTTAATTTGGTTCTTGTTTCTAGCTTTGGTACATTGACTTTCAGATTCTATGTTTAGCTTCCGCATTGTTAGTTAGTTCTTAGATATTTAATTAGTAATAAAACTTAACTTCATTATTTAAGTTGCTTCTGTAACTTAAATGCTTTAAGTCTTAGGTTTATTGTTTTAGTTGGTTGCTAGAAGTGATTTTCCCACCAAGTTGTACTGTGGGTGTCAATCACGAAGGTCTGGGTCATGACAATCCATGCCCCCTGTTGTAATTGCATCTTTACCCTTTTTCTTGGAAAACAAGACAATTCACACACAACAAGCTCTATGCTCTCAATCACCAACATCTCCTGAGAAGGAATGAGGACAGTTTGAGTACAAAACTGGGGACTATACCCGAGACTTTCTGGCTCTAATTCAAGTTAAGAAATTTTTTTTCTTTTCCTCCCATAGATAACGAGGAAATAAAAACTCCAATAAGGTCATTTCGAACACACCCCAACTCACAATTGATGCACCCTCAACTGTACTCTTCTTTCATTCTTCGTACCAGACTCTATCAACACCATTCAGTTGGTATGCTTCTAGTTATACACGTTCATCATATGAATCATGCATCACCTCAAATTCTTTGTGCACTCTTCCACATGTTCAACATATGCAACATGCATCACCTCAAACTCTCTGTTCTACTCTTCCACATGATTTTCCGGATCCTTAATGACACTTAAATCGGTGAAAACTAGAAGGCACGTTCATGACCATGGAGCAACCCTAGAAGTAATATGGCATACTTGACCTCTCGGAGGTGTTATACAACCCCATAATGATCATTCATCACATTGTCATAGGTAAATTTAGTGGAAAATTTAAAACTTTCATAGCTCATCATATTCTAGAACATCGCTTCCAATATATATAAAATATCACAATACATAGTCAAAGTCTCTAGTCTCTGTTTGCCATCCTAGACTCAACATCATTAGCGTACATTAGGGACACGGATCTTACAACATAGATGATAAGTATATTATTACACAACTTTATAGTAAAGTAAGACTTAGGAAATCGTTGGACTTAAGGATACATTTCCTTGAGCTTGAGAATCACATATCAAGCTCCTCACCATTAAAGACATCCTTTAAGCATCCATAACTTGTACTTTTTGTAAAAAGGTAGAGAGGAATGGAGTTAGTACACGAATGTACTAAGCATTAAAACCATGCAAAAACATGCATTTAAAAGGGACATTTTGCTTGAAACCATGCATCATGCCATTTTGTGAAAATTTTATAAAATTTTGATACCATAGGCATTATATCATTTACATACTTCTTATTGGCATACTTAATGGTTAAACATCATATAAAATCACACATTGCATTTAAGGAATTTAAGGATCACATTACAGTAACCTCCTCAAACTTTACAGTAAGCATTGTTATCTTCTAAGTGAACTTTTCTTTAATTCCTTAACTTCCCAAGTAACCCTCTAGTGATACTTTATGCAAGCATCACCTTAAGACCATAAATAAATATTACATAAATCCTACATAAGTCAAAACATACCAACATATAAGTATAGTACATCATAGACATATTTAATCAAGACTCATAATATCATTACAGTAAGTTATAGTCATTATGCACATATACTAACTTTACTTCTCATAGAACATTATAAGACCTTAATCACAATTCCAATCTAAGTCTACTAGTGCAATTCACATGTGAAGCCTCATAACCTCACACATACAGAGTTAAAATAGAAGAAGAGACAAAAAGCATAAAATCACTATCATAAGATGACAAGCATAAGGACAACTTAGTAATGCCAAGCAGTACCTTCATCATATAGTCATTAAGACCAACATTATACATGTAAGGACAAGACCACATCACATAGACTCATACCATACATTTCATCACAAGAAGTAGACAACACTACAATGTCATGCAGAAGGAACATTAACATAGTCACATGCATTAGAACACCTTCCTAGAACTTCCCTCAAGAGCTACTTACGCAATTCATAGGTAAAGTTTCATACCCCTACCTACACTAAGCAACTACCATTAGGTTATCCTAGTTATTCTCCTAGTCATTTACTTCCATTTTTCATTTTACATTAGAAAAACTACGCCTAACCGACCTAAAGCCATGGGTACTAAATAAAATGGCATTTGGTGTTGTAGAAGCTTACACCAATGGAGGTTGCTCACTTTGCCCAAAGTATACATTCAACACATTCTAGATATACGTGTGAGCACTTGCTAGAATCATATGTGGTAAAGATAGATGTATGGAACTTGGAGGTATATGTGGAAATCCTCTTTATACCAAATGGGGAATTGTAGTTATGCAATTATGGAAACCCTCTTTATGCCTACTGAGGCATTTTAGTTATCCATCTCGTGAGGACCATAGTGAACAAGCCTTCCCATATTGGGAAGAGGCACCCCTCATCTAAGTTCACTCAGTTCTAAGATAAGTTCCCTTTATTAAAAGCCTTTATTACATTACTTTATAAAATGTAGGCTTTAAGAGATTTTCTCCCCATATGCTTAGCTCATAGGTTATAGATGAGAAGTCCTCTTATCAACCTATATCATGTGAGAAATCCTTTCACATGGACATAGCATATTCAAGCACCATCTAGTTTAGGGTATACTTGAGAACACCTTTCAAGGCCTCTCTATTGACTAGATCATCATACATCTATGTTTGCATACATATATGTGAGCAAGCCTATCACATAAACACATTAAGGCCATACATGTTCATACTTCACTTCATGAATGCATTAGTGTATCGGTGTAATTATATGAGAAAAACTTTCATATAAACACATTTAGACACTATGCACATTCATACTTCATCATATAACATACTTAACGTCATAGCATATAAATCATATTCATAACATGTTCATGCATTCTTATTCATGTACTTAAATCACAAACCTAGCACTATACTATTAAGGCACACATGTGCAATGCATAGACCATGTCCCAGAACATTATCCATACTAGTACACCTACCAAGTCATCCTAATTAATGGATTCATAACATACTTCATAGACATAAGATTTATATGCATAGTAGTAGACATGAGTGCATATGAGAACACCCTTTCATTAGACACCATGAACCTATACTACTTGTAAGCATGCATAATGTGTAAGTGTGTGTATATTGTTCAACATGATCATATAATGTCTATCAAAAACATATTGAGGAAGCCACCCTCTTAGGACCATAATGCACCTTCGAACGTAGACCACAATACACATACTAGCATAGGAGACAAGCTAACATCAAGACTTGCATTCAAGAATCCTAATCATAGCTAATCGTACATTCATATAGAGGTATATAAGTAAGGGGACATCAACCATCATAACTCAGTAATGGCAGCACCTAAACCTATTCCTAACATAGTTATATACATGCTTATACAATAGTCATACAACCTAGATCACAACTAAAATAGAATACTAGGCATGACACTTCACATAGAGTGATCATCACCATCACATATTCATAACACAATTGCCTTTAAGGTCATGATCACATCACATATATAATAACAATAAAGTAAACATCACCACCATAAGTGGGACATACCATACAAGATGATCATCACATATATAATAACAATAAAGTAAACACCACCACCATAAGTGGGCCATACCATACAAGATGATCACCATAAGTGGGCCATTCTTACCAATTCATCGAAGCCTTTGTCATCATTGATCAAAACCAATATTTCATCAACAATTCATATATAGGTCAATACATAAAGGTACACTAACATAATTGAAAGCATGCATTCATCATAACAAGATGAAGATTATATCGAGTACACTACATTATCAATCTATTGAATTGGAAGAATGTAGATCATCCTTACCAAAACTCCCTTGCTTTGATCATCAATGATTTATACACATAATTCATCAATAATATCAATATAAGTCAGTATCTACAAGTATCTTTACATAAACGAAATACTATATTCATGCACTATAGAGTCGAGATTACAGTAACTACTATACATTAACAATCGATAGGAGGTGGAGATCAAGTCTTCAAGCATAAATCCATATTAGAACAACAACATATAATTCAGCATCATATTACATCATATACAGCAGCTAACCATCACGTTTACATAAGTGAATCACATTATAATCCTCCTAACATCAATATCATAATAACCAATACATAGGCTAATTTTATTCAAACATTCAAACCTTGATCCACATGGATCACTCATCAACAATTAACCATCAATACACATACTAAACAGTATATATAAGAATTTAAAAATAATTGAATCACAATTCGATTTACATAAGATCAAAATCACAAAGCCCATACATAGGCTAAAACGATAGTTTGAAGGGAGCATGAGTTCATCATGTAATTGGATTGAAATTAACATTACAATCAATACATTAATATCAATTTATCATGAATAACACTTTGAAAATATTTTTAGAAAGAACCAATGGCTAGATTGCAAGATAAGAGGTTTGTTCGTATTTTCTCTTTGAAAACTTTTAGAAGAACTATCTAGGTGAAAACATTGATATTTTATAAAAAAAAACCCATGGGAATCCAAGATCCAAGATGTTCTTGAGCTTTATCTCCAATGGAGGTTTCTAGAGAGGATATTTTGGGAGAGGGAAGTCTAATTTTGATCATGGATTGGGAATGGGGTTGTCACATTTTTAACCAACTTAATATAACAAAAAAAAAACCAAATAAACCAACTAGGGCAGGTTATGACGTGGGGTGAATTTCCCATTCCTTCGTTAATGAAAGCAGCATGTATGGAAGTTGTTCCAGCTTGCATCGTCGAACCCATCGAAATCCAGTAGGTCCATCGACAGATTGTACTGAAGGTCGTCGTATGGGTTTAGGGATTGAAAACTCACTTAAGCTTTCACCAAACCAAGTACCAATTGATGGATCAACATCGACGGGGCGTCGGTGAACCTAATGGCCGACGATTGAGGGTCGTTGGTAGACACTGCGAAGGCAGTGTCTCAACATAATTTGGGTCCTCTTTGAGGGCTTTTTGTGGGGACCTCAGAGAGTTGTACCCGAATGTTTCCAACATAAATATAAAAAAACATTAAGAGGATAAGGACCTTCCCAACCCATAAGTTCACCCAAAACAAAAACAATCATAAATATCCAACATGCTAGGCAAACTCAGTACTCATGACGTCTCAAGGCGTAATTTTGAACGTTATATTGAGCAGGATTGTTTGGACTTCAAATGACATCAAATCAATCATACACGCTTTAAAACGCTTAATTAACATATTAACAATATTATAGGAATATGTGAGCCTCTAGATGCCCTAACTCATTTTGGGGGTCTTGTAGGTTCTTTCTTAAGAATTCATGGATCCTCGATGTATTAGCCATATACTTTGATTCTCTCTTTATTTTCCAGATTTGTTGGTCAAGACATGAGTCAACATCCAAATAGCATATCTGAACTAAGAATTAGTGACCTCTCCATGGGTTTGCAGTTCTTGTTTCCCAAGGACCCCTTGATCCTTAGGATCGACACTATTCCTTGAAGGATGACCTCAGATAGTTTTTCTTAGAGGTATGATCTAAAAATATACACGCAAGTATGGATAACAAAGAAACCTTTATAGAGTTGACCTCTATCACATGAAAAAAGTATGAAGGAATTGTAATAGTTCTTAAATGTAGCAACCTCGTAATTATTTATATGGCATGCTTCACACTAATAAATAAAACTCTACATACACGAATTCATAAACACCTAGAACTCTTAAACTCTGTGCTCTTATACAAAGTTTGTCACGCCTCGAGCCTACACCCTCAACACGACTGGCACTCGAGAACCATTGTTGGTTGTCAAGGGAACCCTTGGTCTGGCTCAATACTCAGCAGAAGAAAACTCATAAATATAAAAATCCAAAAGTAACTAAATTCATAACAAAACAACTTCTTGTACTAGAGACCACACACCACAAATTCAGATTCCATGATTTAAAGAGTTGAACAAGTTTTTTTCTTGCATTTTCATGAAATAGCACCACCATTAAGTAAAGAAGTCATAAGAAGAGGTTTATTTTCCATAACACCGGTCACCAGTCCAATCAGCATATGTATAATCTCTTATGAATAAATTAGATCCACTATAAAATAGTGACTAATATGCAGTTTCCTTTACATCTAATAATATTCTCTTTGTGACATTCCAATGATCTCTCTCACGCTTGGATTGATACTCGCTAACCAGACTTACGCATAGAAAATGTCTGGATGATTAAACATCATAGTATACATCAAAGTCTCGATAACACTATAATATTAAACTTAGGATATGTCTTACTTTTCTTTATCACTCTTTGGATACATTTCGTAGGCTTAATGTTTCACCCCTTTCATACAGAAGTATCCATGAATTTATAACTATTCATTCGAAAGTGTTCCAATATTTTCTATAAACAAGTGTCTTGAGATTAACTAAAAATATTCTTGGAACGGTCTCTTTGGATCTTCACATCTAATATATATATAGTCTTCTTAACCCATATCTTTCATCTCAAATGATTTTGAAAGCGATGACATGATAGGTTTCAAACAACACTCTAATTACTCTCCGAACTAATTAAAATAGAGAGAGATCATATTCCAAGATGACCAATGAAAATATATATATATATATTATATATATATATATATTATATATATATATTATATATATATAACACTATATATTGTAGGTAAAAGACATAGTAGAACAACACAATTAATAAGTGTAAAGCAGATGAAAAATTATATCATTTATATATATATATATGTATAAATATATATATATTGATTCTTACGAGTAAAATCACCAACACCTCAGATAATACTTCAAATCTATTAGTCATTAAAACTAAAACAATATATTATTGTACATACAAGATTACATAGTAATAAACATTAATAATGTAAATGTAGATGAAAATTATATCATCTTATCATTTATCTTTCAATCAGTCATGTTTAATTTGATTTTATAATTTATCATGTTGTTTCCCAAAAATTTTACAATTTTATATTTGTAGAAGTCAAATAAACATCAATCGGAGATATTAAATTTTCTAATAAATAAATAATCATTGGTGAAGGGATAAGTAAATTTTAAAAGGCGAGAAAGGTGAACAAATATTCTAATTGTAACATGTAGAAAGTTCAACCCTACCTTTACTTTACATATACCATTTTTAAAAGTTCTCCATTTAAATGTGTCATAAGTAATTATTAAAATTAAAAATTAAAGGGACAATGCATCATATTTGGTACTTTTTTTTAAATCAACACAGAGTGATGAAGTACAATTTAAAACGATAGTTCTATTCCAATCGTAGTGTACAGAACCACATATATTACTTCCAGAAAGTAGTTGTAGTATTTACAACTTGCAGTACACTTAAGATTATGTACATGATTCATATTAAATATTGGAAATTGATGTGTTGTGTATTTTTCTATGTCTTTGAGATTGATAGAGGATCAAGTCTAGTCAAATTTCTCTATAGGTCATCCGGCAAATCGTTTAGGTTATGGTCAAAAAGTTTATAATTTTTTTCGTTTCCTCCTTTCTTACTTCACTTCTGCCTTCACGGGGCGGCGATAATGTTTAAGTCTTTATGTCATCACAATTGCATATCAAATTTGTATTTTGTCTTTAAAAGAATATTTTTACTATACCTCCAATAATTTCAATATATAAAACTTGTGTGACGCTCAATTGATGTCTGTTATTTAATAGATATACTAACAAAAAATTATAAATAAATAATAAATATAAACATGTACTTAAATACGTCAATAAAAAACATAAGCATAAAACAATGACTGTAAAAATAAATATGATCATCTATAACAATAGAATGAAGCACAAAGAAAAATACGAGCTCAATGAATGCACAATGTCCCTTTATAAAAATTATTTCTCTCTAGTATCCGAGGTTCGAAGGAATAGGTCCTCTCAAGTTAGAACGATTATATTCACCAATGCATTTATACAAAAACTATGGTGTACTGAACCACTCAATAGGAGAAGATGCACCAAAATTTAATTGTGCAGAAGAAGAAAAAAATACTTTAGAATCTTCGATGTTTTAAAATGAGAGAAAATCCAGACAACAAAGGGTAGTGCGAACAAATGTTTATTGTGTCTTATCGAAAATATCACAAATTTTTGGAAAAGTTATGACCCGTCAAACTTTTCGTAAAAATTATACCTTTTCAGAAAAGTCACAATTTTCCTTAAAAGTCACAACTTAGCACAAAAGTCACAACATTCCATGAAAGGGGAAGGAAAGTTTTTCAAAATAAATAATTAAAAGGAAATCTTTGATTGGGGGTACACAATATATATACTCTCTCTCTCTCTCTCTCTCTCTCTCTCTCTCTCTCTCTCACACACACACACACACACACACACACACACACACACACACATATATATATATATATATATGATATTTGGAGGTATTGGGAGGACAACATTAGGCAACATAAAATTATCTATGTGTGACCGATATATCACTAATTTGAGAATGAAAGAAGTCGCTAATGCTTGCACTAGGGTATACTATTAATATCACACCTTTTCGTGTTTTTCCTTTCTGTGAACACCGCTAACATTAAATTCCATTCTTAAAAGTATTTTCTTATGGGGAGCAAAAATTAAAGACCACTATAGTTGGGGGACGGACACCATGTTTAATATTCGAAAGTTCGATGACATATTTGAGTCTTTTCTCTAATAAATGATATTTAAAAATACTAATATTTTGCGGTTGTATGTACCTTTCGACAAACAGTCTAAAGATCCCTTTCGAGCAACCTGATATTTGTCTGAGAAATGTCCAACTATGATCTAAAATTGTGTAAGTTATTACAAACATCAAATAGTAGCCTATTATGTTGTATCTAAGGTTGAGAAATATATGAGCAAACATTATATCAAGGAGGATAATTTCGCTAGTGTTATACTTTCAAAATTTTCACATAAGGACAAAATATAAAAGGCAATCTATTTTCTTTAATTATCCAACTAAATAAGGAAAAAGGACATAAGTAGATTTTTATCAAAATAATGACCCGCAAATATATACTATCTGCAGTTTCATGCTATCAAACCCTGAAGAAAAAGTAAGTAAAGCTTACAACATATCACGGGTAAAGACTCAAGAGCTAATATAGATTGGCCCTCCCCTAATATTTCATGTGAATATCAAGAGACACATCATGAAAAAGATTACCCAATAAGAACTATGTGTTGATAATTTGTCGATTTCATTTTCTGCGACGTTTGTGTATATTCTTCCATTCAGGAATTCGAAGGTAGAAAGAAGTATTGTGAATGGAAATGGGGTGTCTATTGACTTGTGAGACATAAAAGAGATGAATGATATTAAGAAGTATTAAGATAAAAATTATACTTTTACGAAGTTGAGTAATGATTACTATTCTCTATCCATCAAAAAATTGATCAAGGATTGTGGATTGGGTGTTGGTGATGAAATTGGACTATATTTATATCCTTATTTATGAAAGTTAATTTTGAAATTACTTTCGAAGGTTTCACAAATTAGGCATGTATTCTGGTCAAGAGGTCAAAATTATTTTCTTAAATCTGTGTCTGCTTTTATGTACTTGTATTTTCAAGAAAGGATTGGTTGAAAATTGTGTAAATTATTCAAGAATGTGTACAAAAAAGTTGGATATTTTCCCATTTAGATACTTTACCATGTAAAAAATTTTACACCGTCGATGAATGCTAGTTAAACTCTTAATTTTTGTCCACACTTTAGGTAGGATAACAATCTCTGAATTATTATCCCTTATTTAAATGCCAAATGACATATTTATCCTATCTTATAACTCTTCTCTTAAAGTCCCTTAACAAACAAGTTTAAAATTTTAAATAGTAGTAAATTTTATGATTCCCGCTCAAAATGGATTAGAAAACCTAATCATGATAAGGTCTTGTGCCTCTCTCTTTTCATCCTCACCTACTTCAATGTCTGATCTGAGGACTTTTCTTACCGTGAATTTTTCTTTCTTTTACAATTTCTTACCCTCAAAAGCTGAAGAGGAACCTTGTAAAATTAATAACACTCTATATGAGGTTAATCGAGAATTATTAGAGATAAGGTACTTATACCTTGCCCCAAGAATCGATCCGCTAAACCCATGGCAGATCAAGAAAAAACTTACTCATGACGAGATCGTTGTAGGAGTGCTGATGATTCCCTTTTTTGAGATTTGAGTACATCCTTTGTTACTTTGGATGTGGCAAGAGGTTTGGAGAATGGATGCTAGGTCTGTGTTCACATGTGGGATTTAACTGAGGAGCATATCCCTAAAAAGTAAGAAGATGGAAGTGTTTCGTTCAATATCTTGTTGACCTAATTAAGGACACCCTTAATCACGAGGGTTGAATCTTTATGTTGATGGATTCCGTACAATAGAGTTAAGTATATAAGATATCCATAGAAAACAATATTACAAAGTATTAGGGCATGTTTTAGTACAACAGTGTTTGTTTATTCTAAATGAACAAAGAGTATTAAATGCAGGACAAACAATTTGTAAGAGGAAATTCATTCAAGTATTCTGGTTTCCTTTTATTGACATAATCCAAACATGAGTTGTTGGCTACTTAACTATTGGAAATGGACCTTAGAGGGAGATGCATAAGCCTCTGAACAACTACCTGCATTTAGCATAGAACTCTCTTCTTGAGCCATTTATGCTTGGTCGAGGGGAACTCTCATCTTGCGCTTTTTGTCTGCAGTTTTTCGTAACATAAGTTAAACAAACAAAAGTAGTTATATCACTCATATTTTAGATATTTGTGTAGAAATGAAAATAAACCATCTTCATTATTGAAGATAACAATTCAAGAATGAAAATATGGTTCCTCCCATCTTTTGTTAGTATTAAAAAATATAGAAGGTTCTTGTGATAACTCAGGTTGTTTGGTCACAGTTCTCTAGATTAGCTTGTAGTATCGTTGTTGAAATGTCTTGAAGAAAGAACATTCTTTCTTAATTTGGACATTTCTTTTAATAGAACCTTTTCTGTGTTTTTACTTGAATTAGTTGATATCATTGATCGTCTTCACGTAACATCAAAGAGGCGATGTCCATTTTGCTATTTTGTAGTCTAGGGACTACAATAAATGCAACAACAAGATTCTACGTAGATTGTGACTACATGTAAAAAGTTTTCAAAAGGAAAAGTTTTATGGTCATTTTTCCAAATTTTCATATACTCACAACAAATTCCTTTAAATAAAGACCTAACATGAACTAAATAAGGATCCAATTTCACACACAAACTCACTTTTGGAATATTACCCCAAGCTTATCTTATCCCATCATATCTGTAACATATTCCTTAATCAAGGATGCATCTTTAAGTTTTTGTAGAGGAGAGGTGGATGAAAAGGCTCGGGATGAATTTTTCAGTCTTCGTGCGAGCTGTATAAGGTGAGAGTCTCTTTTGGTATAGATTAAATTTAACGAACTTTATTTTTTGGGATCTCCATAATATTTTTAATTCCTCGTGCATGGGAATTTTTCAGCAGATGGATTACGTAGAATAGAGTTCAATATATAAGATATGTATAGCAAATTAGAGTACAAAGTACTGGGGTCATGTTTGAGTAGAGGAATATGATTTCTAAATTGAATAGAGATATATTTACTTAAGTCAAAACTGAATTTGTTTCAATATAATATAGGGTCTAAACTCTTTAAATCAGTCTTACCGAAAGCTTTTGCATTAGCACAATAATAACGCTACATTCATTCACTTCTTTTTCTGCATAATCGAAAGGAACTCTCAAATAGTTGTTTTAGTCTGCAGTTTTTCGCATCATAAGTTAAAATAACAACAGTAGTCGTATGACTCATATCTTAAATCTTGTGTAGAAATGAACACAAGCCATCTTCATCGTTAAAGGAAACAATTTAAGAAACAAATTTGGCGTCCTCCCATCTTTTGTTAGTTTTTAACAAATATAGAAGCTTCTTGTATTAACTCGATCTGTTTGATCACAGTTGTTCCAATATATCTTGTACGATTGTTCTTGAAAGGTCTAAGAGCAAGCACATTCTTTCCTAGTTTGTATATTTCTTTAGATACAACTTTTTTCTGCATTTTTATGTGAATTTGCTAATATCATCAATTATATACACCTCGATTTGCAAAACTTAATTTGTTTCATACTTATATTCTAGTAACCATGTGTTTGTATTTAGATTAGTATTGTTATTTCTCCAGATAACGTAACAGAAATATGCCACACTAACACAAAATGGGAAACGGTTGTCATTTTACTATTTTATGGGCTAGTGACTGCTGTAAATGTAGCTCCATTTTACTATTTTATGGGCTAGTGACTGCAGAAAATGTAGCAAGTAGATTCTATGGAGATTTTCAGTAAATGTAAAGATGTCACAAAAGGCAAGTATTAATGGTTATCCTCCCGAAGTTCATATAGTCACAAGAAATGCTGGGAAATAAGTACCTAACATGACCTAAATAAAGACCCCATTTACGCATAAACTTACTTGTAGACGCTTACCCCAAACTTGTCTTCTCCCATCCTATCTGCAGCATATTACATAATCACTAGGGCTAAATCTTTAAGTGGATGACTTCTTTAAAGTTTGATTGACTTTAATGAAGCAACATATTATTTGGAATCTCCGTACTGTTTCGAATTCCTCGTGCATGGATTCCTCAATTTATCAATTTCTCTAAATTTGTGTCCACTTATAATACATTTAATTCAAAGACAAAATAATCATCAATTCTCATATCTGGTAGCATTGCCAGTCACCAAATACTAGGTTATAGTAAATTATTTGATATGTTAGTTTTTCAGCAAGTCTAGTGTTACAAAGATTATTTAGCTTGTTTTCTCCACTAATTGATTTCTCTTTTGAGTTACAAAGAAGAATGGATAACTCCTTGGTAAGTGCTACAACACTTGCCAAAAGAAGGAAGGATTTTTCATGATGAATGTAACACCCCAGAAATTTGTCATAGTGTTGGGTTTGTTCAGCCACGCGCCAATCATGTTAAATTTTAGCATTAAATTGGTTTTAAAAGTTGAAGCATTGATGTTCTTGTTTTATATTCATGAATCTTCATTCATTATTAAATTGGGTTGAGATTGATGAGTTTCTTGAGTAAAATGAGTCGATTCTAGAGTTGTTTTGATTAGATTCTTGAGAACATGTATTGGGTATCTAACGGAAAAGAGAAGTTGATCAAAAGAATCGAATTTAGGCAAATTGGAGTTAGAAAACAAGGAAGAATAAGTCAAGAAAGGAACATGTAGCAGGTCCGTGTCGTGGACCAGTTCCTCGTGTGTGTTAATTTCTCTCTGCGTTGCAAACTCCAATGTTTAAAAAAATATTTCGAGCAAACATTTTAAGCCATATTTGTGTCACGGACTTACTCCTTAGACAATGTTTTTGAACCGTTTATCATGCTTAACTATCTAAAAAACTCCTAAACATCAAGATATATTTTCTACAATAAATCATAACCTTGAATTTGTAATTCACATTTAAGGTAGAGCTAAGAGTTGAGTCTTAATAATTCATTCGAACATTTTGGGAAAGTCCATTTGAATCATTTTAGAAGTATTCTACAATTTTTCTAGTAACTAGGTAATTTCACCGGCTTCGCGCAATTATTAATAATAATTTCATTGACTTTGCAATTAACTTTTTACTAATGTCCATGAATTAAAAATACTGGAAAACATGTTCATCAAAAATATATTAGCAATATTCCAACATGAATTTTATTATTTGTCATTATCAAATAACTCAAGAATATTTTATGAATGAATTATTCACAAAATAATAAATAATTGGTTCTTTAGTAAAAATTAAATAAAAAATAATGAAGAAGCATTTAAGTTGCATAGATTATAAGTGAGAATTCGTTTAAAGGAGTACAATAATTTTTCATGCACAATGAATAGACATATTATATGCGTATATTATAAATATAACAATAGACAATGACTTTGCAGAAACATAAAATAAGAGTTTAAAACATGTATTCAAAAGCAACAATTAATATCATAAGCATAAATTAATAAGTGTAAAAAAGACATACCAGGATAAGTAAAAATAGAATGAAATAGAATGGAAAAAATGAGTCCACTGAATGCACAATGTCCCCTTAAAAAAGGATTCCACAAGAGGTTTAAAGAATTAAATCTACTAAGGATGCAACGATTTCGTTCACCAACTTATAGTTAAAAAATGGTGCAGTAAGTCATTCAACAGGAGCAAAGTACACGAATATTTAATCTTGCGGAAGTAGAACAAGAGGATCAGAATTTAGTTAGATAGTTCACTAGAAATTCTTTTTAGATTTGGTCCTCGTTTCTAGTTTTAATAAATTGAATTTCGAATTCTAGGTTTATCTTTCTCATTGTTAGTTAGTTATTATATTTTTAATGAGTAATGGTACTTAGTTTAGTTATTTCACTTGCTTCGTATCTTAAATTTCTTAGTTTTTATATTTATTGCTTTGGTTGGTTTTTATTAGTGGTTCTCCCATAAAGTTTTAGTGTGGGTGTTAATCACGACGGTCTAGGTCGTGACAAATTTAGTATCAGAGCCTAGGTTCATTGATCTTGATGTACAAAAATGATTCTAATTGAGTCTCAACGAATGGTATGGGGATGCCTCTACTCTTTTTCCAGAGGCTATAGAACTTTAGGGAACCTCCATTTTGTCTCGTCTCTTTCGTGCTATAACTTAATTACAATTGGTCTCTGGTGATTCAAATCGGTATCTAATTTCTTTCACTCTTTTATCCACAGATGGTTAATAATACGTATAACGATGTTAGGCATGTGGCGCCTGCTAATGCTCCAACTGAGGAACCCTCAGATAGGTCACAGTCAAAGACGAATTAGAGAAAGATCTAGGGGAAGAGGAAGTGGGATAGTGGCACCTATTGTGATTAAGGTGCTAAACAACTATGTTTCAGTGAATGAGAGCCCTCTGAAACATAATGAAGACATAGCAGAGGAAGTTGAGTTTGAGAATGTTGAGGAGGTTGAAAATGAGGAAGGAGGACAGGTTAAAGATACAAGAATCCCTCCCGCAAATCCTCCTGTTACTAACATTGTGCTAAAGATTGTTAGGGAGGTAGGAAATGATTCTTTCTTTGATCCTTTGTTGGAATCTGTAATGACCGGTAATGAGCATGATATGTTGAAAAAGTTTTTTAAGCTCAAGCCCTCGGTTTTTCGTTGTTTTGAAACAGAGGATGCTTATGAGTTCATGTTTAATTTTTATGAGAGGTTACATAAGTTGGGTATCGTTCACCAACATGGGGTTGAGTTCGTGTTGTTTCAACTTCAAGGTGAGTCCAAGCAATTATGGAGAGATTATATGGAATGCAGAGCATCTAAATTACCTCAACTTACTTCAACCCAATTTCATGCGTTATTTTTAGAAAATATGTGCCTAGGACTTTGAGAGATAGCAAAAAAATGAGCTTATGACATTAGAATAATGTTTTATGTATGTGACTTCTTATAAAGCCAAGTTCCATGCTTTATCTATATATTCTACACAATTGGTTACCAGTGAAGAGGAGAGAATCCAGTTGTTTATTAAAGGTTTGAATTTAAGCTATAAGTGTTATCCGTTCTCACGACTTCTGCGTGAATAATCTTCAATGAAGTGATTGTCAAGATATGGAGTTGGCTAAGATGTCCAAGAATTCTAGAAACTTTCATGGCTCCTAGTAATAGAGGATCATTATATATACACTATGGGCCAAGACAAATCAGACAGCATTGCGCGCCTCTATAGGTAAATATCGGGGGATCCTTATAATGGGGGGGGATTTTTTTTTTTTTTTCGTGATCAGAGTGTTGGGCACGTGGCGGGCAGCAGACCATCTGGCGGCCCGCACTTTCTTATGTTGTGAGGAACTTGGACACATGATGAAGAACCACCTACAACCGCATTTTCTTGAGTCCAGATAACAACCTTCTAGAGCAATTGTACCCACGGGAAATGATAATAATGGTAGAGGAAATCCACAGGAAGGATGAGGAGGAAATAAGAGACGCCATGGAGGTAGAGTAAATAGTAAAATAGGTATATTTAATGCGCAAGCAGGAGGAAATGATGGAGCTCAATGTTATGCCTTTTCGGGGAAGAACAATGTAGAGGCGTCTAATGCATTGATCACAGGAACGGGACAGAATGGCTAATGTATTATTTGATCCGTGTTCTACCTATTCTTATGTGTATGCAAGATTTACATCTTATTTTGATATGTATTGTGATATTCTTTATGACCCTATACGTGTTTCTACCCAGATTGGCAAGTTAGTGATAGTCACTCATGTGTATCCTGCTTGCTTTATTTTTTTTATGGGATTTGGCACTTGAGATGATCTGGTTATTTTGGATATGGAGTACTTTGACATAATCATACGCATGACTTGGTTATCTCCCCATTATGATGTTCTAAATTCTAATACTAAGTTTGTGAAAAATTCTGAGAAGGGAAAAATTATAGTGGGAAGGGTTGTACAACCTAAGCAAGCTAAGATTATATCCTCTATCTGGGCTAGTAAATTAGTAGAGAAAGGTTATTTAGCTTATTTAGCTCATGTTAGGGATGTTGGGATTGATTTTCCATCCATTGGGTCTATTTCGGTGGTGTCCGAATTTAATGATATATTTCCAAATCATTTGTCCGGCATGCCTCCGCATAGAGACATATATTTTTATATTGACATAGAGACTGGTACACGCACCATTTCTATCCATCTATATTGAATGGCTCCTGAGGAGTTGAGAGAGCTTAAGGCTCAAATCCAAGAGCTTCTTGCTAAGGATTTTATTTGTCCTACTGCTTCCCCATTAGGTACCCTTGTTTTATTTTTTATAAAGAAGCATGGTAGAATGAGGATATGCGTAGAGTACCATGGAATAAGGTAACTATTAAGAAAGTTACCCCTTACCTAGGATAGATGATCTTATTGACCAATTGCAAGGTTTAACATTCTTCTCTAAGATTTATTAAATATCTGGATATCATAAATAGAAGATTAGGCCTGAAGATATAACCAAGACATTGTTTAGGACTCGTTATAGGCACTATGAATTTTTGGTTATGTCGTTTGGGTTGAATATTGGACCTGCAACTTTCATGAGCTTGATGAATGGATTATTTAAACTCTTTGTTAAATCATTTGTGATAGTCTTGATTGATTACATCTTGGCTTATTCGAGAAGTGAAGAAGAGCATGCTAACCATCTTTGTACGATTTTGAGTATCCTTGGAAAGCAAAAGTAATATGCAAAAATTCTAAGTGTGAATTTTGGTTGAAGTAGGTTGAACTTTTGGGGAATGTGGTGTCAAAATAAGGGGTAAGGATAGATCCCCAAAAGCTTGAAGTAGTTGAGAATTGGGTACGACCTTGTTCGGTGACACATGTTAGGAGTTTTATGGGACTTCCTAGTTACTATAGGCGTTTGGTTAAGAGTTTTGCTTCAATTTCTAATCACTTGACCAATATAACAAAAAAGGAGGTATTGTTTGATGCGACGCACTTGCCTGAGGAGACTTTCAAAGCCTTAAGACTTGTGCCACTGCGCCCGTTCTAGCATTACCGGTTCATGGTAAGGACTTTATTATTAATTGTGATCCTTCACATGCTGTATTGGGTGTTGTGTTGATGCTGGATAAGAATTTAATAGTTTATGCCTTGTGTTTGTTAAAGGTGCAAGAGAGAAATTATCATACTCATGATTCAGAGTTGGTAGCAGTTGTATTTGCCTTAAAATTTGGCAACATTATTTCTATAGAGTTAGGTGTTAGTTATTTACTAGTCATTGTAGTTTAAAACATGTATTCACCCAAAATGATTTGAATTTGAGATAGCGAAGATGGATGGAATTACTTAAGGATTATCATTTGACTATTCAACACTACCCGGGTATGGAAAATGTTGTGGCAGATGCTTTGAGTCAAAAGACATAAGTATGGGTAGTTTAGCTCACTTGACTCGAACCAAGCTACTTCTTTCTAGAGAAATTCAGACCTTAGAGTCTATGTTCGTACATTTGGGCATTTCTGAAAGAGGTGGGTTGTTAGCTAGCAATGAAGCTAAGTCCATGTTCATAGAGAAAATCAAGGCCAAGCAATCTAAAGATTGAGATTTAAATTATCTTAGAGAAAATATTGAAATAGGTAAGTCTCAATAAACCACGCTAGATGCAGATGGTGTGACTATAAGGGTAGAATATGTGTTCCAAGAGTTGATGATTTGATCCCAAGGCTATTGACGAAGGCTCATGGCTCGCGCTATTCTATTGATATATATGTGACCAAGATTTATAGAGATCATAAACGAGTTTATTAGTGGTCGGGTATGAGACAAGACATCGAGAAGTTTGTGCGAAGTGTAAAAATTGTCAACAAGTAAAGTATGAAATGAAAGGCCTGCGGGGCTACTTCAAAAGATGCAAATTCTAGAATGGAAGTTGGAAAGGATAGCTACGGATTTTGTGGTAGTCTTCCCAAGAGTTTGGGTAGATTTGATTCTATTTGGGTTGTAGTTGACAGGTTGACTAAGTCATCCCATTTAATTCAAGTAAGAGTGGATTACAATGCTAAAAAAATGGCTAGAATTTATGTAAAGGAGATAGTGAGGATGGATGGTGTACCCCTCTCAATCATCTCAGATCGTGTTACCTTTTTCAATTCCATGTTTTGGAAGAAATTGAATGATGAATTGGATACACAACTCACTTTTAGTACAGTTTTCCATCCCCGGACAGATGGACAATCAGAAAGGACTATAAAAGTGTTGGAAGACATGATGAAAGCTTTTGTAATTGATTTTAGAGGGCATTGGGATAAGTTCCTATCCCAAAAGTGAGATTACCTACAATAATAGTTATCACTCGAGCTTTGATATGGCACCATTTAAGGTGTTATATGGGAGAGGATCCTGAGGTGTAAAACCTTTGGAGGTTGACTTAGTAAAGGACGCTCATGATAAGTGAGGAGAATTCAATCCAAACATCTAGCCATGTAGAGTACATGTGTCTAAGTAAACTCCATATATGTAATATGTAATAGGTCTATGTAAACCCCACTAATTATATATATATATATATATATATATATATGAAAAGTTTTAATTTTTCCACGTTTTAACCTATGAAATGTTATAATAAATATTGAGAGGCTTGTCTACGTCCTTTCCGAGGACACGACACCATTTACGTCTAGGGGTGCTCCCCAGTCATGACAAAGCCCATATGATATGAAAATAAGATCTTCTACTTTGACACAACCTCTACTTATATAACATTCACTCAAATCTTTCTTTCTCTTTTCTTGTTTCTATTGTATACTGAAAAGAATACAATGTTTTTAATAAAGATAATAGAAGACAGAAGTACAAGTTCAAGTAAAGTACGTACTTCACAACTAATGCTAGGAGAAGATTATATATTGTTTGAGCATGAATCGTTTTACGGACTAACCCAAAGAGATTTCATATCAAGGATTTTAGTTGAGTCCTTGATTGTTGTTGATTAATTTACATTTTGATATGTGCATGATCAAACCAATTCCTTCCTTCTTTGGATATCTTCTTGTAATACTGATTCTTTTCCTTCTCTTGAAGATCTTTGTGTGATCTTATTTCTCTGCTGATTTGATTTTCTATCTTCCTGATCCTAGTCAAATGATAGGATTGTGGTGACCATGATTTTGTATCCCTTGAATAGGTGGTTTCCTTTCTTGTAATGCTTCATTTAGTTCATGTTAATTTCTTCCTTTCTGATACTACATTGATTTCCTTTCTTTTTAAATTATTTATATGCTATTTATCAACATATGGAATAAGTATTTCCATGTAAAAAGTAATCAATTATATGAGGCTATATATCTCCCCATTTTTTATCATGACAAATAATTCACAATTTTGCATAAACCTTAAAGAGATAACGAGACTTCCTTGAAATGTGTTTTTCAGAGTTCTCCAGAAGAATTATATAGATGAACAATTCCCCTATTTTTGTTGTGTCCTATCTAAAACATTGTTTGGACATGATCTCTGTTTTTGGCATAATTAATAAGTGAGAGAATATAAAAAATACGACAATTAACAAGAAAAAAAGTAACATATAAAAAAGAGATAAGTAGGAAAGCAGAGTAACTTCTATATACAACCCAAATAACAAAAGAGGCGACAGACCCTATAAAAATATTGTCCTGGAGTAGCAAAAGGATAGGAAAAATAGAGGAGCTCTATTAATCACCAGAAAATATTTTAGGGTGTTGATAATCTTCGCACAAAAGGAATTATAGGATCTTTCAACATTCATAGAAACGTTGGGTTAAGATGTCTTGGCAAAAATGAGAAGTTCAATGTTAGAGGAGCTAACTCCACGTTTGAGGGAGTCAAATAGCTTGATTAACAAGTTAATCGTGGAGATGCCTTCCCTTTTATACCAGTTATTGCAATAAGCAACTTTTGAACATCCGTACTAGTGTCCTTCTGAATGTGAAAGTCCATTTCAACCACATCATGGAAGTCTCAAATCCCCATTCCACAATGATAATGCGAGTTTTGAGTTCATCAATTTCTTGTAGCAAGAGAGAAATTGAATCTTCAAATATTTTAGTAGGATTGACTATCTCAACCTTGGCGTCGACATAATCCACTTAAGTCATTTGGTACACACTTGTAAATATTCCATACTTGAAAAATGATGAGAATCATCAGTGTCATTGATCTCATAAAGTGTGAACATGGAGAGGTCAACCAGTCGATCAACAAAAATTCAAAAGATGAGCATTTCATTCGAAGACTCACAGAAGTATTATAGTCCTCAACGCTTTCTAGATAGTATTCTTTGAACCAGGTCGCCCAGTTGCTGCAATATTTTTTAAGAAGACAATATAGCACGAACACATCCCTAGTAGAGATGCTATTAGAGAACCTTTCCTAGAAGAAGATTGGTGGCAATTATCTGCGCCAGAATGTGATGTTTGAATCATATGGACAAGAGAACAAAGTACGATAAGTCCAGCTCGGGTTTATCCACGACTATTTTAGAACCTCCTACGGATACAATAAAGTCATCAAGCCTGACAATATTCACGCAAGGAATTACACAAGAGAACTTGGTACCAAAAACATAATCGAACAAGAGATCCTTAACAATAATACAAATAATCATAACAAAAGTTTCTGACTCACCAATTCCATTATATGTACAAAGATTTGAATAAAACAAATGAACTACCTCTTCAAAGAAATGAAAACGACATATACAAAACAATCGAGAGAGCTTCGATAAAATATCCAACCAAATGGTGGGAATCCCATAACTTCCTTAGATTGATTACTCTACCAAGAATAATGGGTGGGGACTTGAAGTTTTTCTACTTTTTTTTTTGTTAAACTCCCCAAAACATTGCATGTCTACGTGTGAGAGAGATACAGAAGCATTATAGAAGGTTTCTTCTGATCCTTCTTTTTTTTTAACAAAGGAGGCCTTCCTTATGAATGAAGCATAAAGAGAGACTAAAGAGTCTTTTTAAGAATAAGAGGAAGACAAGATGTTTACTTTGAGGTAGCCCGAAGAGTTATGATCGGAGATTTTTAGAGAAGTGATGTACCATGGTATCACGGTATTTTTAATGTTTGTTCCTTAAGTTTAGTGTGTGTCCAAAAGACTTTTTGTATTGATTTTTATGTAAGTATCTCCTTATTTTCAAGAAATCTGTCCAAAGATGAATACAGATGTTTTTAGAAACCCCCCGCCCCCCAAAAAACGCCAGAAGAGAAGGACTTACGGAGCTTATGAACGCTTGTGTAGGTGCATCGTAGTGGAGGAGAGATGTTACGCTTGAAGGAAGATGGGGGAAGTTGACCTAGTGTGGGATTAAGGAAGTCTATGAGTGTTACCGTCAGAGGATCAGAACGTTTTCATCCTGCTGGGTGGTCATAATGATCAGAGAGTAGTCCCACTACCCAAATTCAAAATGTAAAGTCACCTTCTGGACAGGAGACCCCTGACCTGGACCGTCGTGGCTTGGAACAGGTTCTCCGTGTCAGGCCCATGTTGTGCCGTCACGCGGTATCAATGAGAAGGCAGCAGAAGAATTTGTGAAATATGGGCGACGGAGGCATGACGGCCAGTCGTGAAACCACTACGATCCTCACCGAGGTCTGTCGATTTTCAAATACATTTGGACATCTGTTTCAGTAAGCTAGAATCCCTTCTTTTATTAGGTTTTGTTGTTATTATAAATAGTTTGAAAAACCCGGTTTTGGTGTTACAACTTTCCGATTAATTTTAGTTCTTTTGTTCAATCTATTGAAGAATTAATTTCAGTAATTTGATACACTTTTCTGTGGCATTGATGTTGCTGTGGTTTTGTTGATTAATCAAGTGAATTACATGGATTTTATTCTTCTCATTAAGTAGTGAATGAAATTCTTATATGTAAATATATGAATAGTGTGATTATACAATGGGTAACAAACTCTATAACTAAGGGTTTTGAAACCTGGGTGCTAATGAGGTAAAATTAATTAAAAATAGAAATTCTAGAATAGGTTTGCTGTATTGATATTCTTCGTTAGAAGTCTTTGTAAGGATGGCCAACGTTTAGTTTTAGAACTCGCCCTACAGCGACACGTTCCGACCAAGGGAGGTAGATAATAGAAAAAGCATTATCCACATGAGTTTAGTGTACATATCTACTAATAGGGCTATTGTCAGGTTTGTACGAGGGGTAATAACTAGTCAAATATCAAAACAATACTTAAATATTTGAGGGAAAGGTTAAGGGTTAGTATAGGCAACACACCTAGCCGGCCCAAGGTGCCCGGAGTGAAATGGTCTACATGCAGCGCCAAGGACTTCTTAAAGATACAAACTTATCATTTATATGCAAGATCTAGAAAGAATGTTAAGTTAGAAGGATCAAGTTAGGACCCTTGGGGGAACACTTAACCTAGTTACTTTTATAAAAGTGATTAATCTCGAGATTGAATCTTATGTAGTGTTTACTTTAACTTAGTTAATTAGTTTCATTAATTTAGAAATAAAAAACCCTTTTTTTGTCCCTTTGTTTTCTAGGGAAAAGTTGATAAATAATAAAATAATAATAATAATAATTATATAGAAAAAGTTCAAACAAGTCTGAACTATTTCTCGTGGGATCGATCCCAACCGCATTAGTAGGTTTCTTACTGATACGACCGATCTGACTTCTTATTTGAGAAGTAATTTGAAAGTATAAAATTTTTGTGCCGCTTCCGGGGGAAAGTAGTTTTTAGATAACTTAAACTTATTACTAATTTTTAGTCAATATTTTCTGAATTTTACTATTCTATTGTTTTTTTATTCTTGCAGAACTAACTTCCTTGTATGTTAAATACACGGAGAGGAAGAGAATCCTTGTTTCCCTACAACCATGAATTAGAGAGTACACTACGCACTGTGAATCGAAACTTGGGTATCAATGATGATGATTCAAACCAGAACATCCCAGCTCCAGTTGATGCTCATGTTTAGTTATTACCCAATGATCCTGGTGAAAATCAATAAAGAGGAAAAACCTACTCCACGTCTCAAAATAACTCAGAGGTTTATGAGATAGGCAGAACTCTTGATGGCCAGTTGTCTTGCCCCCCCGACCAAAAGGGCCACACCTTTGTGGTAACTAGTAGTCTGATTTCGAGACAAATGCTTACTTTTAAAGTTTTTTTTTCACGGCTGCCCTTTGGTTCCACTGCCCATATAAGCTAAGTAAGGGCAGTGGTTGTAAGAGCTGGTAGGGAGGGCCTGATTTTAATTGGATGTAATAGGGTAAGAGTATTTCCTCTCTTAATGACGCGAGAGGCTTCTATTTGATTCACTTGAGCTCCCTTATAACTCAATTTTCACTTGGAACCAACTAAGGGACGTTTTCTTAGCTCGTTACTATCCGTTCTCCAAGAAACATAATCACAAGGACAGAGTGAACAACTTTTTGGCACTACCTGGAGAGTCAGTTAGCAGCTCTTGGGATAGATTCACTTTATTTTTGAGAAGTGTCCCCAATCACCGAATAGATGATGAGTCACTGAAGGATACTTCTATCGGGGACAGGATGATAATAATAAAGTTATATTGGATGCTATAGCGGGTGGTTTTTATGGGGAGTATCCTTATGCAGAGATTGCAGAAAAGATAGAGAAAATATCCAAGAATAATAAAGCTTGGAGTACTAAGAAGTCAGATACTAGAAGAAATACCTTCGTAG
The DNA here is from genome assembly GCA_027704765.1 of Solanum habrochaites. NCBI lineage: Eukaryota > Viridiplantae > Streptophyta > Magnoliopsida > Solanales > Solanaceae > Solanum > Solanum habrochaites. The sequence goes on along the minus strand of JAKWJA010002498.1, from coordinate 32,338,199 downwards.
TGCAATCCACACACAACCCAGCCATAGATGAGACTCGTGAAGAGATTGATAAAATGAGAACTTAGCTTGGGTTGGTATTAAAACATGTCACTAGGGTGGATGCAGAAAAGATGATGCAGGAATACTACTTGTGAAACCACCACCACCAAATGATGAATATTATTATGAGGAGGATTCCTATGCGGTAAATGAGCAGACGGGGGGTTTCCGACTGAATGCCCAAGGCTCAAATCTGGAGAATTGGCGCCTATGGTAACTATAACCGTGAGGGTAATTTTGTCTGAGATGGAAATTACAACCGCGACAACTACTTCAATAGGGGTACCTATGGTAACAGAAATGATAGGAATGGGCCCTATATTCCTTCTCAAAATCGTGAAGTTGCCCCTAGGGATGGTAGAGGTAGTATAGCGCGAGTTGAGGATATGTTGCACAAAATGATGAGGAGGTTCGATGCTAGTTATGAACAAACTAAAGAATTAAGGAGTGATTTAGCGGGTATTGGGCAAAAATTCAATACACATGCAATATCGATTAAGCAACTTGAGTTGCAAATGGCTCAATAATATGCGATTGTGGACACACAGTAATCTGGCACTCTTCCTACCAACACTATCCAAAATCCAAAAAATGATGGACACTGTATGGCAATCACTACTACGGGTGTTAAGCAAACTATTGAACCACCGATGAAATCTAATGAGGAAAAGGTGATAAAAGATAATGATAAAGTGGTAGAGGTTAGTGGTAAAGTAGAACATAACACTGGAAAAGATGTTGAAGTGCCTAAAAAGGTAACTCGCATGCCTATACCACCACCATCCTTTCCTCAAAGATTAGTGAAAAAGACCGGGGATGGTAAATATGTGCGTTTAATAACAATGTAGAAGCAGCTTTCTACCAATGTCCCTTTGGTAGAAGCTCCAGAATAAATGCCCGGTTATGCCAAGTTTATGAAAGATCTGATTACAAAGAAAAGATCATTCACTTTTGAGGATGATGATAGAATGCAGCATTGTAGTGCTAATGCTACAAGTATCGAGAAAAAAGAAAGGAAGATTCGGGTGCGTTGACTATTCCTTGTTACAATCGGGTTATTACATTTTAGCGAAACCATTATGATTATTTTCTTGGGGCAAGCATTAAATCTCATTGCCCCGCGAATTTACAAGAATGTTGGGTTTGGGTGATCAAAGCCCACTGCTGATGCGGCGTTGTAATGGCTTGACATTCGAATCAACAAAAAGGGCCTATGGGATTAATCTCCGATTGCTGGTTAGTAAAAGTGGAGTCGTTCAAATTTCCAGCAGATTTTGTTATGCTTGATTGTGAAGTAGATTTTAAAGTGCCTATTATTCTTGGGAGGTCATTCCTTGCTACGGGTAGAGACTTAGTTGATATGGAAAAGGGGTAGATGAAATTTCAGTTGAACAATGAAGAAGTGACCTTCACCATTTGTAGGCCCATGAGGTAGAGTGGTGAACTCCAATCGGTATATGCTATATCCTACAAAGTTGGTAAGTCATCCGAGACACAAATATAAGAACGTATAGGTGTAGAAGCATTAGCGGCCGTGATAATGAATTTTCATAACGATTGCATTGAAGAGTATGGTTCATTAGTTGCGGCTCTTGATTGTGGTGATCTTCGTTTTAAACCAAAGAAATATGATCTAGACATGAAGAATCGCGAGTCTCCACCCGCTAAACCATCTACAGAGGAGGCTCTAAAGTTAGAACTAAAAGCAATCCCACCTCGTCTCAGGTATAAATTCGTAGTAAATGGTTACACTTTGCCGGTAATCATTGCACCTGACCTGAATGACCAACAAGTGAGAAATGGTTGTTTTGAAAGTTGATAAAAAGGTTCAAAAGAGCTATGAGTGACTATTGGGACCACTATCGGATCCTTCTGGTATTTTGTTCTTATTAAAATCCTACTCATGCCCAAATCATAAGCAAAAGTATGAGTACAGGAGGAAGGGACTAATGTACCTATGCAAGCCGGCCGTGAAGCAGGAATTCATAATTGGTGTTCGGATGCAAGAGTAAATATATCCGATCGCTGTAGTAGTTGGGATCCCTATACAGTGTGTACCTAAGAAAGGGGAATGATGTGGTCCCAATGAGAAAAAATGAACTTGTTCTAATGGAGATCAGTTATGGAGGAGGGAGTGTATGAGATTACCGGATAAATTACAATGCATGCGACCAAAAAAGACCATTTCCTATGCCCTTCATGGATCAGATGTTGGATAGACTTGGCCGGAAAAGGGGTAATATTTTCTGAGGGAATTCGGGATATAATCAGATTCATTACACTAGAAGATCAAGAGGGAAAACACCTTATTTCTATGGGACCTTGCGTGAAGAGAATGTAGTTTGGTTGCCGCATGCTCGCCAACATTTCAGGAGACGTACACGTCGATATTCTCCGACATGGTGAAGTACTATTGAAGTTGTTATGGATGATTTTTATGTGGTTGGGGAACCATCGAGCGGTGTTTGACTTTGAGCCATTTATCTGAGAGTCTTTAAGAGATGTGAAGACGGACGCTTAGTATCTTATTGGGAAAAAATTCCCACTCATGTGTTTTGGAAAGAAGTTATTGTTTAGGTCATCGCATTTCAAAAAAGGGCCATAGAGGTTGGGTTGATCTGAGCTAAAAGTCGAAGGTTAAAAATAGAGAGACTTCCCCCACCTATATATGTAAAAGGTGTGAGAAACTTTATTGGGCATGCAGGTTTTTCAGGGAGATTCATGAAAAAATTTTCAAATATTGGGCATCCATTGTGCAAACTTCAGGAGAAAGATTGTAAATTTTATTTTGATGAATCCTTTCTTAAAGCATTCAGCGAGCTAAAATAAAAATTTGTGTCTGCACCTATCATTATTTGTCCGGATTGGAACATTCCATTTGAGGTTATGTGTGATGCTAGTGGTGTTGCTTTTGGTGTGTTATTGGAAAAAAGAAGGAACAAAATCCTTCACCCCATTTACTATGCTAGTAAAGACCTTAATGAAGCCCAGATGAACTTCACAGTGACTGAGCAAGAACTCCTTGCAGTAGTCTTTGCCTTTGAAAATTTTTACTCCTATTTGCTAGGACTAGAGTTATTGTGCATACTGACTATTCAACATTGAGATATTTGATACTAAAGAAGGATGCGAAACCGAGGTTGATTTGTTGGGTATTACTGCTACAAAAATTTGACTTTGAGGTGAGGGATAGAAAAGGGGCCGAAAATCAAGTTTTTGATAGCTTATCCAATGTAGAAGATGAACCTATGAGAGATTTAGGGGATAAGACTGATATTGATGATAATTTCCCCGATGACCATGTATTGGCTGCCTCAAAAGACTTGATTCCGTGGTTCGTAGATTTTGCAAACTATCTGGCTAGCGATATTGTTCCATCGTACTTGTCCTTTCATCAAAGAAAAAAGTACATGTGCGATGTGAAGAAGGTCTTTTGGGATGAACCATACTTATATATGAGTTGTGCCGATGGTTTTATTCGGCGTTGTGTGGCAGAAGTTGAGATGTTGAGTGTTTTAGAAGCATGCCATCCCTCACCCGTTGGTGGACATCATAATGGTATCCGAACCACTCATAAGATATTAGAATGTGGTTACTATTGGCAAACTATTAATAAAGATGCTCATGAGTTTGCCGAAGCATGTTATACATGCCAAAGAGATGGCGGCATTTCAAGAAAGCAAGAGATGCCTCTATACCCCAATCTTGTGATTGAGTTATTTTATGTTTGGGGTATTGACTTTATGGGTCCTTTTGTGAGTTCTCATGGAATGAAGTATATTTTAGTAGCGTTTGATTATCTATCTAAATTGTTGGAAGCTATCGCCCTCGAAAACAATGAAGGGAAGAGAGTCACTGCGTTCTTGAAAAAAATATATTCTCTCAATTTGGTACCCCAAGGGCAATTAGTAGTGATGGGGGATCCGTCAAGGAGTATTGATGATGCTCTTTGGGCCTACCGGACAGCATATAAGACTCCCATAGGTATGTCCCCATCGCAACTTGTATATGGGAAATCTTTTCATCTTCCGGTTGAATTAGACCATAAAAGACATGTGGGCTATGAAGAAGTTGAAAATGGATTGGAATAAAGCTGCAGAACAACGATTTACTGGGTTGAATGAACTCGATGAATTTAGCCTAAAAGCTTATGAAAGCTCATCCCTCTGCAAAGAAAAGATGAAAAAGTACCATGACCTAAAAATTGAAAAACAAGAGTTTATGGTTGGGGATTTGGTGATTTTATACTATTTTAGGTTGCGCTTGTTTCTGGGCAGGCTCAAGTCCAAATGGACTGGCCCTTACTTGATTTTCCAACTATTCCCTCATGGAGCAGTTGAGTTGGAAACCAAGGAGGGTGTGCGGTTTAAGGTGAATGGACAGCTAATAAAAATATATTTTGGGCATGCTTAATCAGAGAATGAAGTGATCGAGGTATACCATCTTGATCATGTCTGAGTAATTATGTGTTCAGTCATGCTGCGACGTTAAATCAGGCGCTGGTTGGGAGGCAACCCAATACGTATCCTCTAACCCAACTATAGTTTTCTTTCTAGTAATGGTAGTATTTTTTACTAATGGGTTTTAAATTTGAAGATAGCACATCACCAGGAAATTCTGCAGAAAATCACTCCGCAACATTCACTGACGGATACATCGACGGACCATCACGCTTGCGACGGATGTCGCATGGATCCGTCGTGCTAGGTATTTCATTTATTTTCAAAATTAGGCATCCGAGACGGAACACATGACAGGCCTTCGCATCTGGGATGGACCGTCGTCGGGGACTGGTTGCGTCATTAACCAGCAACACGACTCGACCCAGCTGGGGAATTTTAAAAGTCTTCAACCTTTTAAACTCCCCACCCCTTCATTTAACTATTTATTTCCCTCTTTCTCCCATTTTCTCCCTTTCCAGCTTCCTGCCTTTCTCATCCTCTTCTCTATCAACTAATCCACATCACTTCCCCAAATCCCCAAATCCCAAGATCTCCTTTTTACTGGTCAGAGTCTGCTGCTGTGTTTCAGCTCTTGATAGCTTAGTGCGTCACTTGCTTGTTTTTCTCCTCTTCTCAGGTATGTCTCTGATCTATACCTATTTACATTGCATTTTTGTTTTTTAATTACTATTGGCCTAGTTCTTTTTGGTGGGTCTTTGATTTTTGATCCAATTTGGTCTTACCTAGGTTAAGAGTCCTTCGAATTGCCTTGTTGAAACTCGAGAAATTGGTATTTTAATATTGCTAGTTTTCTAGGTATTTGGGCTAGAAACATGTAGGTTAATATCAAGTATTCCATTTGAGTCACAGGGGATGATTGTGGCATCCTCAGTTCTATCACTGAATGACAAAACAATACCCCGACGACAGACCATCGTACCCACGACGGACCATCATAGGGTCTGTCCCAACATCCCACTATTTGTTTTCTCTAAGTGTCCACCAACAGACATATGCGACGGACCGTCGTTACCACGACTGTCTATCCTGCACAACCGTTATGGATGTTAGAGACCCTATTCCTAAGGATCTCCAACTTTTTCTAAGTGTCCTCTGACGGACATCTACGACGGACCGTCGTACCCACGACGGACCGTCGTACCCACAACGGACCGTCGTACCCACGACGGTCCGTCCTTCACAACCATTATGGTTGTTAGAGACCCTTGTCCTAAGGGTCTCCATTTTTTTTATGTGGCTACTAACGAACATCTATGATGGACAATCCTACCCTCGACGATGCGTCCTACACAACTTTTTATGGTTGTCAGAGACCCTATTCCTAATGATCTCCATACTTTTTCTAAGTGCCCCACGATGGACATCGACGACGATCCATCCTTCTTATCCGTCATAACTGTCAGAGACTTTCCTTCTGAGGGTCTCCAAATAAACATTGCTGAAGTAAGACATGACGGACCCCATGACGGTCCGTCATACTCACAACGGGCCGTCACCTGGTCCGTCGTGTTTCACTACTACTTCAGATATGTCATTACAACTTTGCTCTTATGTGTATTTTGTCTCGTTTTTTCTTGTCTTGTTAGCTCCTTCTAGTATGAATAATGATTTTTTACAGGAACTATCTCTAATGGTACCGAAACAAGATCAAGTTTATGCACGTGGTCGTTCAAAGTTTGTTGCCCCGTCTGCTCGACTGTTTATAGGCTCTGATGATGAGTATGATCCCGAGTACGTTCCCCCAGGCACTGCCACTCCAGCACGAGCTGCATGTGCAACCAGAGCTACGCCCAAAAAGGTGGCATCCAGCATAGTCACTGCCTCCAAGTCTGATGAGGAGCGCACACTGACCGACACACCTTCTGGTTCAGCTACACAAGAAGAAGGAGCGTCTGGTTCCTTAGGAGTTTCGTGGTCGGAGGAAGCCTCCGGGTCCGCAGAAGTCTCTGCACCCACCACGGCTGCACAGTCTGCCTCGTCTAATGAGGCTGACAGTCCTGATTCCTCTCCAGGCTCACCGACTGGAGTTCCCATCCCATTTGCCGACCAGCCCATCCGGTGGTGTGTCGACGGGCAATACCAAGTGTATTCAGACACTAAGCTTCTAAATGATAAAGGCGACATGACATGGACCATTATAATAGAGAGGCGGGTCCTTACGGGAAGTCTCCCATCCATGCAAGATATCCACACTCTCTTCACCAGACACCGGCTAGAGTGGACGGCTCGTTCTTTTGGCCGCTAAAGTGAGGAGTTGGTCTGAGAGTTTTACGCCTCTTATGTTGCTACTCTCTGTTCATAGATCAATAGGCGGGCTGCCCTCCCAAACAGGACCCGCTTGAGAACGTCAGAGTATGCGGCAGACAGGTCGACATCTCCGTGCCATCCATTCACTAGTATCTGTACAGCGAGGATTTTTATACCACCAGTACCTCTCTCACCGCCGATTTCAACTACCGGTGGCAAATTATTATAGAGGGATGATTCTTGCGTGAGCCATCGCTGAGAGGGACCACCAAAAGGTGGATGGCCCAGCTCTTATCTATTGATGGAGAGGTTGCCGAATGGTTAACGGAGCCGAAGAGAGCCATCAGGAAGGCTAACTTGACCTTCACGACTAAGTTTCTATGGTTGATTGTCCGCCACTACCTCTCCCCCACGGCTGCAGATAATATAGTTACATGGGATCGCGAAGTTCTGATGGCAGCGATAATGGCTAGGTTTGAGGTTCACTTCGCGTGTCTTCTTCAGGCGGTCATGCACGAGAGGGCTTTCAAGGTCACCACTACATACCCTTTTCTGTGCATGGTATTTTCATTATGCAGGTCCGCGGGTGTGCCCATCTGGCACATTGATCAGCTCAAGAATCCACAGGGCAATGTTTATATCAGCCTCATCATGGATGAGGCCAATGAGTTGGATCCACGTAGAGGGCCCCGTTCAGAGGTGCCTCCACTTAGTGAGATTTTGGCTGATACTGTAGCGCATGCTCGAACGGCTACACAGGCTACTTGAACACCCACTTACACTACTCCGGTCAAGTCTATCTCGGGTAGTAGCACTGCCTCAAGGAACTCTCACTCATCCCCTTCCCCCGCTCTTGTCCCATTTGCTAGGGTCCAGAAACTAGAGGCTCAGACTTCCACACTTCTGCATCCCATCCATCCTTGGATGCAGAGGCTATTGCTGAGGCGCAGGAGCGCTTGGAGCGTAAGATGGAAGAACACACGCAGAGGAAGATCGTGAAGGTTCATCAGTGCTTAGACACTTATGAGTTGCGGGTGCTATCCCAGCAATCCCCTCCGGTGGATGTGTTGACCCTTCAGGCTGCGGTTGAGAGTTTGCGAGCATATCTTGATGTGATCCTAGAGGCTAGGGTTCCTGAGTCTTATGCCCCTTCTGCAGAGCATGATGAGGACACAGTGTTGGATGATTTATTCGCCACTACTGAGATTCCACCACCTCCCCCTCGAGAGCATGCAAAGAAGGCGAGCCGTGAGATGGAGGCTGCGAGGAGAGACTCAATTGCTGATAAGGAGGCACGTAAGATTAGGGTTGTAGATTCAGTTTCCGAGGCATCTAGCTCCAGATATGTGGAGACAGCGGGAGGCACGACTGATAGTGCTGTTGCTTATGAGGAAACTACTGAGGGTGTCCAGAAACCCTTTTTTTTAGAGAGGTAGTGGGATTCTCGGGGAACCGGACCATCTGCTATTATCGCCGGCGCTGTGCACTCAGGTTTGCTTCACCTACCACTCTCGTATTGTTAAGTTTTTTAATGCATTGGGGCAAAAGCCTATCCTTTTGTGGGGGTGGGTTAAATGGAAAGTGAGTGATAGGGTCGAAGTCTGAGTAGCCAATTCAAGTCCTCTTTTTTAGGGTTTTCTTGCCTGTGTTCTTTTTCCCGCAAAAGACTGATTACTTGTATTTTTGAACCGGATGTTTTATTGTGTACATAGTAGAACTCTGAAGCATGATGGCTAACAAAAAAATATGATATCCCGATATGAAAATGATGCCTGTCTCGGCATAGTAATTGAAATGTGGGCTTAAACATGACATAGAGAGACATACTGCAGGACCTTGAATCTAAGACTCGAAATAGGTGTCTAATAATCTAGGAATGTAATGAATGTCAAGTGAGTGTGAGGAAAATTCGAAGGATCCACCATTGAGACTGAGCTAGAACTTGCCTGGTTAGTATTGCTAAAATTAAGCCAAAATGATCAATTAGGATTGGATCATAGGATTCTTGGACATGTGCATCTCAGTTTATGCCAAAAGCATAAATTGAGGGTGGCTAATGCTGAAAAAAACCTTGTCTTGGACCTGACCCAACCGTGGGTATTGTGAACCTTGACTCATGGCAAACTCATGAGTTGAGGGTGGCTGTTATAAGGAATACTCCGGAAAGTTGGGTTGAAAGAATGAAGAGAAAGAAAGAACAAAACAGAAGTGAATAACAAAAAGAAAGTCACTTACATATAAGGTACGAAAGGGAAAAACAACAAGAAAAAAGAAATTGAGAAATGGGCAAAATAAAATGATAAAAGGTGGTAGGTTTAGCGAAGGTCAGCAGGGGAAACAAGTTACTAAAAGTATACCTCAATACCCCTACATGACCCTGAGCCTATGTTACAAGCTAAAAGTCCATTTGTGATCCTAAAGAGTTCGTATGGCAACATAAAGCATGTGAAAAATAAGGCAAGACTTATGGCAAGATGTAGGGAATGAGTTGTGAATTTGTTCTGCGAGTGAGTATTGAAAAGTACTCTTATACTCTAAACTGAAATATTGTGTGAAGAATGGGATGTGTTTGAAGTGAGGACATTAGTTGTAATATCGAAAATATTAGAACCTCGGTGAGAAATTGCAAGGGATAGGTGTCAGGCGTGGTGAGTTATGTATACTCTGGTCAACATAATCAAGTTAATCAGTGATAACATGCATAAACATGATGAGAATGATCAGGATTGATAGCCAAACAATTACGAAAGCTAAAATATGGATACTCTTGTACAAAGATTTTGTAGAGAGTCATAGTGCATTGCTTGAGGACAAACAAAAAATTTAAGTTGAGGGTGTTAATGTACTATGGTTTCACGGTGTTTTTAATGCTTTTTCCTTAATTTTAGTGTGTGTCCAAAAGCCTTTTTGTATTGATTTTAATGTAAGTTTCTCCCTACTTGCAGGAAATTTGTCCAAAGATGAACGCGGAAGTTTTTGAGCGAGAAATGCAGAAGAGACCACTTACGGAGCTTGTAATGGTCCGTCGAGTATCTAACGGTCTGTAGGTGGCATCGTACTGATAAGAGAACCTACTGAAGGAAGATAGGGAAGTCTGACCTAGGGTAGGATTATGGAAGTCCATGACGGACCATCATAGCCAGGACGGTCCGTCCTGCTGGTTCGTCGTAATGATCAGAGAGTAGTCCAGTATACAAATTCTAAGAAGTTAAAGTATTATGGAATAGAGACCCTTGACGGACCATTGTGCTTGGAACGGTCCGTTATACCTGTTCGTTGAGGTAAATGAAGAAAGCAGAATAATTTGTGAAGTATGGAACGATGGAGGCCATGACGGCCCGTTGTGACCACTACGGTCCGTCACGAGGTCGGTCGACTCAAACGCGTTTGGACAGATTTTCAATAACAAGAATCCTTATCTTATTAGGTTTATTTTCTTATTATAAATAGTTCGAAAAATCTCATTTTTGGGGTTAGACTTTTCGATAATTTTTAGTTCTATTGTTCAAGTATAGAAGAATTAATTTCACTAATTGATACACTTTTTCTGGAATTGATTGTTGTTGTTTAGAAGATTAATCAAGTGAATTTATAGAGTTTATTCTTTCTCATTAAAGTATGGCAGGAATTCTTATAATTATAATATATAAATATGTTATAATGACTGGGTAACTAAACTCCATAATTAGGTGTGAAAATGGTGTGAATACTGAAGGAAAAATCTAATAAAATAGCAATTCTAGAATATTGTCTTGCATGTATTGAGAATTCTTTCATTTAGATGTTTTCTAGCGAATGGCCAACGTTAAAACTCTGCATTAATGCTACTTGACGGACCAAGGAGGTAGATAATAGGAAAGGAATTATCAACATTACATTTACGTACACTATCGAATAGTAGTGTCGGATGGACGAAGTAATAACTTAGTCAAATATCGAATAACAATGCTTAATACCTGAGGTAAAGGTCAGGGTTAGTATAGCAACACCTGTGCGGACCCAAGGTGCGGAGTGAAATTTTCTAGATGCCAGACCAAGAATGTAGAGAAATAACTTATCACTTACATGCAAGATACAAGGAAGAGAATTGTTATAAGTTAGAAGTATCAGTTAAGCAACTGTGGGGAACACTTAAGCCCTAATTACTTTTATTAATTGATTAAGCTCCGAGATTTTGAATCTACTTAGTTGTTGACTTTATTTAGTTAATTATTTTCATTAATTCGAAAAAAAACCCTTTTTTTTTTTTAGGGACAATAGTTGATAACATATAGTATAATAGAATAAAGTTAAGTTTGAACTATTTTCCTCGTGGGATTGATCCCAACCTCATTAGTAGGGTTCTTTACTTGATACGACCGCTTTACTTCTTATTTGAAAAGTAAGTTTGAGTGTATAAAGAAGCCATAGAGAGAGATCATTTTATGATTTGGATGAAGAAAAAAGTGGGGAAAAAAAGAAGATAAATAGATACAAGGGGAAGGAGAAGGGTTAAGAAGAAAAAATTGGGGTACGAAAGAGTAACAAGATGAAAAGAATGGGTTTTCTGCAGAAGAGGGACGGACGAAGCAGAGTAATTATTACAGAAGCAAAAAGATAAGGGATGAGAATTAATAACAACACAAAAAGGGAAAAAACATTAAAAAAAAAGGTAGGTAAATCACATTAATGAAAAGAATAGATACCGAAACAATTACAAGGAAAACAAAATATTTCCTCAAGTAGGGGTTTTGTAAAAACATCATCCAATTAATTTTTGAAATAAACAAATTCTAAAGAAAAATCACCATTTTCAACATGATCACAAATAAAATGATGCTTAATGTCATATCCTTAGTCCTAGAAAGATGCATATTATATTTATATAAACTAATAGTGCTTGTATTATCACAAAAAATAGGGACACTCATACCAAGGATTATAATCAAGTAATTTATAAATCATAAATGATAGTTGAGTACCACAACTTCCGACAACTAGATAGTCCAATTCTGTAGTAGATAAGGAAAAAGATGTTTGGCAAATACCACTGCTGTTTCTTTCATCAGTTTTGTCACTTGCAAAATCAGCATTTGAGTAATAAATCAATGTGAGAGGAGTGAGGTACGATGATACAAAATATATTATTCCAATGTGATTGTGTAACAACTAAGACTTCCAGAAAGGGCTAAAAGGGGAAATCTGGGCAAGTCCACAAATCCAAAATGGACCATGGACTCTTCATGGCATCCTTAATAGTCTGTGCAGGGGACCACAATCCGTTTAGGATTTATTGGATGACCATTCAGTAATTTGTGGGAGGGGTCACCTAGATGAAACCATAGTGGGCCAAACTTACTTGGATGACCCATCCAGGGGTCCGTTGAAGTTAGCCAGTCAAGAAGGTTGCACCCAAGTAAGGTCTTTAGTGGTGGGGAAACTTCAAAATATCACATGATTTATCACAAATTGAATTTTTTTGTCCAAGACAAAGAAAATGAAAGGTCTTTGAGTCATCTTCCCAACGCCACACAGTTTGCTGAATTTCGAGCTCGGAGTAAAAAGTTATGCTTTTTTTAGTGAAGCCTTGTTGGGAACAATATCTTCATGCCCACTTTAGGGTCGTGGTGCTCTAAACGGAGTGTGAAGCCTCCCTTAAAGTTACTTAGTCAACTTTTAAATTAGGTTTCACCCCTAAAGTTAATAGTGAGGGACCACAATTGTCAAAATGGTCGTCTATGAAGCTCCACATGGAGTTTGCCTGATTCTAAGCTAAAAGTAAATATTTATGGTCAAAGTAGTAAAGCCTTATTGAGCAAATCATCTTAACGACCCACTTGATGGGCCGTGGTGCTTTAGACCACCCGGGAAGCCTTTGTTGGAATAACTTCGTCTACTTTTAAGTCAGGGTCGTATTGGCCTTTTCCCCAATGCATTTGAAACATAAAGTACATTGTTTAATGCTTAAATTGTGTTATTTAGCTTAGTCTAAGAATATTAATCTAGTAAGTTACTATCCAAAACCCCATTCTCCTGAATCATCTAACTTTTAAAAAAAAAGATAGAAAAAGGGATAGACTTCCCCCCCAAGAAACACAGTAAGACCGGCTTCTTTTCAAGATATCTCGAAAGCCAAAAAGATGTTCGCCCGCTTTTTATTAACAGTATGTGAGATTTCACTAGTGTGTTCCTTTCACACATTAGATCCCTAAATTTCAGTCAGTTCATCAAGTTCTTAGAATTGGTTAAGGCCTAGGGTTTCCAAAATCTTGGAGATTTATTGTGAATTGAGTTGTCATAGTTCCACGATTCTACTTAACATGTTTTTTGGAAAAGTTTCATAGTTCTATGTATAGAATTTGAAATCCTAGCTTGTATTAATTATCATTATTAGAAAATGTGCTTTTTAAAACTCGAATGTCATATATTCAATATATTTATGTTTCATTTTTAGATAGTGTGTCAATATTTTAAGTTAATCATTATTTCAGTAGCATTAGATATATACATATTCAGTTGGGACTAGACTTAGTTTCGAATTGGGCTAGGGTTCAGTGTATCCTCACAGTCGTAGAACTACGTCGATGTAGGTTCAGAAATCCTTTCTGTCGGGCATCAAGTTTAGTGATCACGCCATAATCATGCCTGTATAGCCGTTGCGACGTATATTGGATCCTCTAGATGGGAAGCATACATTGAACTCTATATTTAGCTCACGTTGTTTATGCTGGTTAATATAGCTCCCACACTCGTACTCTTATTATATTGATCATGTTATCGACATTTACCTCACTGTATAATTCAACATTTTATATTCATGATTAATTCTTTGTCTTTACATCTAGTTCAGTTTTCAGTTATGCTTCAGTAAATCATATTTCCATGTTTACTCTATATTGTTCACTCTATATTGTTGAGTTTATAATTTTCATCTTAGTGTATATATCCTGCATGTTCAGTAAATTCAAAGTACATATGCATATTTTGCACTACGTTGTTATATGATATCAGTTCAGGCGCTAAACATCCCAAACACGCTTAGTTTCATTTCTATCCCATACTCAGCAACTTTAGTGGTGAGTCCTCATAGCTCAAGGTTGTTTCTTATGCTTGCTTTAGATAGCTTACTTTTAGACTTTCAGTATTCTTTGGATTTATCTAGGGACTTGTCCTAGTAGCTCATTTGTAGTAAAGGCTTTCATCCATAGAGTCAGTGTTAATTGTTTGAGGGTTGTTTCCACTGATATTTAGATATACTTTAATTTGAAGTCCTTTATTTTTGAATTAGTTATAGTTATGTTTCCCTTTATCGTAGAGTACAAATGTGATATACCAGACTTATGGATAGATTGTGGACACTTGTGATTTTAGGTGCCGTGTTGCGTCTAGGGGGTATTCTCAAAATGTGAATAACTTGGTATCATAGAGCAAGTTCAAGAATCTTAGGATGTCTGAGAGTAACACTAAGTAGAGTCTCTTTCAGGAGTGTGAATCACTCCAGAGCTATGTGTGGGAGGTACGAGGTGTTCTAAGAAAAACTTGCTTTTTCTCTTTTCCAACTCGTGGAATATTGTAAACTCTATTTAATCTTATTCTAACTCCTGCACTTCCTATTTCAAAAAATGCCTCCTTAAAGAGATAATGCAAAAAATTATCTAGCAACTCTAGGAGACCCATAGTGAGCAAGTCATGTATGCTAAGTTTAGGGATGCTTTCCAAGTTCTTGCTCAAGCCATGACCGCCCAATTCCATTAGCATGATGTAGACCTAGCTCCGTTACAAATAGATAGTGTTAGAAAAAGAATCTAGGACTTCACTTGTATGAATCCTTAAGAGTTTCATGGGTCTATGTTGAGATTATGATCCAGAAGAGTATCTTGATGAAATATAGAAGGTATCATTTATTATGGGTGACACTCAAGTGAAAGGGTAGTAACTCAGCACTTGTAGGTCGATTTATCTCTTATATTATAGACAAAAACTGGCTTCTGAAGGGTATAACTATCATCTTATTAGAGTTAAGGATTCAAACTACAAAATCCAAACTTTTGAGCCGATCCCAGCACAACTTGAGGCAGTTCATACAGTATTGCACATTTCCTTCTTGAAAAAGTGTATGGACGATCTGACATGGTAGTACCATCAAAGAGTGTGATTATGAAGGATAGTCACACTTTTAAAGAGGTTCGAACTGAGATTATTGACATTCAGGTTCGTCTTTTGATAAAAAAGGAATATGTTTTGGAAAATGTTTTGTGGGGGAGTTAATTCGTAGAAGGAGCTACTTGGGAAGCAGAAGAGTCCATGATGGCCAAGTATTCTCACCTATTTGCTTCTAACTCTGTTTTAGGTTGAGGTAATAGTTCCTCTCCAGTATGTACGTTTACTCTTGTGTAAAATAGTATCAATATCTCGTTCCCTCAATTATCATTGCATTCAGCATCTATGCAAGTTAATGAAACTTAATTCAGTTACATATTAGTTTCTAGTAATCAGTGGTAGGGATGTTTGTTCTTTACCTCCATACTCATCTTGTTTACTCTTCATTGAAGGAATAATTATCCCAATGGGAAGATGTTGTAACACCTAGGAGTTCTACAAAGGATATAAGGGGAAATTTGGGCAAGTCACGAATCCAAAATGGAACATGGACCCTTCACGGCATCCTAGATGGTCTATGGAGGAGACAATGATCCATTAAGGATGTTACGGATCCGTAGATGGCTCATGATTCCTTGGGAAGCCCATCTACGGTCCGTAAAAGTCTCATAGTCAAGGAGGTTTCACCCTAGTCAGGTCTTGAGTGTTGGGAGAACTTTAAAAGATCATATATGTTACAAAAAATTGAATTGATGGTCTTATACCTATCAAATTAAATATCTTCAAGTCCTATTTCCAATGCCACCATGTTGGTCTAATTCCAAGCCCGGTGAAAAAAAGATATGTTGGTTTTGGTGAAGACCTATTGGGAAGACCATCTCCATGACCCACTTGGTGGGTCATGGTACTATAAATGGCCCGTGAAGCCTATCTTGAAGTCACGTCATACACTTTTAAGTAAGGTTGCACCCCTAAAGTCACTAGTTAAGAACCACATATGTCTAAACAGTCTTTTAAGATCCACACAGACCTTGAAGTACTCCATGAAGGATACTTGTCAGACTTAGCATTTAGCGTCAACTTAAAACAATCATATCTTTCAGCATAAAATAAATTAGGTGGTCCATTACCTATCAAATTAAATATATATGAATCCTCTTTCTAACGACACTAAGTTTTCCTAATTCAGAGCTAGAAGTAAAAATATGTGCAAACTAGTGAAGACCTATTGGACAAAGCATCTTCACGACCCCCTAGAGAGGTCGTGGTCCTCTAGACGACCCGTAAAACATGTCTTGAAGTCACTTCATCAACTTTTTAGTCAGGTCGTAGTTGTCTTTTTCCTTATGTGTTTAGTATGTCAACTATGCCATTTAATGCTAAAAATTCATCATTTTACTTCATCTAAGCCTATTAATCTAGTAAAACACTAGATAGAGCCCTCATTCTCCTAAAATCATCTAACTTATAACAAAAAGAAGAGAAAAGAGGCAATAAAATTCCCAAAAACAAGCAGAGGTCTTCTTCAGGTTCAGCCCCAAAATATAAAGGATTTCCCTATAGTTACTGTCACCATGTAAGTAGTATTTAACGAGTGGTTCCTTTAACACATTATCTCCCTCTAATTGGACCATTTCTTAAACTTCTCATAAATTGTTCAAACCTAGGGTTTTCCAAATCTTGGAGATTCATTGTGAATTTAGCTGCTACAGTTCCACGATTCTACATAACATAATTCTTTTAAAATTTGCATAGTTCCATGTATAGAATTCAAGACCCTAGCTTGTATTAATTATCTTTACTCATGAATTATACTTTCTAGGTTTTAATTCCTTGGAGATTAGTAACTTGAACTAGTGAGTTCTAGAACTTTTTGTAAGAGGTTTTTATTGTAGTTTGTGGATTTAAATCACAAAAAATGACTATGTACATAGAATAAAAGTTTTAGGGTTAGGGAATCAAGGTACGACACCCCAAAGACCACGTGCAAGGACCCTTAATAAAGCCCAAAAGCTGTCAAATTTTCAGCACCCAAACGTAGCACCTACTAGATGTAGGTGGACCCACGCACCGTGGTTTAGGGTTGTGGCTAAAGTCCTGTAAAGGCCTTCAAGTTTTGAGTGACATACCTCACCTACAGAGGTGCAGAACGCTCAGTAGTTCCAGTCAAGGTCTAAGGGTAGAGGGGTGCAGGTCCGAGAATATTTTATGTTTTAAATTTAAGTTAGGGGTTTGGGGTTTAAGTTAGTAATTAATTAAGGGTTACGTGAAGTCAGTTAGTGAGTTATTCAACCACATATATAATCTTGATAAGAACCCTAAACTAAGTCATTAACTCAATCATCTAAGGATCCACTTCCTCTCAAGAATTTTCTTTCTCTAGAAAAAGAAGAAGAAGAAAATAAAGGACAAGAAGAAGGATAAGGTTAAGAAAGAGAAGACGGGGAAATAGAAATAGGAGAAAAAGAAGAAGGAGAAGAAGTAGAAGAAGTAGGAGGATTAGGAGAAGGAACAGAAGAAGGAAGAGAAGGAGAAGAAGACGGACAAGGAAAAGAAGAAGAAGGAAAAGGAGGAGAAGGAGGAAGAGGAGAAAAATAAGGAGGAAAAAGAGGAGAAGGAGGAGGATAAGATGGACAAGAAGAAGGAGAAGGAGGAGGAAAAGGAGGAGTAGGAGGAGAAGGAACAGGATGAGGAGGAGCATGAGAAGAAATAGAAGAAGGTGGAGAAGAAGGAGAAGAAAACGAAGGAAGATGAGGATAAGAAAAAAAAGGACAAGGAGCAGAAGAAGGAGAAGGAGAAGGATAAGGAGGAAGAGGATAGAAGAAGGAAGAGAAGAAGGAAAACAAGAAAGAGAAGAATCAAAACAAGGAGAAAATGAAGAAGAAGCAGGATTAGGAGAAGAAGAAAAAGCAGGAATAGGAGGACAAGCAGGAGAAGGAGGAGGACAACAAGAAGTGGAGGAGGAGAAGAACGAGGAGGAGAAGTAGGAGAATGAGAAGCATGAGAAGGAGAAGAAGGAGAATCAATAGAAGGAGAAAAAGTAAAAAGAGATGAAGGAGAACAAAAAGGAGAAGGAGAAGAAAGAGGATAAGAAGAAAAAGGAGGAGAAGAAGAAGATAAACAAGAACAACAACAACATGAAGAAGAAGAAGAAGAAGAAGAACAAGAAGAAGGAGAAGGAGAAGGAAAAGGAGAATAAGGAGAATGAGAAGAAGTAGTAGAAGAAGAAGAACATGAACAAGAATAAGGAGAATGAGAAGAATATGGAGAAGAAGTAGAAGGCGAAGAAGGAGGAGAAGAAGTAGAAGGCGAAGAAGGAGGAGAAGAAGGAAAATAAAAGAAGTAGTAGAAGAAGAAAAACAAGAAAAAGGAAAAGGAGATGAACAAATAGGAAAAGAATAACAAGAAGACGGAGAAGAAGAATAAGGACAAGAGGAAGGATAAGATGGAGAAGGAGAAGAAGGAGAAGGAAAAGAATAGATACAAAAGAGGAGAAGGAGGAAAAGAAGGAGAAGGAGAAGTAGAAGAAGAAGAAGGAGAATGAACAGGAGAAGAAGTAGATTGAGAAGAATGAGTAGGAGAAAAAGGATATGAAGAAGAAGAATAAGAAGAATGAGAAGGAGGAGGAGGAGAAAACGAAGGACAAGACGAAGAAGAAGAATGAGAAGGAGGAGGATAAATAGGATGAGAATAAAAAGATTTGAATGTTGGTATGTTTAGCTTATTCATCTATGGTTTCTTCCACCATAGATACTCACTAGTTTGCCTTCTAATTGTGAAGTAAAAACAACAATAACAACTGGCTTTAAATTGAGGCATGTTTATCTTATTAAACTATGGGTTCTTCCCTTATAGAGCCCCCTTAGTTTTCCCTCAATTGTGAAGTAAAAAAAAACTGATCTAGCTAGTCTTCCCTTCTACATTGTGGGTAGGTTTAGGGTGATTCTCATCTAGTTGATAATAACTAATTATGATTTTATTAGAATTGAATTATGATATTATGATTAATTCATGTGATTTATATGGTTAACCCTAGTATACTTGACGAATGTGACTTTTTGTGAGTTTATGCCATTAGAGGTGAAACTGAAATTTCATAGGTGATCATTTTGACCTAGTGTCATGTGTAGTTATTTTTCAATGTTAGGAACATATAATCATAAATGGAACCAGACCTTCATAAATTTGATTATCTTGACTTGTAAAGTGTAAATTGAACCTTTAAGATGAATTGTGTCTAGAATCACCTAGTAATGAAGAATGTGATTAATTGCGTTCTAATCTAGGTCAATATTATGCTTTCATGATACATGGTTATTGAGAATGAAGACTCATAGTGGTGCATGTTGATCACTAGGTCTTTAGAGTGAAGCTAATATGATTTACCACACATGATAAGGCTTGAGAGTTAAATCTACATGTGAATACAAGGCCAATGAATAGAGTTGTAATTAAATATCTTTTCCTACCTAATTCACCTCATGAATCCTAGAAGGTAGTAAGTGATAGAATCACTTAAGTAATGATGATATCCTTGTATAATTTAGAATTTTGGACATGATGTTAGACATAAATATGAACTTAACATGAAAGGCTTCTCACATAGTAATGGTTCTAGGGATGAAGGGCTTCTATTTCCAAATTAAATCTAATCCTATAGATCCTTCATATCTAGGTGAAGGATGGTGATAGTTGCTCACACATGGTCTAAAAGAGGTATTATCATGGATTGGTGGTCAAGAACATCTTTCCATAAACTTCAGTTAAAGTAGAGGCTTAATGATTATCTTATAGGATTAAGGTCTAGCACCAAATAGATATTCAAATGAGATTAAAGTTCCCACATAGTCGAGTTTGGGCTTTCATTGGGGTTCGCAATGTGTCTCATGAGATGGAAGCATTCACATAGTAGGGTTTTGGGTTTTTCATAGCAATCTCTACATCCCATAACTACGTGCCTCATAGGAAAGTAAGCTAGCTACTAGATCAAACTAATCTAAAAAACTGATTCAACCTTAGGTAAGTAAACCGACCCTTGATGGTGTGGTTACCATAAAAGTCATGTTATAGATTAAATGTTCTCATGTGGGTTAAGGCCATACCCCAATTTAAAAATATTAGTGATGAACTAAGATTATGCATAATGTGGTATCCACTCAAACTCAAATTTACTGAACTAAGATTATGCTCTAGGTAGAATCTCCTAGAGCTCACACCTCACGGGATAAGATTATGCTTAAGGTAGAATCTCCTAGAGCCCAACATGGTTAATGTTCTAAAATTATGCTTGAGAAAGAATATCCCAGATCCCATCTCTAGTGAAGGACTAAGATTAAGCTTGAGAATGCATATCCTAGAGTCCAACACAATTAATAGTCTAAGATTATGCTTGAGGAATCATCTCTTAGAGATCAAACTTAATCAACTAAGATTATGCTTATGGAAGCATATCCTAGAGTTTAACCTTAGTGAACTAAGACAATGCTTTAGGTAGTAACTCTTAGAGTTCAATCTTGACGAACTAAGATGTACTTAATGTAGTATATCATAGTGTTTTAAATGACGAGGAACTAAGATAGGATTATTGAAGTGCCTCATAGTGTTCAAGAGTGCAAATGGTGTTTGACATGGTGAAGGTAGGATCTCATATTTCCATGATAATAATGAACCTAGAAATCATTAAAAGAAGTATCTCAAAGGGTTTAATCTCATAATGAAATAATATGTGCATAAGGGAGTACCTCATAGTGTTCCAAGGTATAAAGGGAAGAACTAGATTCCAACCTAAGGAACATGAGTATGATGACCTGAAGAATTACTTAGCATGAGTGGTAGTATGGGATGCTACTCATGCATTGGACAAGTATGGCCTAAGTTTGCCTTATGAGTTTTTTCTTACATAATTTATTCTTGATGGATTGTTTCTATAGTTTCATTACAAGATATGATCTACAAAAACTTATAGTTCCCTTGTCTTCATTAGGTAAGCTAATAATGATACCAAATGAGGGAAATATGACTAGGATGACTTTAAGGTTATGCTTAGTGTGAAGTGTAGTATGTGAGTGTGCTTTGAGATTAATTAGTAGTGTGGTTCCATTATGGTAGAAAAGCTTTAATACTTGACCATACATATAATCTATGATTAAGATGACCAAAAAGGGATACTTTGCTTGGATGATATTATGGGAAGTTATTCTTTCCTTGCACAAGTGTACTTTGAAGTTACTTGAGAATAATTCTTTTATGTTATGAATGTCTAAGAGTTGGTAAGCTTATGATGTTTATGATTGGAGGGTGTAGGTAAGAGCAACAACGTGCAATAGGGGGTGTCAACGTGTCGGGTAGTCAAGAGATAATTCAGCATATCCCTGATGCCTCTAATATCTCAAGTAGGAAAGGTGCACGTCACTTATGCCTCGTTATCTCAAAAAGTAGAAATCAGGTAATAAAGGTAGTACAATTCCATGTAAAAAAAATTAGAATAGAGATAAGTAAAATAGTGTTTCAGCATGAAGGAATAATATATGTCAATGCATGCACCGACATCAAACCAGAAATTTGTGAGAATGAACAAATAATACAATCCATTCCATTACCATCATCCTACCAAGGCACTCAAATTTAAATAAATACATAGGCAACAAAACTACGCTACAAAGTTGTAGAGTACTTTGGATCCAACGAGTTCACACACATGGCCTTCGGGCCTAACAATATAACCATAAGCTCATAAGGATACAATAGGACTACCATTAAACAATAAACGAACGTATTAATAAAATATTTTAAATCAATAGAAAGGAGAACCAAATCAAAAGACAACACCATACCCCAATCATAACACTTCAGTCTGTTACTCAGCAAAACAAGGACTAACCTATGGCTATGACGAGCCACCAACATAACAAGCACCAACGCATGGAGAACAACCCAATACTAGCCTATAGAGAGAAATTAATACTATAAGGCAGTAAAATACAATCTAAAGTACCTAAGGTCCAACCAATTCTAAGGCCATCAAGCATCAATCTTAACAACGGTAAACATGATCATGTACACCACAAGAGAAACTACTAGCCTAAACTACAGATCCCAACATTCACACTAAGCCCACAACTATTACGAAATCATGAAAATATGAAATAAGAAAGGAAAGCTAAGTTCCAGGAAATTATAATCGAAAAGTACATAAAATGTATACTATACATAATCTAAGAAAGTCATGAAGAAAGTAGATATGTAGCCTACCTCAAGGATAATAATGAACGCTCCAAATCCACCGCACAAGGTCTATCCACTTCAAAAACACCTCAAAAACCACTACACAATCAAAGTATCGATCATGAAAACATTATAGAAACTTACATACTAATTCACAACAATTAGAAATGGACCCAAAAATTGGGGTTAATACGTAAATGTGGGACGCGCACCGGGAATCCCAAAAGTAACTCCGTCAAATGTCCTACAAAGAAATTCTAATAAGTAGTCATAACTTAAATAAACTCTCAATATAAAGTTAAAAAAATAGGTAAAGAAGGACTATACATAACATGCAACTACAAAAGGGAAAATATGTCAAACAGGTAAGCAGAAATAAACAAGATAAGATAAAAGAGACAAATAACCGAGGAAAACAAATGCACCTAATGCTAGCCCTCGGAAAACAATTGCACCTAATGCTAGCCCAATTACCTAACCACAAAAATTTGTGTACTAAAAGAATCAACTAGTCGTGATAATACCAACTACGAACACCACCATGAATTATAACAGCCAAAGGGCCAAGCATATAAACCAACCCATTAAACTATAAATCAAATGTTTTCTTCTTACAACCTATAGTATTGGTTTGTCATGAGATAACCTTCAATCTCTTGTGTTTTAAGTACTTAAAAACGTAATAATTTTGTGCATAATATTTCATTGAATTCAAGAACACTATTACCACTCATCTTAAAACAAGGAAATAACTTTCTACTACGTACAACTGAAAGAGAAATTTGAGGAATAACCTCCTCACAACAACAACTGCTACAAAAAAGCTTAAATAAATATTACTTAAAAGTTGTAGTAGTCTACTATAAATAACTATTAAAGTGAAATGGAAAAAAAACTTATAAGTTGAAGCAATCTAATTTCTAATTTCTTTTAATCATCCATGTGCAAACCGTTGGTAGACTAAAGGGTTGTTTAGTGTCTCTATCGATTAATTATCCTGAATCTTGTTGAGTTCAAGATCCAAAGATGTAACATCTATAGCATCATCGAATTCACATACATCGTAAGCATGATTATTTGGAATGCACGTAAAAGTTGTGGAGACAGCCACATTTATAAAGGGCCTATGGATTTGGAGGACTTGCACAACAATACTAAGAAATCTCTTTATGTTCCTAGTTTTTTTCCTATGCTTTGCACAAAAGCAGTGGTGTCCTTGGATGACACAAACCATGAGGTGGAGCATGATGATGCATTTAACCATCTTTTGGGAGGAAGGAGCCCCACAAAGTACCTTAAAGAGGAGGAGGACTTACCAAAATGACAGATGTCTAGAAGAAAAAAAGTCCTTGGACACGTAATGCATTTTAAAGTACTCTATGTTCATCTCTCTAACCAATTCAACCAACATCAGGCTTACTCACTTATAGTTGATCAAATTTGATATATTCTAAAATCCCTACGACTAGATTGGTTTATGAGATATGAGAGAGACTATGATTTCTATAAATATGGATCTTATCTATAAAGCTTCTACATCTTAGGTCTTACCGATCCATCATATGGCATATATTCTTCATGTAACACCCCGTAGCCAAAACACACCAAAAACTAGCTTTAAATAAAAAACTGAAGGTGCAACAAACGGTGGCATCGACAAACCGTATCCTGACCCACGATCCGTCCTACACAACCGTCGATGGTATCAGAAACTCCCAAAAATTTCAACCCAGAAAAATTGGTCAAGTATTGGACGAGGGACGGACTTATGGTCCATAGGTCAGACGACGGTCCATAGGTCAGACGACGGTCCATAGTCTGTGACCGTCGATCGAGAACCCCATTCACCCATTATCTTACAATAGATATGGATGACTAGCACGGTTCGTAGGTGGACCTACGGACCGTAGGTGGGAATAAGCAGACAGTTAAGGGGGGGAAATGTAGTTGGGTAAACTTCAAATGGTCATACATCTTATCACAAAATAAGTTTCGTGTCCCATCACTAACCCACAGATACATAATTGAATTATCTTTCCATATCCACCGACCATGCTAAAATCAGACCTCTTAGTAAAATGTTATGCCCATTTTAGTAAAGGTCTATCGAATAGGCCCAATCGACAGACCCAACGATGGGGCGTCGTTCAGACAACGGACTGTCAGTCCTGGCCGTCGTTTGGTCAGACAGCAACTTTCCCATCGTAACTTAGGGTTTCAGCGTACCCAAATAGTCCCAGCACTACTAGCCAAGTATGTTGTGAGTCTCCTTTGTGGGAAATCAGTTAAGTGATCATGCCAGAATGCCTTTATACCATTGGCTGGGTACATTGGGTCCTCTCGTAAGTGCATATAAATCGGACTCCACATTTAGCTCATGTGGTTTTATTATCAATTATTAGTAGCTCCCATAGTTAAGTCAGACCCATTTATCAGTATATTCAGTATTCAATTTCAACATGTTATAAATTTGTCATTGCATCCAGTTAGCTCATAATTCAGTTTATCATGTCATATTAGAATACTTGTTTTTATGCTTGTTCAGTTATGTTTTATTTCAACTTTACTCTATCCTACATGCTTAGTATCTTTTAAGTACTGACAGATATGTGCGCTACATCTTCTCATGATGTAGGTTTGGTTTCTCAGCATCCAGATCACGTATAGATCGATTTTCTGATCTCCAGTTCAGTAGATTTAGTGGTGAGTCCTCATTCTTCGAGGACAACAGTTATGAGTTTTATTTCAGTGTTTAGTCACTTTAGTTTCAGTTTTTGCGAGAGTTGTTAGTGGGGCCTTGTCCTAGTATTTTCTAGTCCAGTTTTAGACTATTCCACACATAATTAGATTCAGCTTGTATTGAGTTAATTTCTTCCTTTATATGAAACTCATTGGTTTCAATATCGCAGTGATAGATATTGGTATTCCCCAGCTTTTCATATTTAATTATGATTTCGCTTTTCGCTCAGTTTTATATCTTTAGTATGCTCAGATCATGCCACCAAGGTAGCTTGGGATCACTTGGGTTCTGATGCTCCGTGTCCGCGTTAGGGGTTTGTACATGCTTATAACTTTCAAGTACTAACGCATACTTGCGCTACATCTTACATGATGTCTGTTCAGGTTCTCAGCATCCCGATCCCGCATAGATCGATTTTTTGCTCTCCAGTTCAGTCAGATCCAGTGTGAGTCCTCATTCTCAGGGCTCGGACACATTGATTATTTTCCTTCATCTTTAGTCAC
The DNA here is from genome assembly GCA_027704765.1 of Solanum habrochaites. NCBI lineage: Eukaryota > Viridiplantae > Streptophyta > Magnoliopsida > Solanales > Solanaceae > Solanum > Solanum habrochaites. The sequence goes on along the minus strand of JAKWJA010002498.1, from coordinate 32,312,904 downwards.
TTTGTTTTAGGCTTTTTACTATCTTAGCTTGGGCTTGTCCCGGATTTCTAGTCCAGTTTAGAGCTTATTGAACATAGTTAGATTCACGTAGTATGAGTTAATATTTTTCCCTAATATTACATTCATTGTTTTCAAAATATCCATTTATAGAATATGGTTTTGCCCATCTTTCAATTTAATTATGATTTTGCTTCGATCAGTTTTATCAGCTTTAGTATAACTCATGATCATGCCAGCATGGTTAGCTTTGGGATCACATTGTGGTGTCTAATGTTCGTGTCCCGCGTCTCGGGGTAGCTCGGGTTGTGGCACTTCATGCAACATCTCAGACAACACGACTTGAATCCTTTATATTCTAATAAATTTTTCCTCTTAAATATTTATTTTCAAAGTTTTATTCATGATGTTTTATACTTTTTCTATATGCAAATATTTTTCTGTGTAATAATCCTTATTGTTTTTAATAGAAAATAGTGTTTTCCTTGTTACTTATTTGGGTTTATTATTGTAGTCATAAATTTTAATTTCTATTATAGGAGGTAAAATCAGAAGTATGTCATTGTTTGTTCAACTGAGGATCAATTGAAAATATTATATATCTTCACAAAAGTAGGGTTATTATTCACTTTGAGCTGCTTCTATTATTTTTCGATTATTTCTTCAATTAAAAAAAAATATTCTCTTAGATCATTTTGAAAGAATCCCATAGCTTTATTATCAATAATGTTTTTGTGTCTAACATAACCATCAGATGAAGACCAGAAAAAATGGGATAACTGAAAAATACTATTGGAGGAATTTCTTTTTTGGAAAATTTGTATTATAACTTTTATTCATATGATTGATTTAATATATATTTTCCTTTGTGATTCATATAATCATATTTTGTATTAGAGTCATCCTTGTAGTAATCAAATAAGTTGAGTTAGCAATATCTAAGCATAAAAGCTAAGAACTCAATGAGATTCCCTTGTCTACCTGATTTTGAAGGGAAGTGTATGTTAAGCTCTTAAGAAAAGTTAATCAATCAAAATTTCAGTTAAGAGCATGACCTATTATTTTATTTAAGACTAGTAGTCCTCTCAATACAGTATGAATTGTCTTAGTAAAATTCGTTGCATTACATGATTTTCCAACCTTAATATACTTTCATGTGGACTTTATATTTGATAAGTTGGACTTTTTATTAAAATCAATGATTACTGCTTTGGGTTCGATTATGTCGTGTATTCGTAGCACATGCAATAATGATATTTCTATAAATTTTAATGGAGATACATGCGCAGGTCTTCTATCAAAGACTAGTAAATTTACAGTAGTATTAAATAATTAGGTTATATTTTTAACTTTACTAAATGATTGAAGAAAAATATTAATCAAATTGAATTCCTAGATGATGTGTGTGAGACAGAACTCAACTAGGACAAATAGATAGACAAACCTTTAAATTAGAGCTCAATTTTCTTCTGTTATTTATAATTGATTATATATATATATATATATCTAGATATCTTTACGTGTGTGTGCGAGAGAGAGAGAGCACGTATTAATGTTGGGGGTTCCCTAAATTTATCACTCACAACCAAAATAACGATGCTCAATACTTTAGAAAGATTGATAAACCTTGAGAAAATAATTATATCAATAAAAAACCTGATAATGTTAATTTAAGAAAACAGAGATGGAAAATTATCAGTTATTACCGCCTCTATCATTTCTCAAATTAATAAGCATGATCTTCTGTGTTCACGTGTATGTTTTTCTTTTATAATTCATGAAATATAAATAACAGAGTAATTCAATCATAACAATAACACAAATAAATAAGAAAATGCAAATAACTTGTATATTTTATAGGAGTAGTATGTACTTTTATGGATAAAAAATAATTATAAATTATATAAAAAATAGAAAATACTGATTCATATAAATGCATCTATAGAAGAAAATATATTAGATTCAATGAAATGGACCTTCTACGCTGAAAAAAAAATAGAAATTATGAAATAATACATTTGGTAAAAGTATCCAGTGATATTTACATATAACAAGTATACATATGCCATAAGTTTTGGTGAGAGAAAAAAAATTAAAGTTTCTCTCATGATTTTTTCCAAGCATATACGGTTAATTTAAGTTACGAATTAGGATAAGATCGAGTCATTGATTATTGTAGTGTAGATTGAAAATAAAAATTACATTAATTAAATATATTTTGATATCATTTTCTACTAATTTAAATTTTAATAGAGTGACTTTTCAAGATATATAAACAAATTTGAGTGACCTGCTTATTGTACAAGAAAATAATCATGACTTTCTTAGATAATTATCAGTAATTGAATGATAGTTATATCATAGAGTTAATATCTCAGATGTCACTCAACTTGTCATTCTTCTCTCAAAGTCACTCAACTGTCAATTTTCACACAAAAATCCTCCACTATGCATTCTTTGTCTCAATAATCGTCACTCAACCTTTGATTTTTATTAAAAGTCACTCAACTATTCACTCTTTCCCTCAAAAATCACTCAATCTATTAAATTATTTTTTTAATAAAATTTATTGAAATATTATTATTTACTATACAAACCAAAATTTTTAAAAAGCTAAACTAAAAATACCATTTAAACCTTTTAGATTCCACCACCTGCACACCACCCTTAAAACCATATATGTATGACCCATTTTATTTTGTCTTTCATCATAATTCAAGGTTTAGAGAGAGGGATTAATTTAGGATTAAAGCAAAATAAAATTGGTTCTATCAAATTTTTAATAAAGTCCGGGTTAGGCAATTGATCACGACTATAGGCGATCCCTCGTTTTCCGTTTTTTTTTTCCTTTTTCGTTTTTTCTCTCCCTCACTTCCTCTCCCCCCTTTCATTCCTTCCCACTCTTTCCTCGCTTGCGTGCCTTTTGCGGCCCGCGTGGGCTCGTTGCGTGCCTTTTGCGTTCCCCTTCCCCCGTTGCGTGCCGTTTGCGTTCCCCTTTCCCCGTTGCGGGGCGGAGAAAGAAAGCAAGAGTTGCGTGACTGGGGATGAAATGAAAAGGGGAGGCGGTCTGAGAGCAGAGGGCATAGGGGAGGTGAGCTCGAGGGAGACTGCGGTAGCGCAGAAAGAGGGGAAATGTCACGAACGGACGAAGCGATGAAATTGTAGCACTTGCCTAGGGGGGCAGGGACTGTCCAAAGCCCCCACTTCCATCTCCATCCCACCTCCAACACTTTATATGTTTTTCTTCCAGTTCGAAACCCTCCTACCTGTCAAAAACCTCCGCAAAACCCTAAGGAAAAAAAACATTCAACTAATTTCTTAAAAGTTCAAATATTTACCAAGAAAAACACAATTGGTTTTCTTTTTTTCATCTTCAAAAAAAACCTTTATTAAATCTGTGATTTTTCACATCATTTCAAAGCAAACCCTTTTCTTACAAATCCTAAAGAAATATTTTTATGCATTTTTTTATTTGAATTTTTCATAAATTTTTATCTACAGAAAATCCTTCATAAACCTAGAGTTCTCATACCTCCATTCTTCATTTCTCTCTGGTTTTGTTGTTTCTTTCTGAAATCTAAATGGAAAAAGCAACTACGGAGAATTTACAAAATTCACCTGACCGTGAAGCTCAGAAAACCAAAGAAACCATAAAAAATAATTTGGATTTCTCATTAGTAAAAATTGAAGCTGAAGAAAAATCAAAACAAAAGGATTCAGGTTCGGATGAACGGTCACCAACGTGGGGTCAACCTGATTCATTGACCATTAGTTTTGAATCTGATTCTGAGTCAATGGCCTATACTTCTTCTTCTGATAGTAGTGAGATTTCATATTCATATTTTGTCGAATCGCCTCCTTTAGAAGTTGTGCCTATTTCTCTTATTGAGCCTGAGGATTTCAAAGAGTCAGATGAAAAACCTATGCCTACTGAGCATAGGCCTCTTAAAATGGTGGTATTGTTCAAACTTTTAACATATTTAACGCTATATCTACAATTTAGCCTATTTTTATGACATCTCAATTCTTAATTTATTCAATTGTGTAATGAAATGGCATGGTTTAGCTACTTTTAACCTCTTTCATGTGAAATTTTTTTACAATTTTAGCTTATTTTATGACATCTTCAATAATCAACTTAGCCTATTATTATGGCATCTTTATCAATCAACTATGTACCGAAGTGTGGGCTAAACTTTTAAGCTAGTTTTAAGTGGAACAATTAATTTACAGTGAAATAGCATGAGCTAACTTTTTTTAACTCATTCAAGTGATACAATTTATACTTTTAGCCTATAATTATTACATCTTAATCAATGAAATATTGTAGTAAATTAACCAGGCTAGCCACTTCAACTTTTTTAAGGATTCATAATTTTAGCTTTATTTTTATGACATCTTAATCAATTAACTATCTAGTTAAATAGATGAGGCCGAATTTTCAACTCAGTAATTGTAAATATAGATAGTTGTTGTTATAATAAAAGTTCCAAATTAAAAAATATACACTTTTAAGTGAGGTAATAATCAATATTATGTAGACATTGAGATGTCATACATTACATATAGTGTCGTACACACTATCCCTGTGGGATTACATTTAATTTGTTATTGTAGTATTGATATGCTATACAATAGTAAATAATTCGTTTTCTAAGTTAAATGAAGTGTTTCTTATGTGTATTTAATCACTTTATGTAAATCTAAGTATTTATGCTATTATCTTTTTTACACTTCGGGTTGGATTGTAACTTTAGGCACAACAAAAAAACACATGCTTCTTGAATGCGGTTGTGCAATGTTTTATGCACAGTGTGGTGTTGCTTCAGCTTCTTGCGTCGTTTGATCATGTATCACCGTGTGATAGTAAGTATCAACTTATAATTTCCCTTTTTTTAAAAAAAAACCATTTTAATGACCTTTATACCTTAGCTGATTCATGTCATTTCTTGTTGCAGCTCACTTAACGGGATTTTGCGCAGTTTGCATGATTTGACAGATAGTTGACCTTTCTATGTCTAGTGGCTCTGATAATGTCATATCAAACAAAATTTTTAGCCACTTGAATGGTAAGCTTTTATATACCTTGTTTTTTGATTTAACATGATAATATCCCCCCCCCCCTCCCCCTTCCCTCTTATAGACACCGAGACACACATGGATACGAGTGGGTTTACACGAACCTATGCTCCCATCTCTAAACCACTTGTAGTTAACCTTAGTCATTTATTTATTTTCTTTTAAAGTTAACTTTAATTTTTCATCAAGGGTTATAATAACATTCTCATCAATGAAGTACATAAACGGTGATTTGAGTAATAGAATTGTTTTAAAATAGAAAAACTCATCAAGGACAATTGTAAAATGAATGACACTTTCTTTTATAGTATTGTAGATTATCGTTTGGTTGTAAGCGTGTGCTTTGTGTCTCTGTGCCAACTATGTACCTTATATATCTTTGTATTACTTAACTTTTTGAAATGATCAGATTTTTCGCCTACTTTCCGTCCGAATCAACAAGAAGATGCACATGAATTCCTACAATGCTTTCTCGATAAGCTTGAAAGTTGTTGTTACAATTTAGATCCACGAGACAACATTGTGAAGAAGGCCTTTGGTGGTCACCTAGTGAGCATGGTACGCATTGCATGTTTGTTCTCTAGATTTTATCTTAATATCTTTACCCTAGTTGTTTTCATTTTTTTATGTGCTTTGTAATGTTTTTACTTGAGCCGAGGGTCTATCATAAACACCCTCTCTTCCTCCCAAGGAAGGGATAAGGTATGCGTATACTCTATCCTCTCCAGACCCTACTTGTGACTATGGAATTCATGTTGTCAGCCTTTTTTTTTCTAAATTTGCAGCTTCGTTGTTTCAATTGTTGTCATTTATCTGTCACACCCGAGCCTCTAATAGACCTAAGCTTGGAGATTGTGGACGTTGATAGTGTACCAAAAGCATTGGAGTCTTTCACTAAAATCGAGAATATTGAATTTTCTTGTGAAAAGTGCAAAACACAAGGGCCATTTGAGAAGCAACTCCTCATCGATCGTGCCCCTTCTATTGCTACCCTTTGTTTGAAGAGATTCATAAATGACGGGTTTGATGTTCAGAAGGTGGACAAGCATGTTTCATTTCCGCTGGAATTGGACATGTTTCATTATACCAACAAAATAAATAATGTGAGTATCAACATTTGAAGTTTTATGTACATTTTATTTTTTGTTAGCCGTTACATGATGTTGTTTTCTTTTCTCAACAGGAAGAAATGAAGTACGATCTGTACGCAGTTATAGTGCATTCGGGGTTTTCAATCTCTTCAGGGCACTATTACAGCTTCATTCGTTGCAATCCAAATGAATGGTACAAATTTGATGACCGAGCAGGTATGCAAAATATTGGAATTTGCTTATATTGTTCGATAAGTTTTGAGTTAACGAAACCTAACTTGATATTTGTCTGATTTTTTCGTAGGTTCATTGGGTACATGAAGATCATGTTCTGGAAGAGCAGGCGTACATTTTATTTTATACGAAGAGACACACTCTATGGTTTACAGATTATACACAAATCCACAAACGCTTCGTAAATTTGGTTATCCCCTCAACTTCTTCGTGCATTCAAAATAATCATGCTTCTGATGTTGGTGAATCCAATCATGCGGCAGATGACACATCTCTGAAGGTTACACCCAACAAGAGAATCAAAGGAGACTATTAGCACTCGTTTAGTATACAAACAGTTTAGACATGGAAGATTTAAGGAAATTAGAAAGTTGAATACTTTATCTTATAAGTTAATTATTTGGTTGTACTTTTTTGCAGTAGATTAATACAACTTTTCAAGTATTTATTATTCCGATTTATGTGTTTAGGATAATATTGATTACTAGTTACGTTTAGATTATTAGGATTTATTCCCTTACAAAATTTGGTCTTATTCTATTTTTTTAACGATATGATATTTAAAAAAAGTTTGTGTCATAAATTTAAATTATGATTCTTAAAGGCTACTCAACCCTAAACCCTAGTTTATAACTATATAAGGGGTACTAAATTCTCTTAAAAGGCATCTCTAAAATTCCATAAAGATATACAGATCTTGAATAAATCCGCAAATTGGTGGAATATTCATATAGAGAGGTCAAATCTAAATCATCCTAATTTTAGAAATACGCCACTAACGGCCCTTGAATCATGGATTAATCTTAGGAGAGTGGAATCAAGAGAACACCAGAATTGTACCCGGTATCTTAATCAATGATTTAATTTGTGTGATTTATTTATTTTCCATATGATCAAAATTTGTTGCAAACAATTTGAAATTTGGCACGTCTTGTGGGACCAAATGTGTCTTTCATTTCTTCTCTCTTAAATCAAATCTGAAAATCTGAAGTTGCGCACAAAGGTGGAAGAATGAGTTTTTCAAACCTAGTCTTTGAGTTTCATCAATCCACACTCCGACAAGCCTTGAAGCAGGGGTATTTGTAGACATTGAATTTTTGTGGGACTCTAAAAGATGCGTTCAATTCGAGTTGTGACTCTACAAATTGTGGTCAACTCAAATTAGGATTCTTGGAGGCTACTCAAACTTAAATCCTAGTTTATGCCTATAAAGGGTACAAAATTCTTTGAAAAGGCATCTCAAAAATTCTATAACAATATCAAGATCTCGAATAATCCGCAAATTGATGGATTATTCATATAAAGATGTCAAATCTAAATCATCCTAATTCGATAACGCCTCTAACGGTCCTCGAATCATGGATAAATATTAGGAGAGTAGAATCAAGGTATCAACAGAATTGTACCCACTATTCTAATCAATATTTTTTTGTGTGTGGTTAATTTATTTCCATATGTTTAAAATTTGTTGCAAACAGTGGAATCTCCCTATTGGATAAAACTAAATTTCAACCCATTATATTTTCTTCTACCTGACTCGTATCCATAGCCCACAACCCAAAACCCAATTTATAAATGTATTCAAAATAAAGGATATATTAACCTCTCTTTCTCCATTAATCATAATACTTCTTGCAGGAATGAAAATTTTGTACCAAATAATTTACATGAAAAACAATATACAGCACTTCATATCAATGATCACCCACAAGCCCTGCTACATAATTAACCAATTGTTGAAAAAGGTTAGCTAACAACTGTATTTGGGCATAATATTATGATAGCTTACTTTCTCCCTGCATCACAGACCACGAAAACACCTCAACATCTTTTAAAAAATTGACAGAGATATGGATTTTTGATTTATGATTTTTAAGAAAGACACATATACATCAAATTTAGTCGCTTGATTGTTTGAATTGGTTCTAAAATAGCTTCTTTTTTTTCACAATCTTCAAAAGCCAGAATAAGTTTATATTTCTTAAAAGAGTTTCCATAAAGCCACCTTGAAACATTATCATTATAACAAAGTTAGAAAAATGCACAAAAATCAATCATAATCAACTTGAAGTTTTCATACAACAGTTGAAGTAGCTAAAAATGCTTCTTCTTGTAGTTGATGGGTGGTTCTGAAATAGTTTTACTGAGAAACAGATATGCTTTTAAAAGGGTCTTTTAATGGAGTTTGGGTCATGGACTATATATATGGGCCGGGCAGATAAAGGAAAATTTAATGGGTTGGAATTTAGTTTTATCCCATTAGAAGATGCCACGGAATAAACAATAATAATAATAATAATAATAATTTAAAAAATAGAAGGGTGTTAGTTTTAAGGGTAAAAAGGGACCAAAAAGATGGAGTGGGGGGATTTTTAACCCAGTAGGTGAATGAGGGGTATATTTCAACCTTTTCGAATAGTTCAAGCGTGTTTTTTCCCTTTTCCATTCATTTAATACCTTACAATTTCATGAAAGTAACAATTTTAAATAAAGCCTTTATAAATGATTGAAACTCTCCCCAAGGAGCTAATCTAAACAGGTACAATAGCTACTAAATGAATACAATTTATACAAGAAGATAAGACATAACTCCGGCCATAAGGAAAAAAAACATGAAAGCTGCTGGAGATCATTGTCGTATGTAAATATGAAACATCACTGATCTATTAGCAAGACTATGCCTATTGCATGCCAAGAGTAGAATAGGTAAAAACAGCATTTAATGGTAGGCATCATCGATCGATATGAAGCTACCACATAATAGAAAGTAAATAGAGATAAAGTCATGCAATAGGAAGTTACGCCATGCCACTCCTCTATTCCCTTTCCCCAAATCTTCCCTAGTAAAACTACGACTAAGCACCTCCAATATGCCACCCAAAGCTTCCCAAGCCTATTATAGTACATTGAAACACAATAGATACGTAACCCATCTACCACATTAATATACCAACTATAATGCCACCAGTAGTCCAACCGGTTATCGGTCAACTCTTTTTATTAGTGATGACAAATCCCTAGCCTTTGCTTAATTCATCTTTGGTAGGACTCAACCTAGGACCCCCTACCAACCAAGACCACCCTTATTAATTAAACCATGTCTTAGACCACAAAAGAATTGGGTCACCATAAACTCAATCCACTACGCAAGTAAACTATTATAAGAATAGCCCATAAGTGTGTAGTTAGTAATATCCCTCAACCATTACGAGCAACACCTAACTTGGGCTCCTAGTCCCACCTTGTATTTTTATGCACAACACACGATACCACAACCACAGGTCAACCACTTAGTACAACAAACTTGAATATAAACCCACTAACACATATTAGTTCTCTCTTGGGACACAATTGAAACCTAAACCATATATCACATTTGACCCAACCATATATAGCCATACCATGCATGGTATCCGAGCTAACAAAAAAACATGTTGTACTGGCGTAGTATCGGAGCCAACAAGCGAGCACATCAATAATGCATAATCACATAGCACAATGAACAAACCACTTGAACCCACAAATTACAATCACCAGTTCATTTCATATGCTTACTATCATACATTGCACAATATGGTATTTTAGGCAATAAACAAGCATACATAACAAAACCTTGAATCACATAACATCACTTATATATTAATGACGCAATACTGAGCCCTATTAAGATTACGCACAAGTTTCCCTTGATAACCACTTGTTCAGGAATGTCTATAACCTAAAATTTCATGAAAGCCAAACCTTTAAATCCACAAAAAATCAGCCCAATAAGGAAATTCAAGATATACATCCAAGCACTAGAGAAGTACCCCTAGTCAATATGTGTTCCCTCCATCATAGCAATTACAACAACATTCAACCATCCAGACCTTGTGCCAAAAGGCCTAGGCATGAAATCTTCAGATACTTATAGGATTTGATGCCATAAAAGCGTATCTAACAATCAAATTGAAAGAAAACCTAGTCTACTTGGGCACTAATCAACCGCTGGTGAATCTTTTCCCAAAATACGACTCCACATAATCACCCTTTGTTGAACGACAAGAAAAATTGGTAGACTTTACACCTCCTTTATGTAGAATTCTCCCCACCTCCATTTCTCCCTTGCCCAAGGTGCTTTTGGAGGGTTTCTTGGAGCAGTACTCATCTTTTTCCTCATTTAAAAAAGAGGGAGGATTATAAAAGATGACACATTAATTAGGTTACTAATTTTATTTTACGTCTTTCTCCCGCAATAGTTGCGTCGCCATAGAGAATGACTTTTTTCTATTACTAAATCATCCCAACTAGAAAATAATGTAGGCCTAAATATATCATGCTTAAATTTAGAACTTCTTGCATGACACTACCAAACCTTCGGGGCTTCACATGAGGTTCCCTTTAGTACGATGTGTCGGGTCATTACACAATGATTGCTACTTCTATTATTTTATAAATATTAATAAGCATGCATTTTATTTTGTTCACATTCACGTAACAATAACCCAATGTCTGATCCAACCCTATCCATAACCCATGTAGTTAAGAAATTGCAATAACTTGTAAATTTTATAGGAATAGTATTTATTTTTATGAAGAAAAATTAGTTAACTGTTATATTAAAAAGAGAAAATATTGATTCATATAAATGCATTAGTAGAATAGAACATATTGTGTTATATAAAATGGTCATCTTACATGGAAAGAAAGATACGCAATTAAAAAGTGATAGATGTCATGCCCTGGGCGGGACTGACACTCGAGAACAATTGTTGGCCTTAAATGAAACCTTGGCCTAACTTACTTACTCAACAAAAGAATCTAAGAATTATTACAATGATCAAGTGCACTTCTACTCAACTATTTAATAAAATGACTTAGAACGTTTAGAGGTCAAACATTCAACTTGGCCAAAATGACACGTGAAGTCTTAGCATATGAAATAATAATATGTAAATACAAGTGATTACTAGCTGTCTATGAAGCCTCTAAGACAAGGAGGGATGTCAAAATAGGACTCCCGATCATCCTAGCTACTGAAAACTAAACATTTATGAAAAGGATCCTCTGGAAAGCAAGGAGGCTCACAAACTGACTCTGCGTGCTTAACCTGATAAACGAGACGGTGGATGATGATCCTGGTTTTCTGTGTCTGTATCATAAGATGATGCACACCAACTGTCATCAGTACATTAAATGTACGAGTATGCGAGTGAAATGCTAAACATAACATAGGCTTGAAAGGAACAGTTACATTGACTTTACTCAACTCATGAATAACTCAAATCAAATGCAGTGAATAACAACTATACTAGTGCAATTTATACAAAGCATGTACAAGAGTATAAAAACTCAATCTATTAAACAAATACAATAACAAACTCAAATTTACTCATATAATAAAGTAATATAGTTTAATGTCGTAGATTATTTAACCGACAAACACCACTATGAGCCTAAGTGGTGATACAACGTCTTGATCACGCTGCCAAAATTGCTATATGGTTTATGGAGACTAGAATTATTCTAAAATTGCTTCCCCATATCGGTGATACTACTTCCAAAATATACTTAGCGTATATTTTTGTAAGAAAGTCTTTCCTTGGATTGTGATAATTACTCAAAACTTAGATTAAAAGCTCTTTTGGAAATCGTTGGTTCCCTTTCTTGTTCAAATGTAAAAACATTTTAAACTCTTTGGAATACTTAGTTCCGTTATAACTTTTGAAGAAATGAACTCAAGTCTTTACTCTTTGTTTAACTCAAATCTTTAGGCTTAAAACAAAGTTAAAATCTTTTTAAAAGACTTTTGAAAATTTTTATGAATTTCTTCTCATGATTTTTGGAACTCTTTTAGCTAGTTAATCATGGAAAAGATCATGAAATCACTATTTCGAAACTAGTCCATGACGTGGAGATGTATTGAATTATTTTATCGCGAAATATAATTTTTAAACAGAGGAGTTCGTCTCTTAAGTGCGACGCCGAGGTTATTTTTTTACACTGGGGAGCAAGTCCACAACGCGAACTTCCGTGCCAAAACCTGGTCGATTTTTTCCTTCATTTTGTCACCACAATTCGCCTATATCTAATTCTTTATTCAACCATCTTTATATTCAAATACCAAGTATATATACACAAGAATCTAACCCAAAGCAACCCTTAAAATGACACGAGTTCATGAAGAACTTCAGAATTCCATCATATATAAGGAACTAAAGCAAACTTCTAGAACATAATTCAAGAACATCATACTTTGAACTTTCTAGAAATAAATTTCTCTAAACAAGCATGTTTGGCGCGTGGGTGAATGAATCCAACACTATGAACGTCTCACATACATCGTAGGATTGAATCCTTGGTGAATTCCACAACCAAAATCGCAAGAACTTGACGAATCTTGAGTTTCTCTTATTGTTTCTCCTTTTTTTTTCTTCTCTAAATGACCTAGCATATTTCTTAATTGCATAAACTGAACTAACTCACTTTAGGGGTCACATCATCATATATATATATTATATATCCTCTATTATAACAGTGGGAAGAATCCAAGTTAAAAATTGAATTACCATTTCACCCTTCAACTAAATAAAAAATAAAAATATTTATTAATTATTAATCCTAAATAATCGTCCTATCATATTAATAAATGTTGATGCTAATGCTAATGCTAACCATCATATACAGTTAACCGTCACTTCAAATTCCCAAGAGTCATGACCTTTGCATCTCCTATACATGTTTTTAGAAATCCAAAAGCCTGAGATAGATTTCCTCAGTTATTAGAATTCCTATAGTTATATTCTAGTTGTGGAGATGGGTAGCTTCAAAAACTACGTCCATGCTCTCGGTCCTGGTATATATTTTATGCCATTTTTATTTTTTTTATTAAATCTTGAATGATAACAAATTGCTATCTGTTATTCCTATGGTTTCTTTTTCCTTTTTGGGACTATATCATGTTAACTTATTTTTATTTTTATCTCATACTATGACTTGCTTCAATTTAAATGGTGTCAAAAAGTGAGCTTGAGATACTTTAAATGGCATCGAGAATTGATCTTAGGTTTCCAAAGATTCGTCCTAAGGAGAATGTAAGATATTTATCGCAAACGAAGGAAGAATTGCTAACCAGATAAGGATGCATCCAAATAATTTGTCTTTCAAGAACCAGTTATTTGGAAACAGAGATGTAAGGATAGGTACATAGTTCTCTTGTTTTTTCCCTAAACAAATATATTGAAAAAAATTGAGTCTTTTTTTCCAGTGTGATTAGGTTGCCTAGAGGATAATTTTGCATTTTTCTAATGAGGCTTTGTTGCATATGCTGGTGTAGAACTACTCTTAGTAGTGATGCCATAAGAAAATGATGGTTGTCATTCTATGTATGAACTCTGATTTTTTTTAGCAAATTGAGTTTTTCAATCAACACTTAACTTTTTCCCATAGTTGTTATGTGCCATTATGCTAATATGAGATATAAAAATGAATTCCTTCAAAATTATTTAGATCAATCTATTTCAATTTGCTTCAGTGATGAAGGTTTTCTCTTCTATAGGCAGGTCCAACAAGGACTCCATTACAGGTATTAAGTAACGAGTTGGAGGAAATCAAAGCGCATCCACTACGTCATCTCAGTCTCTTTTTGTTCAAAGAGGTAGAAAACATTCCGCCTTCTAACCTCGAGTAGTGGACAGTGTATCATTAATAAAGGTGCTATTAATGATAACTATGGTGGTATGAGTACCATTTTTCTCTTGACTTAACCCATGCATTAACATCATTGGGTAAGCTAAAGCTTGTTAGTGGCTCTACTACTCCCATTGTTGGAAGTGGTACTGTGAAACAAAACCATCTCACTCTTACCCTTGAATTCTTTTTTATACTTCCGTCTTTAAATATCTTGTTTGTAAGCTCCTCTCTTTATAGTTAAGTGGTTTTAACAAAAAATATTGAATTCCAGTGTAACTTTCGTCTCTAATTTAAGGACCCGTGGACGTGGGGACTTATTTTTCCTACTTAAATCTCTGTTATCTCAAGTAAAGTTAGTATTTTCATAAGTGTGCTTGGTAATAAGATATTTCACTATGGATTGACGAAAGGAAAAAACATTTCTGATAACCATTTTCGTCTCAACACTTCCTTTCTTCACCATCAAAGTTATAGACCCTTAGTTATGAAAGCAATAGAAATATGGAGACAAGAGAAGAGCGATTTCTTGTTCTTTCTCTTGTATGTTCAAGTGTACACAATATGAGTTCCTATGCCTCTCTCTATTTTGTAAGAATAGAGGCATACAAAAAATGGTTATAACATAGCATTAACATGGGAGATTATGGAAAAAGTTAGAGGTTGTACAAATTATATTCATTATGATGTATGTAGTGAAGGATTAACTAAACATCATAGAGAATATTCGAGCACATCCATATCAATATTTCATAACTAAAATCAAATGTTGTTGCTTTTGACGTCTAAACAATATATAGGGTCTTCAAGTCCATATTGTTGTTCTTGGTTCTAGAAAATGGTGAAATAAACTCTTAATGTCTTACTGCATATGGATCTCACTTTTAGACGCTAGAATGTTCCCAATCTGCCATGTTTTTGTTAATGTGTTGGAAATTTTGGTTTTTATATTTGCCGCTTCACTCACACTGCCTTCTTTTGTCAATGAAATGACTTTAGCTTAGAGTCGACTAATGGTAATCAAATAAAATGAAAAATGAAAAGGCTGGTTGGAGTAGATGACAAATACTTGTGAGAATGGAATTCCTAGGTTTGAAAGAGCAGGAGCAAGGAGATGGAAATTGGTTCATTGCCTTCGGTTCTATTGAAATTGTCCAAGAAAATATACGGTGGTTAAATTGTGGCTTTTTTGTTTTCCTCGCCAAATCAAAGAAAAATAGTGTGCTTTCTTGATTTAAGTACAATTTCTCCTATTTATACACATACAATGAAATTAGATATAGACTTAACTTTTTCCTTTTTCTTTTATCATTTTTCTTGACAGTCTTAAGTTTTTAATTTCTTGTGTAACTAGAGAATCTAGCATTTAGAAAATAGTAATGAATCATTTGATTACAAATTCAAGATATAGCGAGACAAAATATCTACTCCTTTAACAAGTATGTATACAGTGTGAAAAAAAAATGCACATGTGGATCAATATATCATATATTATTATAAGTGGGAAGATTGTAACTTCAAAGTGTAATTACCATTTTGTCCTACAATATTAATTAAATATTAATTTATAAAAAAATTAATTTGCTGAAACTCTCATCCCTAATTAAATCACCCAAAAACGTGTAATTGCTGCTGAACAGTCCTCCATCACTGTAACAGTCCCTTTTTTCAACTCCATTACTTTAATTACTAGGTATTCCAAAACCTTTTCAGATATTGTACTGATCTATGTAAATGTCTCCAACAACATGTGATCACATGATTCTGTTTCTCTTATCTTGCCAAAAACAAATACATGGATCATTGCCAGGTAAAAACATTATCCTCTCCTTATCTATCAAAATCTGCTCGGCTTTCCTTGTTTACTGTGTATGTGTGTATATAGCTTATTCGTTTCATCTATTTGTTGTTTTTGACGAGTTCGATTCCATGTACTGCCGTGGTTATATGATAATGCATTATTAGTTTGTTGCTGGCGGAAACCATTGTTATATGTTTCTGGATGTTCGAAAGCCAAGCAAACTCATACTGATTTTTTGGATTCAATAGGTGCAATAACTACTTTCATAAATTATCATGACTTGAATCCCTTAGGTGCAATAACTGCTTTCAGAAATTATCATGACTTGAATCCTTTAGGTGCAATAACTGCTTTTAAGACTGGAATTCCAGTTATTGCACCTCTCTGAGGTAGAGAGTGGTTTAGATATTTTATTCTTGTCAATTCGGTGGGAATCTTTCCAGTGAGCCGATCCCAAGATAGATAACGCTTTACGCATATTCAATTTCCTCCCTTTCCATTGAAATATGACCTTCGAGATTATTATGGGATACATTGAGTACCAAAGCAAACCAAGTTCCATTAGTGCTTTCGAAATGACACCTTCAAAATGTTTGTTTGATATATCTCTGACTGTCATAATTGTGCTGCTGATTCTATCTAGATCCATATTGTTTTCTTTGGTCACCAAACTCAATGAATCCTTATATACTTCATTGCTGACTATTTGTATATACGACCTCACTGAACCCTCAATTATTATGTTGCTATGTTCACTCTAAAGTAGTAGTTTCATATATTTGATCTTGCCTTTGGCTAATTTGATCATTACCTTGTAGTTTCCAAAACTTTTGCAGGAAGTGAGCCACTTAATTCATTACGAGAAAGATAAAAAGTTTGCAACTTTGAAAAGAAAAACTTAGTCTTATAAGTACTTGTAGGTCCATGGAACTTGTTCAACTTTAATATAAGGATCTGCAGCTGATCAAGAGTTCCTAGCCAAGCTGTAAATGTGTCATCTATAGTGTTGTTACGCACATCAAGGATTTCTAGACCATCATAGTTGACCAACGACATCTGCACAGGTCGTTCAAATTGGTTACCATTTCGGACCATGTTTCTCAATGAAGTACTCTGCGCACATAACGGTGGACTACTCCCTGTGAAATTATTACTTCTTAAGTCTAACGTCATTAGATTAGTCATACTTTCCAAGCAACTTGGAATCAAATTACTGAAGTTGTTCTGTGATAAATCTAGAAATTAAAGCTTGTTCATGTAACAAATGGATGAAGGTAATGGACCCGGATGAAGGTTAAATTTAAGATCAAGATAATATAGGTTATAGTAATTAAATTCCTGTAAGTGAATTATGTGAAATATTTAGGAACCGCAATGCGTCACACCTCATACTACTAAACCACTTAGGTATTTGACCACAAATTTTATTGTTAGAAATATCCAAACATGAAAGATTCTTTACATTTATGAAGAACTATGTAAAATTCTTTAGTTCACAAGATAATAAGTCCGAAATTGCAAGACTAGGAAAGGTGTTACTTGTTCCCTCATCAACGGTGGTTTTATTTGATGAAAGGTCAAGCCTATAAAGGTTTGTGAGATTCACAAGTGATTGAGGAAAAGAACCACTGAGTTGACTATAGCTTAAATCCGGTTGTATTTATGTCCAAAAGAGTGTTGCTCGGGTAGATCTTTGGCAAAACTCCTTTGACAAGATCATTCCCACTCAATTGAGCCTTTCCAATTTTGGTAGAAGGAAAAATTTCTCTGTGAGAACAAACCTTGCAGATTAGTATATTCAAGATCCATGTACTTTAAGGAAGAATAAATATTGACAGGTATCGGAGATGTGATGATGACAATAGAGAGATAGTACCTCCAGATTAGTCACGTTGTGAAGCATTTCCTCAAATGTTCTCTGATCAAGTTGTAATCCATACTTATAAGGAGGAGAAAGATCAACTGAAACAAAATTGGAAAAGTATGAGATTTCTGTTGGGATTTTCCCACTAAAGTAAGAATGAAAAAGGTTGAAAAGCCTCAAATTCCTCAATTGGCCAATGTTATGTGGGATTGAAGAAGAATAATTGAAGTGATTGTAAGCAAGGTTTAGTGTCTGAAAATGATAAAGTTGGAAGAGGATGCTATTGGGATTAAAAGTTCCACGAAGCTGACTACAACTAAGGTCCAGTGCTATAACATGACTGGTTAACATGTCATGACAACTGACTACATCCTAAGTGCAACATTCCCTTGTGCCATTCTAAGACTTTATTTTAGGGAAAACAGTTGTAGCACATCTGTAACTAGGGTCGGATATAATCTCGAATTGTTGCTTATACTGAAGAAAATATGATGATCATAGTAGGAAGAAAAACATCTACTGATGTGTTCATTTATGGATGTCATGTCTTTATTTACTTTTCTTTCTTTTCTATTTGAATTTGTAATTTTTTCTATAAATTTGATGTTACACCACCTAGACATTTTGTAATATTTTTCTTTATATGTAGTCAATTTCTTTTTGGATTACTAAACCTGAGTTTATTAATTAAGATATATTAATTCTTCTGATATAATAAACAGTTTATTTTTTATGAAGTATTGAAAATATCAAGCCTCCAACATCTTTCACAAGATTTTCATGCTATATTTGTGAAGAGTTATATTCTTATGTCAAACATACATACAAAAAGATAATGTCAATTAGGGGACAAACGTGCAATGCACGTTCCCATGACTAGTATTATTATAAGTGGGAAGTTCCTAACTTTAAATTAAAAGACTTTTTAATATAATGCATATTGATTGCTGCTTTTTCTCTTGTGTTTTTGGTCTTCTTTGTGAGTATCTATATATGTGGTTATATACATTTGTTGTATTAAGATTATTTGGAATAATATCATTTCCACTTAACTTTGAAGAACCGTGTGATTATGTTTTTTATTATTTGTGCAGATTCTATACGGTTAAAGTACTGATAATAAATAATTTCTTATCTTTCTTCTGCTAATAGTTTCTTTCCTTTCTCCTGGTAATCGTTATTTCATTATAGTATTATAGTTTTCATCTTTTTTTAAGGTGAAAATGTTTACACTACACCTTGTGAACTACCAAAACTTTTTTTTGTTACCTTTATATTTTCTGTTTTTATACTTATCAATTGTTTTACATTTTAAAACTCTCTAAAAAGAGTTATTATATTTATATTACTTTTAATAATAAATATCATCTATAGAATAATAACATAATAGTAAAATTATATTCATTCTAGTTAAATCTACGAAGCATAAATTTCATTTTCTGGTATACCAATTTCTAAATTTTCAATTGGTGCATATGTTATATTTCTATTCTAAAAGTAGACAGATTATAAATTGAAAGTTCAATTATCAAAATGTTCATTAAAAGTTCCAGGACATTTTTATCCTTTAATCATGAACAATTTTCTTCATATTCATGTACAAAATTTTAAAGAAAAAGCATTCAAAAAAGTCTTTTATTTAGTTATTATAATTATTTTTATCAAATTATAATAATAAATCACCAAAAGGCAAAATGAGTTTAATAGTTTAACCATCACTATATTTAATAGCTGTTATTTTTTTGTTTCTTCTTTTTTATTTCTTATTTCTTGTAATTCAAAGGGTTAGACAAAAAAAACTTTATTGGTATTCTTCATAAGTAATATAGTTAAGAGTTATTAATTATGTGATTTTCGTATGAACTAACAATAAAAGTTCATCACAAATTTATCAAATAAAACAATACTGACAATTTAAACACTTACTACTTATTTGTTAGAGTATTTTATTATTTCTATGCAAGTTACAAATTGTATTACTTATTATAAATATAAATGTAAATAATAAAGCAGGACACTTCCTTTCATATTCAAGTTAGTTTTCATTTCCTAATTCCAAAATACGGTAAAAAAATGTTTTTCTTTTTGTTACCTTTAACAGTTTTTGGTATTTTTGCTCTATTAGATAGTTCTTTTTTGCACTTCAGTATTTAGCTTTTCTCTAACTAATCCAATAGTGAGATTTTTGACGTGCTAATTATAAGTTTATTTTCTTGAATACAAATTTTATGTAGTTTAAGATGTGGATAAAAATACTTATAGGTTTAGTCGGAGGCTAAATTATGTAACACTGAAAAATTACAAAATAGAGGTAAGAATCTTTTTGAGGTATTTTTTTAGGAATAATAGTTGAATCTCTGTTTATCAAGCTGAACTTTTTAATGATTTGATTTGAAAATGAGGTTCGGTGGTGAGGACGTCAACAAGGATCGCAGGAGTTTACCTCAAAGATTGAGAAGAAAATGGACATGAGGAAAAATGAATATGTTATACATTGGTTACTGATCTTTAGTATTGCAGACTTATCTTTTAGTGTGGATTCAAATATAATAATTTTTCTTTATAGATTTAAAATGATTATTTTAGATGGTAGGAGATACTATGCATTAGATTTTGGATACTTATGATAAAGAAAGAGAAAGTCCATACACATATATTTATAGAGAGAAAGATCCTAACTCAAAATGGAATTATCATTGTGCCCTTAATTTTCAAGTTGATGATGCATTATTTATTGTAAATGCAATAATGGCTAAATAATGGATAAGGAGAATATGGAATGTTAGGAGTGTATTTGATTTATTTATGTATTGTTAATAAATACTGAATAATGGTTATGATAATCAACCTTACATAGACTTTTCTGCTTAAAAATAAAAATTGACCATTCACATTCTTATAAATTATAAAGGCTCACATTCAATATAAATTTTTATGTTAAATTTAACTTATAAAAGAGTAATAAAAAGAATAATTATGCTTCATTTTATCACACTCCCAACATCAGAATAATCTTAGAAATATGACATATTTACATAAGAATATAAATCTCCTAGAGTAGTACAAATCTGGTGCTGAGGTTGTGATATTTAAGTTCTCCATATAAATAATTGATTATTTTTAATTATAGTATGATTGGTTTAAAATGTTGATTTAGGTACTAGCTTATAACTTAGTCCTTACACATTGTTAGTACAAAAAAAAGTTTTTGTAATTAGATGCGTCACTTTAAAATGGGTATAATTATTGTATTTGTGCTTATTTTGGGGTAAGATTCTTGAGAAATATTGGTAGTAACATAATTTTGGAAAATTTTCCACAACTTATATTTATCATGCCACGTTGTGTTTTACAAACAGCCACATATTTATTATTTGATTACACATTGCACCTATTTAACTGTAGGCCTATGATGTATTTGAGTGTTAACTAATAAGGGAATAAGAGATATATATATAGGAGATATAGGAAGAGTACTAATCCTAATAGGCTAGGATTAAGGAGTACTAATCCTAATAGGACTAGGATTAGTAACAGAAATACTAATTATTTATAACTTATTATTTAATACCATCTGTTATTATCCCCCTCAAGGAGCTGAGCGGAAGCGAACGGAAGGCTGGAACTCGAGGTAATCGTTGCTGTCGTCTCGGGAGAGCTTGGTGAGGATATCAGCCGGTTGTTCTTTAGTGGGATACTACTGCCACAGTCATGGTGCCGCATGAACTTCATTGCGAAAGAGACAATCGTATAACAGCTTCATTTCGGTGTGTTAGGAGGAATTCTTGGCCACACGATGGTTGATTTGTTGTCACAAAGGAGCAGGGAAGGAACAGTGTGAGTGGCGCGGAGTTCGCGAAGACTATAGTGATGACCCCAAATCGGTCTCAGCAGCAAGAAGAGCAAAGGGCGCGGTTATTCAGCTTCAGGTCTAGGACCCGAGAGGGACCTTGGGTGTTTTTTGGACACCAGGAATCAGGGCTTTGGCCCCAAAAAAATGAGAAACCCCGATGTATATTTTCTGTCATTTATCATCGACCCCAATTATAAGCTTGAGAAAAGAAGAAACCCGAAAGCTCCAAGTCCAAGGGTCCGAATGAGTAAACCGACGACCAAGAGTGCCCAAAAAGTAACTGGAACGGTGTTTTAGACAATCGGTAATAATTGTTCACTGGTTGAGCCAGGCAGGCTGTGCTGATTGAACAACTCGGTTGAAACAAACGAGGATGTTAGGAAGGGTGGTATGGCCATATAGTGTAGAGCCCAAATGAGGCTGCGGAAGGTGGGTATATCGTCAAAGGCGGCGGGTCGGCTCCATTACTAGACGAAGACTGTCAATCAGTGTTGGTGGGACTGGTGCATTTTTAACACATCCAGCTTTCGCAACAGATCTCGAGCATATTTCGACGGATTTGAAGAAAAGAAAAAACAGCCGCTGCCTGTCTGAGAAACCTCCATTCCCAGAAAATAATGTAACGAGCCAAGGTCCTTCATTTCGGAAGGTTAGTATGGCATCTTAGCTCGAGTGACATCTGAATGAGAGTTGCAGTAGAGCTGTTGTAAATAATGATCTCATCTAATAGACAAGAGAATGAATGGACCATGTGCTGAATGTCGAGTAAACAGGACTCGTGTCGTGTAGGCAACACAGAGACTTCTGGAGTTTTGCAAAACATGTTAAGGGAAGCTGGGATAACATAGCCGGGGTGGTGCGTCATGTATAGTTTATAAGCATTCCATGAAGGAAAAGCATTGTTGAAACATCCAAAATGATGATGAGCCAAATTGTGGACACGGCGAGTGACAGTACAGGCGAATGGGTTTCCTGCCGAATAAAGGCCTGAATGTCTCGCAGAGAATCAAGGCTCATACTCCTGATTGTAGCCTTAGCAACCCAACGAGCCTTTGTACATGGAAATAATGCATATGGCATGGTGTTTAATTTTGTAAACCATTTACAGCCAACTGGGTGCCGCCCATGGGGGGGCTTAGGTACAGAACCCAAGTTTCAGAATTAATCAAAGCCTAAATAGTCATCCATAGCATGGGACGCAATAACCTTTTTTGAAGCGGCAATAGAGTAGGTTTTGTTCACTATCGGGAAGGGGGTGGATTTGTTAGTATGGTAGCCTAAAGTTTTGCGGGTTTAAAAATACCCAGCTTTGCCCACGGGTTAAAATGGGATGAGTTATGGGGGGCTTTGCACGGGCGTGTGGTGAGGTGGTGAGTCGGGGTTGGCCCGGGAAGGACCCAAAACGGGATGGCCTGGTGGAGATGTTGTGGGTATGGGGTGGTTCGGGTTTGGTGTGGTGAGTGTGGGTGGTGGGTGAGGGTGTATTGTGGGGACGGTCGAAGGGGGTGATGAAGGGTGGTTTGGGTAGTGGGTGGATGGTGTGGGGGAAGGTGTGGTGAGGGACCTGTGAGTATGTGGAAAAACGGGGAAGGACGCCAATGAATGAGTATTTGTGGAGGAGGAATAGACTTCGGTTTTTAGGAACCATTTTCGACAAATTTGACATGAAGAGGATGTAGATTTATGAGTTTCGGGTTCAAGATAGCAGTCACCATGGGGGTAGATGAGAGCCCAAAAAAAAAAGGAAGGGATGAGGTTGTAATTTGTGAGTAATATGAGGGGTAGCCAAGGGTAGGCAGACACCAAGAAGCGGAGGTAGGTGGGAGGTGGTGGGTATAATTGGGAAGTTTCTTGGTCAAAGGAGTGAGGTGATAGGGTGATTGTTGGAGAGGGTTGGGTGACTGGGCATTTCTGTTTAATGAGTAGTTTGCAAGGTGGGCTAGAACTTCTACCCAAAAAGGAGACAGGGAGATGAGATTGATGTTTAGAAGAGTGTAAACCACCGTTTCAATGAGATGGCGAATGGATTACGCTCAGGCACCCCATTCTGTTCGGGAGGTGTATGGACAGGAGGTTTGATGTTATATTTCCCAGGGATTGCAGAAGAAACTGGCCAAGATGTTATTAAATATTCATTCCATGTCACTTCGAAAAAAGTGTAACATGAGATTGAATTGTTGTTTTGACCATTTTTTCAAAGTTGATATAAAGGTGGGTGTATGCATGTGATTGTGTTTTAGAGGGTCGTACAACCAAGTGTTATTTTGTAAAATACATCCACCAAAAAACATATAATAGCGAAGACCAATAAAGAGGGAAACAACGTAGGACCACATCGGTCAGAATGATAAGTTGGAAAAAGGTTGTAGGTGTCCGCTTCTCAGATAAAATAAAAGGTAATTTATGAGATTTTAGCAATTGAACAGGAAGTACAATTGGTTCACCTGATGGAAGAAGAAAAGAAAAAGCCTAATTGAGACCCACTAAAGAATTATTATTTGAGTAGGACGGGTGACCAGAGGACTGTGCCAACAAAGACTGTGGCCATCGCCGAAAGAGCACCGGAGCAACAGGAACGCTTTCTGAAAAGGGCGTTGGACTATGTGAACCGCCTGTTTAATGGAGGGTAGTTAAGAGATGGGAGCCCACGAACGATGCACATGACGAGATCTTTTTGCTGGGCATGATTTCGTTTCACGGTGTCGAGGGTTGTTGATGAGGGTGGAGACCATCGTCTCTAAATACTCCGCCCATAGTTTTCGGGCCTTTGGATTGTGTGCAGGAAAACGATCACGCAATTGGAAAAAAATATGAGAGTGGGGAAATTGATGTATGCGGTTGCGAGGGCCGTCACAGGGTTTGAAGCAGTTGTTAGGGATCGGTCGTGTTTTATGAACCGTGGGAGAGATTGGACCGCAATCAAACATGCTCGGACTGGCATCCCAGGGCTGTCCAGGGGCATGGGCCGAATCCGAATTGGTTTTTATGATTTGTCGGGCCCCCGGTGGAGGGTCGATGACGGCCGGCGGTGGTTGGTTGGGTTCAGTGCCTCAAGGCTGTTAAGAACGGTTTGATTATGGCTGTCATTTTTCGGCGAATCAGGGCATGAAGATGCCTGCAAGGGTTTACCAGAAGGAAGGGACGAGGGATCCACCTCGGTTTCATGGTTGCGCGCCCAAGAGAGATGAGGGAACGATCGGGTGCCCTTAAGAGCGCACAAAACCCTAGAGACCCCCACGATCCGGTTTTCTGGCTCTGATTCCCCTGTCGGACTGTGCTTGTCTTGAAGTGTTAACCTACTAAGGGACTTCCCTGAGGAGATCTATAGGAGATAAGGAAGGAGTACTCATCCTAATCGGACTAGGATGAAAGATACAACCTCATGGGGACTTAGGATAAGGAGTACTAATCAATAGGACGAGGAGTAGTACCCAGGAAATTACGATAGTAGGTAATACTAGGATAATGCGAGAGGGAGTGGAACCAAATGTGAGATATGCTTTCTAAGTGTAGGCAATCCGTAGTATGTTGTATTGAACAAACTAAGTCATTTAAAGTAAGGAGTAACTTAAATTACTGGTCAAAATTCAATTTAGACTGTCGGCTTCAAATTAGATTATCTCGGTCCACAGAGTTTTGATATAAACTTATTAGTTTTTAATAAATATGCTGCAATAGGTGGGACACACGTGAAACAAAGGTGCCCTAAAACTAGTAACTTACTAAAAATGAAAAACTGTAATTGGGTAAGGAAAAGACTAAACTACCCTTCAAAAATCCGGATTAGACCGTCCTTATTTGAGCAACCCAACTTCAAATTTGCATATTTCACCCGTTCAAACTCGAAATCAATTAAACTCGGTGGCGTTGGTAAGATAATTCTAAAATCTTTCCTAAATTAGATTGAAACACACCTTAATCAACCTAATATTGGAGTTATGGTCGTTTTAAGTAACTCAACTTAACATACTTAACAAATTTTCTAGTTTTCAATGCTTTCCAAAAATGACTCTTCAAAATATTATCTTCTTCCTGGTTATTTAAATTTGGGAGATTTTACAATAAATGTGCTAAAAGTATCCATGGATATTATTTTTTTAAAAAATATACCTATGCCATCAGTTTTGGTGATAACGAAAACCAAAGTTTTCCTCATGATTTTTCCAAGTGAATATGCTTAATTTAAGTTACGAGTTATAGCTAGGTCGAGTTATTGATGAGTGTAGATTTTTTTTTTTAAAAAAAGAATAAAAAGACCGTACAAATTAAATATAATTTCATATCATATTTTGCTCGCTTAAAAATTAATAAGGATACTTCTGAAGAGATATCAACAAAGTTGAGTGACCTTCTCATTACAAAAGTAGAAAAACACGACTTTAGATAATTATTAATAACTGAGTCACCGTTATATCATAAAAATGAGACAATCTACTATTAACGACATTATATTATATTATTTCATTTTCCTATACGGTAAATTTAATTTCCAAAACCTCCCCACCCCTCCTCCAACCCTTTATATGTTTCCCTCTAATTTTGAAACCCTTTGCGAAATTTCATATTCTCAAAATCTCCCAATTCTTTGAAACTACCGGCTAGGTTGTACCTAAAGGACAACATATATGCAAGGTGTCACAGAGACTCAGACTTGCAGTTATTCATGGAACATGCACATTCAAATAGTTCAGATCAGATTGTCATTAGGATCGAGGTAAGGGGCTAATGTGGGTATATAATGATTTTTTGTGTTCGTTAAGATTTGGAGAGATCGTTGATGTTCGTACTTGTTAGATTTGTAGAGGTCTGGTTAGGTTATTGCTTTTGTGTTTATATTGTCTTATTACAGGGAGACAAGGCATTGTACTTGCGATTCACCCAGCCCTTTGCGTTCAGTATTAATACTTTATTTTCAGTTTCTGTATACCTTACATGATCGGTGCATTATTTTGTTCTGAATCTCCTTGCCGAGGTGAGCTACATTCATGCCTGCATGTCTTGAGTGGCAACCAGACAAGCATGTCCAGTAGCATAGCTTCCTATCCAACTGATTGGTTCAGTAATTTTTTACGAGGTGTTTCAAAGTTGTAGAGTTTTGTTTATTTTATTATTTATAGATTTTAGGTATGCTAGGGCCTTATCCCATCAAAATTTTATATTCATAGAGGTTTGTAGACTAGCGTATTGGGTTGTATAGCTATGGTTTTTACCATGTTGGCCTTGCTTTATGGTTGGGTGATGTTTAATAACATGTTGACTTATGATTAGTCACATACCTGTTTTCAGCTTCTCTATAGAGAACATGGTGGCTTTGATGGCCCACATAGAGTTTTTGCTTGGCATCGATGGCAAATCATGCTTCTAAGCTAGCTGGTTAAGGCTTTACATAAACTGTTAGGAGTAGTTCTTTTCTTTGTAGAGATGTGGAATGGGGCCCTTGCGCGGCTACCAATGCTCTATTAGAAAGTGGTTAACAAGGTCGGCTTAGGCCTAATTTTTGGCATTAGGTGATAGTTGTGGCCCTCATGTTTGGGGTATGAAAACTAGCATCACGCACAAGAAAGTTTATCTAAATTCTAACAGACTCCACTCTAGTGCTCGAGATTTGTTTGAAAACTCGTGCACATACTCAAACTATATTACCCCACAAGATTGATCACTCCAAACTCAATGGAGATACAAAAAATTGTCAATGGAGGTCGTCTTAACAAAAAGTGGGTCGCATACCCAAGGCTCTATTGAAGACAAAAGCGACAAGGTTGTTTGAAATGAGTTGGAATCATGGGACCCAAACGTAATGTTCTACTAGACAAAAATCAATGTTCAGGAGCTAACAGAAACACCGAAATTGCATTCTGAGACTATTTATCTACACTTGACCAAAGTTAACTGTGCAAGTTTTAAAAGCTCAAAAATACAAAAACTCGCAAAAAAATGAACAATCAGGTGACCAACTGTTAGTCTTGTAAGTCATAAATGACTTGGGGTCACAATGAAAAATCCTTAAATGTAAAAATATATCAAACAACAAAGAAAATAACCTAGTGGATAGTTACAATATCAAGGTATTTGAGTGTTTCTATTGTATATATGTATATATAAAATTTATTATGTACCAATGTCATAAAGTAATAGTTGGTGATATAACAAAACCAATAAAGAAATAAGATTTTATAGCAGAATTCTTTTTTTTATCATGGAAAATATCTTGCAAGATTTCAGTATCACTGATTAGCAAAGATTGGGATATAAGTTAGTGTAATTTATTCAAAAAAAAATTTCTACAGAATATATTGCAGGAAAATTAATTCAGTAAATTGAATATTAAATTTGTATTTCGAGTCACTCTTGAGAAAATATTAATCTAGCAGCTTTCACAACCTGAAAAGTCAAATTCATGATGACACACAACCCGAGAACCCTAAATTGTTTTTAGCCAAAAGAAAAACATATATGAAATCCAATGAAAAACAATAAAGAAGTTTCCAAATCATGGTAGCATAAGTATAAAGAGCATCTAATACATTTATAGATTCTAAAAATATGTTATGTCTTTGAAAGGAACTTAAAGAATATAAATGCTAGATTGAGACCAACGTTGATCCAAAAATTAGGATCTACATCATAAAGGATAAAGATGTGTGGGGGGGGGGGGATGCAATACATTTTTACTCAGTAGGTTAGACTTATGAAGTATAGCCAACTAAGAAGCCTTAAAAAATAAACTACGCAAAACTTTCACCTGCACGCACAATGTTCCACCCCGACATCAGTGCCGCCAATTGTATAATAACGGCGCGAATAAAGTAAACACACCAAGGAACAAATAATACTCAAGTCAATGTATAAGCAAGCTATACCACATACAAAAAGTAGGAAAATGACATGCAATTAGATGATGGAATGATGTTGTGGAACAAGGTGAAAGTCAAGTGGGGGTGGGGGTGAATTAAATTTCTTAAGTGGACTTTATGTGTAAGAAAGTTGGCTCACTGCAGATTAATATAACATTATAAGGTAAAAGTATATACAATAAGTAAAAATAATTAGAGAGTTTATATACTTGTTTGGAACACTGATGTGGTGACTATTTTCAGTCTACTTGGGTTTTTGAGCACTTGGGTTTTACAAAGAGTTACGACTAAGAGCCTTGAATGATATGAAAATCAGATCTTCTACTTTGACATAATCTCCACTTGTATAACCTACACTCAAATCTTTCTTTTTCTTTTCTTGTTTCAATTGTGTACCGAAAAGAATACAATGTTTCTATGAAAGATAAAAAAAGACAATAGTACAAATTCAAGGGAGGTACATAATGAACATCAGAGGCTAGGAGAAGATTATGTATTGTTTGAGGATGACTCATTTTATGGAATAACCCATGGATATTTTAAATAAAGAATCTGAGTTGAGTCATTTATTTTGTTCGATTGATTTATATTTAGATATGTGAATGGGAAAATCGAACCATTCCTTCTTGTAATATTGATTCTTTTCCTTTTCCTGAAGATCTTTGTGTAATCTTATTACATTTCTGATTTGATTTTCGATGTTCTAGAATCCTAGTCTGACGGTAGGATTGTTGTGACCATGATTTTGTATCCCTTGAATGGAAGCTTTATTTTGTTGTATTGCTTCAGTAAGTGCATATTAGTTTCTTCCTTTCTTATAGTACATTGATGTTCTTTCTTTTTTAATTATCTTCATGCAATTTATCAACATATGGGATAGTTATTTCCATATAAAAAATAATCAATATATGAGGCTATCATTTTCCCTTTTTTTGATAATGACAAATAATTCACAATTTAGCATAAACTCTAAAGAGATAATGAAACTTCCTTGATATGTGTCTATAGGAGTTTTCCAAGAGAATTATATAGCTCCCACTAGTTGTAGGTTGAATGATTCCTCTATCTTTCTTGTGTCTTGTCTAAGAAATTGTTTGGACATGTTCTCTGTCTTTGGCATAATAAAGAGAGAGAGAGAGTAGAAAAATATTAAAATTAATTAGAACAATCAGTAACACATAAAAACCAGATTAGTAGGAAGGCAGAGTACCTTAAATATACAACCCAAAAAAATAAAAAGGGGACAGACTCCATAGCAATATTGTTCTAGAGTAGCAAAAGGATAGGCAAAGAGAGGAGCTCTATTAATCACCAGAATGTATTTCAGGGTGTTGATAATCTTTCCACATAATGAATTATAGGATCTTTCAACACTTTTAGAGAGGTTGGGTAAATATCTGGACAGAAATGACAAGTTTAGTGTTAGAGCAGCTAACTCTACCTTTAAGTGAGTCAACTTGCTTGATTTACAAGTTGACCATGGAGATGCCTTCCTTTTTTATACCAATCATTGCGGTAAGATACTTTTCAACATCTGTACTAGTGTCCTTCTGAATGTGAAAGTGCTTTTCAACCACATCTTGGAATTCTCCAGTCCCCATCCCACAAGAAGAATGTGAGTTTTGAGTTCATCTATGTCTTGTAGCAATAGAGCAGTTGACTCTACAAATATTTTAGTAGTGTTGAAAGTCTCAGCCTTCGCGTTGACATAATCTTTTTAACCCATTTGGTACCCACTTGAAAATATCCCATACTTGAGAAATTACGAGAATCATAAGGGGTATTGATCTCAACAAGTGCGAACATGGAGAGGTCAACCAGTCGATCCACCAAAATTCAAGAGATGAGAAATTTATATGGAAGAATCACGAAGTATTGGAGTCCTCAAACAATTCTTGGATAGTACTCTTTGACCCAGGTCTCCTAGGTAATGCAATATTATATAAGAAGACAATAGAGCATAAATACATCCCTAGTAGAGATGCTACTTAGAGAACCTTTTCTGGGAGAAGATTGGTGGCAATGATGTGCACCAAAATGTGATGTTCAAATTATAGGGACAATGGACCAACGTAAAATTAGACAACACCAGGTTCATCCACGACTATTTTAGAACCTTATAGGGACACCTCAAGTTCATCAGGCCGACACGATTCATGTAATGAATTACACTAGAGAACTTGGTACTAAAAACATCCTCGAACAACAGATCATTAACAATAATACAAATACTAATACAAGAGTTTTCGACTCACCACTTCCACTAGAAGTGCACAGAATTGCATAAAACAAATGAACAACCTCTTGAAACAAATCAAAACCACATATACCAAACAATTAGAGAGCTTTGAGAAACAAGCTTACCAAATAGTGGGAATCCCGTAACTAACTTAGATTGATTACCCTGTCAGGAACAATGGGTCGAGGCTTGAAGTTTTAATACTTGTTTTTCTTTTAATCTCCCCAAACCTTTGCATGTCTACATGTGAGAGAGATACAGAGATATTAGGGGGAGGTTTCTTCAGATTCTTCTTCTTTTTTCACAGAGGAGGCCTTCCTTTTGAATGAAGGAGAAGGAGATACTAAAGAGTTGTCTGAAGAATCGAAGGAAGACATAATGTTTATTTCAAGGGAGACCGAAGTGTTATGATTGGAGTTTTTTAGAGAAGCCACCGAGTGATAAGCTGTAAAAGAGTGATAAGATGAAAAAGAATGGGTTTTATGGACAAGAGGGACGGACGGAGCAGAATAATTATTACGGAAGCAGAAAGCGAGAGGATAGGAATTTAAAACAACATAGAAAAGGAAAAAACATAAAAAGAAAAGGTAAGTAAATCACCTTAATGAATAGAAGTCATACTGAGACAATCTTTGAGAAAAGAAAATCTTTTGTCAAGTATTGTTTTGTAAAAACATCATCCAATTAATTTTTGAAATCAAAAAATTCTAAAGAAAAATCACTATTTTCAACGTGATCACAAATAAAATGATGCTTAATATCAATTTGATTAGTCGTAGAATGATGCATGTTATATTTTTATAAACTAATAGTGTTGGTATTAATAAAAAAAAAGGACATTCACACGAAAGATCATAATCAAGTAATTGATTAGTCATCCATAATAATTGAGTACAACCACTTTCCACAGCTAGACATTACAATTATGTGGTAGATAAGGAAACCAATGTTTGGGAAGTACTAGTGGTTCTCCTTTTATCATTATTGTCACTTAAAAAACCAGCATCTAAGTAGCACACTAACAAAAATGACCATTAGCGGCATTTAATTCTTAATTTCCGCCAAATATATATTTTTAGCGAAAATTTTCACACTTTCTATATGTCTCTAAAGCCTTTAGCGACATTGGTTCTAATGACACTTAACTAATATCGGTAAATACGTTAGCACTCTTTATCAGTGTCAATATTTAATGATGCTAAAAATTATTTTTGTTGTAGTGGTAAATCAATGTTGGAGGAGTGAGGTTACAATAATTTCGAATCTGTAGGTTCGATGAGATAGTGTAACAACTAAGACTTCTAGAATGGGCTAAAAACGGAATTTTGGGCAAGTCCACAAATACAAAATGGACCATGGACTCTTCACGACATCCTTAATAGTCGGTGTATGGGACCACAGTCTGTTAAGGATGTCCTAGAGTTCACACCTCATGGGCTAAGATTATGCTTAAGGTAGCATCTCCAAGGCCTATCGCAAGTGAAGGACTAAGATTATGCTTAAGAAGGCATCTCCTAGAGCCCAACACAATTAAGGGTCTAAGATTTTGCTTGTGGAAGCATATTTTAGAGATCAAACTTAATGAACTAAGATTATTCTTGTGGGAGCATCCCCTATAGTTCAACCTTAGTGAACTAAGACAATGCTTTAAGTAGTATCTCTTAGAGTTCAATCTCGATGAATTAAGATGTACTTAATGTAGTATATCCTAGAGTTCAAAATGTTTAGGAACTAGCATAGGCTTTTTAAAGTTCCTCATAGTGTTCAAGAGTGTAAATTGACTTAGACATTTTTAAGGTAGTATCTCATAGGGTCCATGATAATAATGAACCTAGGCGTGCTAAATGAAGTATTTAATAGGGTTCAATCTAATAATGAACTAATATGTGCTTAATGGAGTACCTCATAGTGTTGCAAATGCTAAAGAGAGGAACTAGGTTCCAACCCTAGGAACATGAGTATGATGACCTGAGGAAGTACTTAGCATGAGTGGTAGTATGGGATTTACTCATGCATTTCAAAAGTATGACTCAAGTTTACCTTATGAGTCTTGTCTTACATGAGTTATGCTTGATGGATTGTTTCTATAGTTTCCTTCCAAGATATGATTGACTAAAGGTGATTGTTCCCTTGTAACATGAAGTAAGATAATAATGTTACTAAATGAGGGAAATATGACTAGGATGACTTCAAGTTTATGCTTAGAGTGAAGGGTATGATGTGATGCATTTCATAAATTGCATAAGTGTGCTTTGAGATTACTTAGAAGTATGGTTCCTTTATGGTATAAGAGATTTAATACTTGACCATGAAGATAGGCTATGATTAAGATGACCAAAAAGGAATACTTATCTTGGATGATATTATGGGATTCTATTGTTGCCTTGCACAAGTGTACTTCGAGGTTACTGTAGAATAATTCTTTTATGCTATGAATGTGTAAGAGTTAGAAAGTATTATGATGCTTATGATTGGAGACTTTACTTATGGTTATGATATTGTCTCTTATGCTTATAGTTGTTGTTTCATAAAGTATATTCTATCCTCATTAACTATGTTTAGTGAATGACTTATGACTATATGATGCTTATGTTGGAGGTTAGGATATGGTTAGATTATTATCTTTTAAATGCTCTTATGTTGTTATGCTAGCTATCATACTTGGTATATTTTGTACTTACGCATACTTTGCCTACATTCTAATTAAATATAGGATTTGGTGATTGAGTTCCTTTGGATGCTAGGTTTTTATGTGGAAACAAGACTTGAAGAATTAGCAAGTCCTCATAGCTTCGATGAAACCCCATCATTACCTTTATGTCTCCTATTTCATGCTTTTGAGACTATTATATGGGTTCTTTCCCAAGATTTCATTCGAAAGTGGTATTAGCTGGGTTGAGACGAAGTATAGAAGACTTCCACTTGATTTTATGAGAATAACTTCAATTGTAAAAAGTTTTAAATTTTCTGTATTTTAAATTATCCTATGTTCATGATAAAGCTAAGGTCTTGTATGAGACCCCTTAAGGATCATGTAAGCCATGTTAAATCTTGGGTGTACCCCTGGGTTATGACAAGATGGTAATCTGAGCACAAGGTTTAGAATAGTTCTAGGATTTTATCAGACCACATATAGTAGAGTTGTTCATAAATGTGAATCATCCAACATTTATCAATAGGAGGTTATTTGATGGTTAGGAAATCTCACCTCTTCATGCTTTAATTCGTGCCATAAAGTTTGGCTTTAGTAGGCTCTTATTTTAATTCATGCCTATTGTTTTTAGGCTTGGCTTATACATGGTCAAATGTTTGGAGAGAAGAGGAAGGAAATGAGGAGCAAGATGTTCCTCTCCAAGGTCCTCAAGTTCCTCAAGCCTCTAATTAGTGGGGGGGGGGGACTATAACAAATGTTTAGATAAGGTCAACTCTCCAAAGATCGACTCAAGCTATGACAACTCAAGCTTAATCCGTGACAACTGAAGCCCAAGCTATGGTGACTCAATCCAATAGGAATGTTTGGCCCTGTGTGAACCTTAATATGAATACCATGGATTCAAGGCTGAGAGACTTCACAAGAATGAGCCTTTTTATGTTCTTTATTTTTAAAGTGAATGAAGATCCTCAAAGAGTTTGTAGAAGAGGTCTACAAGATAATTGATTCCATGGGGGGGGGGACTTATATAGAAAAAGCATAGCTAGACTCTTACTAATTTAAGGGTGTGCCTTAAGTATGGTATACTCAATTTAAGAGGAATAGACAACTTCTGGTGGGTCCCATAGATTGGGAGGTGTTCAAGAAAATGTTTCATGATAGGTTCATTCCCCAAGAGATGAAGGAAGTTAAGGTAGAATAATTTATCAACCTTTTCAAGGAGGTATGTGTGTTCAATAATATTCTCTAAAGTTAACTAAGTTGTCCTAGTATACTCTGTCTTTGGTGGTGGATTCTAGGGATGAGATGAATAGGTTTGTGATGGGCGTATCTAAATTGCTAAGGAAAGAATGTCATCAGAAATGCTTCATGATAACATGTATATATCTATTCTTATGGTGTATGCTTAACAAAAGGAGGATGAGATTCTGCAAGACAAGAATAGGCCTCAAAGAGGGAGTAATAGTGAACCCATGTTGTTCAAGCCTGCTTGCTCCATGGGTGGAAGAAAACATTATGGTGAGTCTCTGACCGGAAGTGGGGGGTGTTATGGTTTTAGTGATGAAGGTCACAAGAAGAAAGATTGTCCAATACTTAGGGATAAAGGGAGGGAGACCAATAAATCTTCTTTTAGGGGTCGAATCCCAATGCTCCAAAGTAAGCATAGGTTTTAGGTTCTCGAAACGAGTGGTATCAAGAGTGACCTTCTTATGTGGATACCTGTACGTTTTCAAACTTTATTTTGATTTCGATATTGTTTGGTATTTTGTGGCTTGATATGCTAGACATTGAATTTGTCTTTAGTATGAACGATGTTTAGAAGAGTTTTTGTTAGCTTACTCCCAATGGGGAGATATTATGCCTATTTAGCAAGGTTATTCTGTGCTTATATGTTGCCGTGATTTCCTTATATGCATGTCCATGAAAAATGCTTATGTCATATTAGAAATTACTAGTATGCATTTTTTTTCCTCATGTAGTTAATTTGAGTTGATTTACATATAGACTTCATGAGATGAATTATGAGCATTCCTTAGTTTTTTGAATGGAAATATTCCTCCTTGAATAAATGCTTTTTGAGAGTGAATTGCATTTAGAATCCATGAGTGTGTGTTGATCATGTTTTATCTAGGAGATGTTAGATCCTCCTTGAAAATGAGTAGATATAGAATTTCATGGATTTTAAGTTCGTAGAACTAGTTTCTACTCCCTTGTGTTGCATTCAATGTGTTCTGTTCACCTTGGAATAGAAGTTTCTTCCTTGGTTGCGTGCATTTAGATGTAGTGCATGCATGATGGGCTGTTATCTTAGAATTTTGACTTAGTGTTTAGAATCGTAATTCGAGGACGAATGATCTCAAGGGGGATAAATTGTAATGCCCCGGAAACTAGTAAGTTGAAGTAGTGAGTTCTAGAGCTTTTAGTAAGAATTTTTTAGTTTGGTTTTGTGGATTAGAAAATCTCAATACATGACTCTCATACTTAAAATGGGAGTTTAAGGGTAAGGGCGTCAAGGTAAGACCCCCAAAACCTTAAGGGGACTTTGAGTAGGACCCTTAAGACATCCCAAAAAGCTGTCAAATTTGTAGCCACCCATGCTTGGAAACTACCGGCCGTAGGTTGACCCACACGTCGTGAGTTAGGGACGGTGGTCAAGGCCTGTGAAGGCCTGCAATTATTTAGCTGCATACCTCACTTATGGAGTTCATCACGCTCAGTAGCGCAACTTATGGTCCATGGGTGGAGCGGCATAGGTCCAAGCAGATTTTAAGATTTATTTTTATTTAGTGGTTTGGGGTTAAGTTAGTAATTAATTAGTAGTTAAGGGTCCTTTAGTTAGTTATTTAACCAGCTATATAAGATTAATAAGACCATAAAATAAGGCATTACCTCATTCATCTGAGAACCCACTTCCTCTCAAGAAAATTTTCCCTCCAAAAGGAAATAAGAAGAAGAAGAAGAAGAAGAAGAAGAAGAAGAAGAAGAAAAGATAGAGGACTAATTACCTTCATTGATGAGAGCTTGATTAGGGCTTTGAATTGAGGTATGTTTATATTATATCTATGGTTTATTCCCCCATATATCCCCCTTAGTCCCCCCTCCCCAATTGTGAAGTAAAAAAAAACTCAATCTAGCTAAGGATTCCTTCTACATTGTGGGTATGGTTTAGTTATAATTTCAATCTAGTGGATAATACATAATTATGATTGTGTTGGATTTGAATTATAATATTATGATGAATTCATGTGATTTCTTTTGTTAATCCTGTTCTATTTGATGAATGTGATATTTTGTGGGTATATTCCATTAGAGGTGAATTTGAAGTTCATAGGTGATCTTCTTGAATCAATGCCACGTGTAGTAATTGTTCAGGGTTAGGAATATACAATAGTGAATTGAACTAAATCTTCTTGAATATGATTGATCTTGACTTACAAATTTGAAATCAAACTTTTAAGATAAATTTTGACTAGAATCACCTAATAATGAGGATTGTGATTGAATACCTTGTAATCTAGGTTCATAAGATGTTCTCATGTTATAGAGTTATTGAGAATGAAGACTCATAGTGGTGCATGTTGATCACTAGGGCTGTAGAGTGAATATAATATGATTAAATATAGATGCTAAGGCTTGAGAGTAAAATATAAATGTGAATACACGACCAACGAATAGAATTGTAATTTAAAGATCTTTACCTACCTAATTCACCTCTTGAATCCTAGAAGGTAGGGAGTGATAGAATCATTTAAGTCATGATGATATCCTTATCTAATGTAGAATTCTAGAAATGATGTTAGTCATAAATAGAAACTTAACATGAAAGGCTTCTCACATAGCAATAGTTCTAGGGTTGAAGGGTTCCTCTTACCTAATTGAACCTAAGGCAATAAAGCCTTCATACCTAAGTCATGGATGGTCATAATGGATAATACGTGGTCTGAAAGAGGTATTAGCATGGATTGGTGGTCAATAACATCTTTCCATAAACTTGAGTCAAAGTAAAGACTTAATGATTATCTTATGGCATTAAGGCCTAGCACCAAGATGATACTGAAATGAGATGAAGTTTAGAACATAGTTGAGTTTGGGATTTCATAGAGCTTCCCACCTAGTTAATTTTGGTATTCCGACATGGGATCTCTCACCTAAAAGAGTCCATATTTCCCAAAATTTGTCTCATGAGATTGAAGCCTTAACATAGTTGATCTTTGGGTTTCTAGTATAAATCTCTGTATTCCATAGGTACGTGCCCCATTGTAAAGTTATCTAGTGGATCCAACAAAGCTAACAAATTGGTTCTACCTTAGACAAGTGGACAAACCCTTTATGATGTAGGTAATACCATGAGAGAATGATCTCTTACATGTTCTCAAGTTAGTTAAGGTTGTATACCAATTAAAAAAGATTAGTGATGAACTAATATTTTGGTGAATGTAGTGTCTCCTAGATTTCAAATATTAGTGAACAAAGATTGTGCTCAAGGTAGTATCACCTAGAATTCACACATCGTAGTATAATATTATGCTAAAGGTTGCATCTCGTAGAGTCCAACACAGTTAATTGTCTAACATTATGCTTGAGAAAGCCTCTGTTAGAGCTCATCTCAAGTAAAGGACTAAGATTAAGCTTGAAATGGCATCTACTAGTTCAATACAATAAATGGTCTAAGATTGTGCTTGAAGAAGCATCTCCTAGAGATTAAACTTAATAAACTAAGATTGTGCTTGTAGAAGAATCTCTTAGATTTCAACCTTAGTGAACTAATACTATGTTGTAAGTATCATCTCCTAGAGTTCAAGCTTGATGAACTAAGACGTATTTAATGTAGTATGTCCTAGTGTCCGAAATCATGAGGAACTAACATAGGCTTAGTGAAGTGTCTCGTAGTGTTAAAAAGTAAGAATGGACTTAGACATTCTTAAGGTAGTATCTCATAGGGTCCATGATAATAATGAACCTAGGCATGCTAAATGAAGTATCTCATAGGGTTCAATCTGATAATAAACTAAAATGTGCTTAAGGGAATACCTCATAGTGTTCCAAGGTCTAAAGAGTGGAACTAGGTTCCAAACCAAGGGACATGAGTATGATGACCTAAATAAGTAATTATTATGGGTGGTAGTATAGAATGCTACTCATGCATTGCACAAGTATGACTTACAGTTGCCTTAGTCTTACATAAGTTATTCCTGATGGATTCTTGCTATAATTGCAATCTTAGATATGATTGACTAAATGTGATGTTTCACTTCTCTATACGAATTAAGCTAATAATGAGACCAAAGGAGGGAAATATGACTAGGATGACTTCAAGGTTATGCTTAGTTTGAAGGGTAGTATGGGATGTCTTTCATACATTGTGAAAGTGTCCTTTGAGGTTACTTAGGAGTATGAGTCCCTTATGGTATAAAGGATTTAAAACATGACCATACATATTGGCTATGATTAAGATGACTATAAAGGTATACTTAGCGTGGATGGTATTAAAGGATGCTATTCTTGCCTTGCACAAGTGTACTTTCAGGTTACGTGAGAATAGTTCTTTTATGCTATGAATGTCTAAGACTTAGTAAGGCTTATGTTGCTTATAATTAGAGACGTTACTTACGCTTATAATATTGTCTCTTGTGCTTATTGTTGGTATTTCATGAAGTATCTCTTATGCTCATTAACTATGTCTTATGATTAATTATGACTATATGATGCTTATGTTGGAGGCTATGTTTGACTATCTTATTTTCTCTTATGCTTATGTCTTATGTGACTAACAATTTTGACATGCTCATATGTTGTTATGCTAGCTATCATTCTTGTCACATTTTGTACTAACACATACTTCGCCTATATTTTAATCAAATGTAAGGTTTAGAGATTGAGTTCATTTCGAGGATAGGTTTCTATGAATAAATAAGATTTTAAGAATTGGGAGTCCTCATAGCTTCAAGGATAAACCCATCATTACATTTATGTCTTTTATTTCATGTTTTTTATTCTATTGTATGGGCTGTGTACCAAGAGTTCATTCTAAAGTTGTATTAGATGGTTTTAGAAAAAATATAGAAAGACTTCCTCTTGATTTTATGAAAATAACTTCTATTGGAAAAGTTTTAAATTTTCTGCATTATCAACTATATTATGTTAATGATATGCTAAGAGCTTGTATGAGACCTCTTCGGGTTCAAGTACTCCATGTTACATCTATGGTGTACCTCTAGGCCATGACATAGGAAGATTAGTTAGAAATCATGCTTTATGTAACACCTCAGAAACCAAACTTAGAAAATTTAAAATAGCAACAACCTGAACCAGTGAACCATAACACGATTTATGAACCATGATAGGGTCCATGGTCTGTTGACAGGCCTGTGAACTCATCCCCTTCCAACATATATGGACTGCCTTTCTCCCAAATGAGGACCACGGGGACCTTCATGGTCCGTAGTCCTAACGAGGGTAGTGTGAGCATCCATGAAGCCTAGCCAGTAGACCACTAGACTTGAGCCATCAAACAACTAACCTAAGTGAGGATCACGGGGATCTTCACAATCCATGGTCCTCCACATGGTCCGTGGTAAGTCTCATGGACCGGACTCCTAGAAACCAATAGCTATTGTCCAAGGACTACGACCAGACCCACGGTCCATGGTCCTTGCGATGGACGGTCATGGTGTCTCTGGTCAGCTCTTGTCAGATTGTAAGTGGGGTTATTTTGGTGTGATCCCCTATGGATTGGATACATATACTACATTGTTTAATCCGTAAACTATGTAATTTTAGTCAGTATCACCCTAGTAAACTAATTAGAACCTAAACTATCAATTATTCACTAAAGTCAAACAAAACATAAAGAAAGTTAGAAGATAATAATCGTGCAAACTTAGTCTAAGAAAGCAATATGATTTCATTAGTTTAGCCCCAAAATTGAAAGATTTCTCCATGGAATTCCTCACCATTTATGTGGGATCTCACTTGTGGGTTTCTTTAACCTATTAGGTCCCTAGATTTCAGTTAGAATCTTGATTCCCTTAATATTATCTACACTTAGGGTTGCATGAATGTTAGAAGTTGTTGGGTTTTAGTTATTACTATAAACCAAGTCAGATTGTCATGAATTTTTTGTGTAGATTCTTTTAAAAATTCAACACCCTAGATATGTAGAACTTTTAGTTCATGAATCACACATGTTAGGTCATTAATTTTAGAAATATGCATGCATGCCTCGGTTTTTGAATGTTCATCATCAGTATATTAATGTTTCATTCTAAGTTTGCATGCCAGTGTTTTAAGATATCACGTATTACAACATTTCAGTCATAAAATGTTGATTACTTAATCTATTGGGAAAAGCATAATACCGAGTGGACTAAGTTCAGTCATACTCAAGTCCCAGAACTATGTGCCCCCATAGGTTCTATGTCCCATCTGTGGGCATCATTTTAGTGATCGCACCAACATGCCTCTATACGTCCCGAAAGAATATTGGGTCCTCTCGATGATGCGTATACATCAGAATCCATAATTATCTCATGTGATTTTATGTTGGTTATTAGTAGCTCCCCTACAGTTCACTTTGATTTTGTTGAATTAACCATGTTATTAATATAGTTCAGTAGTGAGTCTCAATATGTTATAAACTAGATCATTGTATTCAGTTTAGCCATTTTTCAGTATCTTTAGTGTCCTCATCATGTTAGGATTACATCATTACTTTATTGGTTAATCATTTCGGTTATTGTTCAACTTTAGTATATCCTACATGCATACTTTGCGCTACATCTTCTCATAATGTAGGTGCAGGTCCTCAACAGTCATATCACGCATATATTGTATCCCAATCTTCAGTTCAGTAACATCAGTGGTGAGTCCTCGTTCTACGAGGACTAGTGACATGATTACCTATCTTATTTTTAGATTTAGTTTCAGTTTTGCTAAATTTATCTGGGACACGTCCCAACCTTTCTAGTTAGTATATGCTATATTTTAAACGTAGTTAGTTTTAACTTTAGTGTTAGACTTTGACTTTTCATTTGTATTCAAACTCTCAGTTTTTCTTATATCTAGATCTATTATATCACTAATCCCTATCATTTTAGATTATCATATGATTTAGCTTCCTCACATTGTTTATTGATTCAATTTACTTTAGTATGTTTATGATAGTCATTAGGGTTAGCTTTTCGTGATCCTATGTCCCGTGTCCACATCCAGGGGGTAACCTCGAGATGTCACAAACTTTGTATTAGAGCACTAAGATTAATAGTCTTGGGATATTTGAGAAGCCGCACTAAGTAGATTCCTTCTCATGGTTGTGAAGTACACCATATCCAATGAGAAAGAGGCTGCGAAGTGTTCTAGGAAAACTTCAATTTCTTTGTTACTCTTATCATGCATA
Source organism: Solanum habrochaites (assembly GCA_027704765.1). Taxonomy (NCBI): domain Eukaryota; kingdom Viridiplantae; phylum Streptophyta; class Magnoliopsida; order Solanales; family Solanaceae; genus Solanum; species Solanum habrochaites. The sequence continues at coordinate 32,271,176 of JAKWJA010002498.1, read as the reverse complement.
AAGTATGATATGATTCCTTGTGCTAATACTTCGTTATCTACTTTAAAATCATGCCTTCTCGTAGAGTTTATGCAATAAATGTGAGTGCCAGAATGCAAACACAACTCCTTCAGTCCCAAATCAGGAAGTTTCAAATGCTAAATTTTGGAACGCTATCTTCGTGGAAGGATTTTCATCCATAGCCTATCCATTGACAAAATTGACTCTGAAAAAAGTCAAATTTCAGTTGTCAGATAATTGTGAGAAAAACCTTGTAGAACTGAAAACTATGTTGACTACAACTTATGTTTTGACCCTACTAGAGGGGTCGGACTTTATGTTATGTATTATGATGCATTTGTAGTTGTCATAGTTTGTGTGTTGATGTAGGGAAGTAAGGTTACAACATATGCTTCTTGAAAGCTTAAAGTACGTAAGAAAGGGATTAGACTCATGACCTCGAGCTAGCAACATCTGTTTTTGCACTTATGATTTTGAGATATTACTTATATGGTGTCCATGTAGATGTGTTCACATACCATAAGAGTCTTCAGTATGTTTTCACCTAGAAAGATTTATATCTTCACTAGAGGAGATGGCCTTAGTTCCTCAAGGATTATAAAATGAGTGTGGATTACCATCCGAGTATGTCCGATGTAGTAGTAGAGGCTCTTAGCAGACTATCTATGGGTAGTTTAGCACACATGGAGGAACAATGAAACATACTTGCTCACTTAGGAGTTCATCTTATGAGCATATCATATGGTGGTGTAACAGTTAAAAATAGGTCAAAATCTTCATTGGTAGTGGACATTAAAGAAAAGAAAGACAGTGATTCGATATTACTTGAACTAAAGGGTGTAGTCCATCAACAGAGATTTGAGGTTTTATCCCAAGGGTGAGATGGTGTGCTCTGCTATTAGGTTCGATTATGTGTTCCTAAGGATGGTGAGATGAGACAATAGATTCTTGCAGAAGCGTATAATTCCAAATATTTTATTCATCCAGGTGCCACTAAGATGTTCCATAACCTACGGGAAGTCTTTTGGTGGATTTTCATGAAAAAGATATCGTATATTTTGTGGATAAGTTCCCTAATTATCAATAAGACAAGGTAGAAATCAGAAACTAGAAGGTATGAATCAAGAGATCAACATTCCTACTTGGAAGTGGAAAGTGATCAACATAGACTTCATCACAGGTTTGCCTAATACTTGCAGAAACCATGAATTTATTTGTGTGATTGTTGATAGAGTTATTAAATTTGCACGCTTTTTGGTTGTCAAGATTACAGATTCAGCAGAGGACTACGCCAAACTTTACATTATTTAGATAGTCAGGTTATATGGGGTTCCTTGATCTATTATCTCATATAGAGATCCTCAGTCTCTCATTTCTTGAAGTTATTTTAAAAAGGTCTTAGTACTCTGTTTAATTTTAGCAAAGCATTTAATCCGCAGATGGGTAATTAGGCAAAGCGTATCACTCATATCTTAGAGGACATGTTGATATCTTGAGTGATCGATTTCAAATGTAGTTGGGATGATCACCTTCCTCTTATAGAGTTCACCAACAATAATATTTATCATTCTAGCATAAAAATTGCCACTTATGAGTCATTGCATGGGTGCAGATGCAAATCTCTAGTTGATTGGTTTAAACTAGGCAAAGTAGCCTTGATAGGGCCAGATTTGGTTCAGAATGCTATGGAGAAAATGCAACTCTTTAGTGGTAACCTTAAGACAACCCATAATTTCTAGAAATTTATGCAAATATAAGGTTAAGGGAAACAGAGTTCCAAGTTGATGATTGTGTTTTCCTGAAAGTGTCGCCTATGAAAGGGGTGATGAGATTAGGAAAAAAATAAAAGCTCAATCCTATATATGTAGGCCCTTACAAGATCTTGAAAGGGGTTTGTAAAGTGTCTTTTAAGTAAGAGTTTCTAACAGAACTAGCAGCAGTGCAACCAATTTTCCACATTCCATTGTTGAAGAAGTGGGTGGGTGATATATATCATCTTTTGTACCTGTAGAAAGTTTGGTCGTGAAGGATAGTCTCACTTATGAAGAGATACATATTGAAATCTTTGATCGTCAGGTTTAAAGGTTGAGAAACAAAGATGTTATTTTAGTCAAGGCATTGGGATGAGTCGGTCCATAGAGGAAGATACTTGGGAAGCAGAGGAAGCCATGAAGGTCAAGTATCCTCATATATTTCCTTTCGATTGTATTCAAGCTTGAGGTACTAGTTCCTCTTCAAATTTTCAGTCATTCATGCGACATTTAAGTCTTAGCATCATGTTCTTTCAGTTTGTAATTACAATTTTAGCATATTTGCAAGTTCTTGGAACTTACTTTAGTAAAAAATGAGTTGTAGTGTTTAGTGGTAGAATTTCTCTCCCTCCATTTTATCTTGTATAGACTTCATTCGATAATGAAAGTTCCCAAGCAGGAGATATTGTAACATCTCATAAACCAAACTCAAAAAATTACAGCAAAAACCACCTAAACTATTGAATCATTTTAGGTTTAATAAACCATGATAGGGTCCATGGTCTGTTGACTTGCCCATGGACTCACACTCTTCCAGCATCAGTGGAGTTCCCCTCGCCCAAGTGAGGACCACAGGGACCTTCACGGTCCGTGGTCCTCCATACAATATGTGGTAGGACTCGTAGACAAGACTCTCATCAACCAGTAGCTACTAGCCAAGTACCACAACTGGTTCAACGTCCGTGGTCCCTTTGATGGGCCGTCAGGGTGTCTGTGATCAACTCTCGTCATAATGTAATTGGGGTTATTTCACTATTCCCCTATGTTCTAGACTTGTAAACTACATGGTTTAACCCTTAAACTATGTAGTTTTGGTAAATTTTAGCCTAGAAAACTAATTAGAAGCTAACCTAATAAATTATTCACCTAAGTCAAGTAAAATTTAGCGAAAATTTAGAAGAGCATAGTCGAGCAGCCTTAGACCAAGAACACAACAGGTTTTCATCAGTTTCAGCCCTAAAATTGAAAGACTTCTCTGTGGAATTCATCACTAAGTAGGTAGGATTTCACTAGTGGGTTCCTTTCACCCATTAGGTCCCTAAATATCAGTCAGAATCTTGATTCTCTTAATATTATCTAGAACTAGGGTTTCTTGAATGTGTGAAGTTTTTGGGTTGATCAAAGTTAGATTATCAGGAATTCAATATCTTTTGTTGTAGATTCTTTCATAAATAAAGAACCCTAACTATTTAATTCATGCCAGCATTTTCAGCTATCTAGTATTACATTATTTCTGTCATAAAATGTTAATTAGTTAATCAATTGGGAGAAGCTTAATACCGAGTGGACTAGGGTCAGTCACTTTTAAGTCTCAGAAACTACGTGCCCCATAGGTTGTAAGTCCCATCTATGGGAATCTTTATTTTTATCACGCCCACATACCTCTATACCTCTTTAGGTATTTGGATCCTATCGATAAGACGTATACACCAAAATCCACATTTAGCTCATCTGGTTTTATGTCGTTTATTAGTAACTTCTTTACATTTTAGTAATATTGTATTGAATTAACCATGCTATAAGTATAGTTCAGTAATTAGTCTAAGCTTATTATAAACTTTGTCATTGTATTTAGTTTACCCATGTTCAGTATCTTCATTTTTCTCATCATTTTTAATTATATCACTTTTTATTACTTGTTCAGTTATGTTATTATTCAACTTTATTCTATCATGCTTGCTCAGTAACTTTTAAGTACCGACGCATATTCTACGCTACATCTTCTCATGATATAGTTTCAGGTCCTCGACAGTCAGATCACGCATCGATCAGTTCCGAATCTTCAGTTCAGCAACATTAGTGGTGAGTCCTCATTGTTTGAAGACTAGTGACATGATTATCTTTCTTGATTTTATCTTTAGTTTAGTTTTTCTATATCTAGCTGGGGTATGTCCTAACATTTCTAGTTAGTAGAGGCTATATTTCACACATAGTTAGTTTTAGATCTAGTGTTAGAGTTTGACTTTTCATTTGTATTCAAACTCTCATTTTTCTTACATTCAAATTTTGTATATGGGTATCCCTCATCATTTCAAATTATCATATTATTTAGCTTCCGCATAGTGTTTATTGATTTTGTTTACTTTAGTATGCTTATGATAAGCCAACAACATTAGTTTGGGTTCATTTGTGATCTTAGGTCTCGTGTCCGTGTCCAGGGGGTAGACTCAGGGTATGACACTTTATTAGTTGAATTCCATATCTTGTAGTATATTTATGTTGCATTTTAGACAACAAGTCATTATTTTGAGCTACTAATTATTTTAGTTTAATTTTAGCTATTTACATATTATTTTGGAGTAGTCTTAGCACCAAGTAGAACTAGGGTTCAACGTACCCTCTTAGCCCAACACTACGTGCCAACGTAGGTTCAGAAGTACTCTTTGTTGGGTATCAGTTTTAGTGATCATGCCACTGTCATGCCTCTAAATTCATGGCAAGGTATATTGACCTCTTGATGGGTGTATACATCGAACTCCACATTTAGCTCACATGGTTTGTGGCCGTTAATTTTAGCTCTCACATTCCTACTCTTGTTGCATTGACTATTTTATTAACATTTACTTTAGTATACAATTAAACATGTTGTCTATATGATTAGTACTTAATCATTACATCTAGTTCAATTTTCAGCTATCTTTTAGTATAGCCTATTTCCATATTCAGTCTATATTTTTCATTCTATATATCTATGCTTATATTGTACAACTTAGTGTCTATATCATATATGCTTAGTACATTCAAAGTACTCATATTTTGTGTTACATAGTTGTATGATGTAGGTTTAGGTGCTAAGCATCTAGATCGGGCTTAGTTCGATTTCCAACACATACTCATATTTTGAGGGTGTTTCTTTATGCTTTGTAAGTAAGCTAACTTTCAAACTTACATTATATTTTTCAGCTAACTGGATTTGTTATCCCAACAGCTCATTTGTAGCAGAGGCTTTCATAACTAGAGTTAATGTCTAGTGTTTTGAGATTATTTCCCCAGATATTTCGATACATTTTCATTTTGACTCCTCTAGTTTTGAGTCATTTATACTTATGCTTTTGCTTATCTTAGTTATATATTCAGTATGCTCATGATATGTCATACTCAGGGTTTGCGTGGGGTCAGTTGTGATCCTAGGGATTGTGTTACATCTAGGGGAAGCCTTGGAGTGTAACAAATTGTGAATGATTCGTTTTACTACATTAAGGTGAGATTCTATTGGAGTAGACTGAAAACGTGCAGACTTACACACGCTAACATAATGTACGGTTGGCATGTAGTTAAATAGTGTATAGATTCGACCATTCCTCAATACATTTTTTCATCAACATATTTTCCTAGTGCATCTGTCTCAAGGCATGTGGATGGACTCAGGGGAGTTCCATATGATTTTCTATTTTCTAGATCAAACTTATTTTTGAGTTCATTCGTGTATTTGGTTTTACTATAGAAGTTTCATTAGTTAACTGCTTAATTTACAAAACTAGAAAAAACATGAGCTCTCACATTAACATGATCTCAAATATCCCTTGATAAGATTAGTAAAACTCTCATACAGAGAGGGGTTAGATCTTCAATAAATAATACATTCGACATAAATTTGAACTATTAAAATGAAGGATCCAGATCGTAGGATAAATAGTTGGGTCAATTTTCCTTCTTTGAAAATTGTTATTGAGTAAATATTCCTTAATCTCTCATACCAAGCTTTTGGGGCTAGTTTGACACCATACAACACTTTTGAGAGTTTAAACATAATCAGCACAAAATGAATTTTCAAAACCAAGAGACTATTTACAAAAAATTCTTATCTCTTTTTACATCCATTTGAAACCCTTAAAGAATGCATAAGCTAACATAATTCGAATAAATTCTAACCTTGCTACCGGAGCAAAAGTTGCATCAAAATCAATACGTTTCTATTGGGAATATCCTTGAGCAACTAATCATGCCTTGTTATGAATTACCTTTCCTTCTTCACTGAGTTTCTTACGAAAGCCCTATTTGGTTTCGATTACTGAACAGTTTTTGGGACTTTTAATGAGGGTTCACAATTGGTTTATTTCGACTTGATCTAGTTAGACCATCATTGCTTGTATCAAAGATTAATATTTTATTATTTTATATAAACGTTTTTGTTCAATTGAAAGATGAGTGCTACTGAAGCTTATTTCTTCAATAATGCTCTGGTTTAACATGTCATCTGGTTTCCCTAAAATTTCTAGGATAGCTAGCATTATATCTTCATTCCCTTGAAATTACAGACTTGTCTGCTAGTATAGTCAGCTCTAGTTTTGGGATGGTTGGATCTTCCGTTGTTGTTTGAATAAAATCATTTGGGTGACTTTCTGTATTTATTTTTGAAATAGTCTCATCATCAGTTGTTTCATTTTCCTGCGTTCTTGGCTTAGTGTCATAAAAATCAACATGAACATATTTGTCAACATTTAATGTTTTTTATTGAAAACTCAAAAAGCACAATGTACAGGTGCATAACGTAAGAATATACATTCATCGCTTAATTCTTTGATCAAATTTACCGAGATTTGTTTGTCTGTCATTATGTATGAAGCATATACATCCAAAAGGATGAAAGTAGTTGATATTCAGTTTCTTCTCTAGAGTTCGTAAGGAGTCTTTTTCAATATGGTCCTAATAAGACACTTTTTAAGAATATTACATGACGTATTTACCCCCTCATGCTAGAAAAGATCTGGGAGGTTGTTATCCAGCAACATTAGTCTGGTTGTGTCCTGTAGAGAACAGTTTTTCCATTCTACCACACCGTTATTTTGGGGTGATCTCAGAGATGAGAAGTTCTAAGTTAATCCATTTTTATCAAAGAATTTCTCAAAAGCTTTATTTTCAAATTCTCCACCATGATCACTATGAATTATGGAAACAAAATATATTGCTTCTCATTGAAATTTTCTACAAAATACTTCAAAGTTAGAGAAATCTTCATTTTTATGAGATAGAAATATAAACAAGTGAATCTTGAGAAATCATGAACAATTACAAAAGCTTATTTGTTACCATCGATACTTGTAATCCGAGACCAAACAAGTCCATATGTAGTAGTTGAACGAGTTTAGCGGTACTTACAGTATCCTTGACCTTGAATGAAGAGCGAGTTTGCTTACCAAGTTGACAGGTGTCACCAATATGATTTTTATCAAATTTAAACTTTGGAAGTCCAATTACTAGTTCAAGTCTGGACAGTTTTTCAAGTGCATGCATGCTAGCGTGACCATTTTTTCTATGACTTAGCCATGATTCACTTGCTTGTGTGACCCTTTTTTCTATGACTTAGCCATAATTCACTTAAACCTATTGTGAAACCTGTAAGTGTAGGAAAATCAACATTAGTAAGAATGTAGATATTACCAACATGATATTCAACAATCGTGATATCCTTAGTCTTATGTCTTCTGCTGCATTTGTAGAATTAAATGAGACTATGAATCACCAACATCACATAGTTGACTCATGCAAAGAAAGTTGTGTTTGAGGCAGTTTACAAGATATATTTTTGATAGATCACATGACAAGCTGAGAGTGATAGATCTGATTCCTACCACTTCTCCTTTTGCATTGTCTCCGAAATGTACAAATCCTCCATCAATTTTTTTAGAGATTTTAAATTTTCTTTCTTTTTATACATGTGTTTGGAGCATCCACTGGCAATTACCCATATTTATTTTTTGTAGGTTTTCTTAGTTTGATCCTACAAGACAATTAGATTTATTTCATATAGGTATCCAATTATTTTTGGGTCCTTGTGGTTAGATGAGCAACTTTTGGTCTCCAAATCCAATTTCTAGAAGAATACTTCTTGCAGTTAAAAGATTTGTGACCACTGTTACCACAAGTATAACAAGTAATTTTAGCAGAGTTTTAAGTAGAATAAAAATATGAGTCATGATAGTAATTAGGGTAAATATGTTAGATCTATTTGAACTACGACTAAGAGACTTGCTGTTGAAAATAGATTTGTTAGATCTAAGAGAGATTTCACGAATCGAGTATTCACCCTGTACGTGGAAGAAACTCGAGAACCATTGAGGGTCCCCCAAGAGAATCCTAGTCCTGCCTGACTACAAGCAGAATACTAAGTCAAGCTAACAAAGGTTTAAAACTGAATTTAAAATCCGTAAAACTGAAATAATTCAACTTTAAAAGGTTTAAACACTCAAAAGATATACTCAAGAGTTTATAATGCTTTCCTTCATTAGGCGATTTAGGTTGGGGATCGCCAACCCACTTGGCACATCTCCCAAAGGTCCTCCCATCGCCTAAGTGAATTTATCCATGAGGGAGCATTCAATAAATTTAGGTGTGTCTCCTCGTGCCCTTGTCTAGCCAAGTCGAGCAGTGTAGGTAATTTTAAGTTAAAACTATAGGGGTCTTGAATTATTCTTACAAAATTGATTAGGAAATTTTTTACTCTTTCCCTAGTAAGTATATATGATTTTTAGACTCAAATTTCCCCCAATTAAGTCTCTTACATAAAAAAAAAACAAGAACTTCATCTTCCTCACAATATTTCTCTCTCTAAAACTCAAAGAAGAAGAAGAGTAGAATTGGAGCTAGGGCTTCAACAAATCAAGGTTTCTTCCTCAAATTATTTGGATATTTATTATCAAAGTATGTTATCTTTTAATATGTTGGTACCTTTCACCCATAGAGTTTATTCAGAACTAGATCACAAAGCAATCAATTTCCCTAAAAGCAAGGGTTTTACTCCAAGTCATGGATCCCTTTCAGAAACGTTTTAAATTGTTGATTAATGATGGATTATTATTTATTGTTAATTTATGATGAAATCCCCCCAATAACCCACAAATTCCCCCTATTACTAAAATGCGATTTCATGATGTCGGTTGATTGATTTTAGAAGCATATGAATAGATTATGTCTATGTTGATTGAGTTAATTGAATCATAATATTATCCTTACCTGATGAAAAAATTCTAAATGGGTTGAATGTGATTCATGGTCCTTTAAGGGCAAACTATGAGATTGTACATGTTTTTGAAAGTTGTGCATGAGCTTATGATTCACTTAAAATTGAAGATCCTATGACTATGGTGTAATTATGGTATTGTTGAAAGATCATTCTCCTTATACCCTTTACATGGCTATGCATGAAATTTCTTTGACTATGATTATATTGTTTTTTTGATTAAAAGGTTATTCTCATGAACACACTATTAACATGATGTGAAAGGTTTACTCATAAATTAATGATTCTAACGTTGAAAGGTTATTCTCGCCTATTTAATCTATGAGCTATCATAATCATATCTTGGTTTGAGTGCTAGGGCATTCTTTCATGAACATCAACTTAAGTAAAAACTTAAAATGAACTTAATGGGAAATTATGCTTAGCAGCAAGTGGATTTGAATATGAGATGAAAAGCTTTTAGGTTAGTTAGTCTGTCTTTCCAAATGGGTTCCTTTTACTCCAGCTAATCTGGTTTCCCAAAATTGTTATGTCATGAGATGGAAACCTTTTACCTTAGTTAGTCCACGTTTAAAGAAGCAATCTCTCTATCTCGTAACTATGTGCTCACATAGGTCTTTAGCTAGTGGATCCACCTAAGCTGACAAACTAGTTCTACCTTGGGAAAGTAGGACACCTATTTTTGGTGTGGGACAGTACAACGAATTCCATGTATTTTACATTGTCTATGTCGGTTAAGTTATTTCCCTACATGACAAAAATATGAATTATGACTAGGACATAGACATGAAATATACTTGTGACTTATCAAGGAGCTCTACTTAGTGTGAGTGGGGGCATAGGACTTCACTCATGTATTTCACAAGTAGGCTTTACAAGGGGCTATGGTGTGGTCCTCTTATAGTATGAAGATATATGAATTTATGCATGTATGATATGGATTGTTGATACTAGTGGTTTTCCTTGTTATAAGCTATGAACATGAATATGTCCTTATCTATGAGTATTGTCTATGGATGAGGTCAAAATATGATATGGATGACCATGGCGGCCTAAATTTTGTACTTAGTATTAGATTTGATTATGGCATCTTCTCTATACATTGCACAATTATAGCTTAGAGTTGCTTATAAAATGATTTGATTTATGTATTTACACTATTGTGCATGATTACTCTTAAAGTTTATAAAGTGCATGGTTTCAACTAAAATTTCCCTTTTTGCATGTTCTAAGGATTTTATGCATGGTTTCCATACTTCGTGAATTTTCATACTAACCCATATTTTCTACATTTTCTATAAGTGTATGGCCCGGTTGTTGAGGTGTGCTTCTTCTATTGTCAAAGCTTGGATTGATTCTCTCCACGCTTTCGATGAGTCCTCAAGGTTAGAGGACGAGAGTTGTTCATTTCTAGTTTCTTTCTTACCTTTATTTTGAGACTATATTGTAAAGGGTTGTAACCCTTATTGATACTCACTTGTATTAGATGGTTATTGCGACAATGTCAGACTTCCATTTGATTTCATGAAAAGACTCTGATTGTAAAAAGTTTTAATTTTGCATCACTTCTATTTATCTTATGTCATGATATGCTAAGGGCTTGTATGAGACCCTTTGGGGGTCGAGTATGCCGAGTTACATCTAGGGGGTAACCCTTGGTCATGAAAACCCACAATATCTCAAAACTACTAATTGTAAGGTAAAGGTGAATTCCTATAGATTATAAGAAGGCTTACCATAGCTGACTGGAATACCACATGACCTCAAGGAAATGTTTGTTGATGATCCTGAATACTTGTATCTGCATCATGAAAAGATGCATGACAAAATGTGGCAGTACATAGAATGTACGAGCATGTAACGGGAACTTAAATACATACGCACAAGCTCGAGCTAACAAACGGGAAGATATACTTGCCTTTTCTCAACTCAGGACGACTCAAGAATACTGAACTCGACTCAAGGATATTCAACTAACCTCAAGATACTCAACTCAACTCACGATGCTCATTTCAACTAAAGATACTTAAATCATACTCAATATACTTAACTAAAACTCAAGACACTCAACTTAAAATAAAAGAAACAATAGAAGATTCTACATGCATGAAACTTTTAAAACAATATCTAATACTCTTATGTATATAAAAATACAATAATAACTCATTACTCTTATTTGGGAGATTCTGTAACTGACAACCATCACTTATGAGCAATGTGATGATACATCATCTAACCCATGCAATCAAAACTTTCCTTTACCTTAAAGGAGTATAGGACATCCTCAACTAAGTAGATCTGCTAAGTTATGCTTAAAAGCAGTAAGGAGTAATCTTAAAAGTATGTCTATTCATCAATGTTGGCATACATGATTTATAGGGGTTGTGAGTTTACTAAACTCACCCCCATATCGGTGCTCAATACTATATCAAATAATATATACTCTTTCTCATATGTTTTTTTAACAAAAAATCTTTCTCTAGTTTGGGTAATTTCTCAAAATACCCTCTTAAAAGAGGTAACTTCTCTTTAAATAAGTTTTGAACTCAGAACTCATTTTAGAAATCTCAGTTTCTCTTTTATCAATGTAAAACTTAATGTCACTAGAAATACATAGTCCCCATAAACTCATACATAAAAACTCTGTTTCGAACACATTTTTAAATCATATTATAATATGATACTTGATGAAGCGGGAAGTCATACTGTATAAACATTAATAGTATATCTAGATACCATATCACTTAATTATTATTGGCATACTTGATTGTCATACTAATCATGTTTTAGAAACTCTTTATCAAAAATCATATTTACATTCTCAAAAACTCAATTTTGAAAACTCAAATGTTGGTTTAAGAAAGAACTTCTTAAAGTTTTTTAACTCAATTCATAGAGTTCATGTGAAATTATGGACATGAACAACTCAACTCTGGGATATTAATAGCAATACGGAAACTGAGAACTCGAAACTCAACAATACTACTCATCTCATGAATACTCAATTCATATGGTTTATGTTTAAATATAGATAACAAGAAATCAACTCAAGAATATAAATTCATAACATATCGAAATTCAATAATTTGGAATAGAATTTCATAAAGAATCAAGAACTTAAGAACTGAAAGTCAACTTATGGGAAAAATACTACAATCTAGGGATAGAATCCTAGATTATTTTTTTACTGATTTGAAAGTATATATAGCGTGTGTGGACGAATTAGTTCAACACTATGATAACATTACATACCTGGAAAAATGAAGTGATTGAATAATATTGAAGAAGAACTTTATTAGAAGCTTTGAAACCCAATCTTTAAGGAGAACAATCAAAAAAACCTTTCTTGAGATTCTTGAATTAGTTTTTTAAATTTCTATGGCCAAAAATTATGATTTTCATAAGAGATTCATAATTGTATGGAGGAATTTAAGTTGGAAAGAAAATAATTCTTTGAGAAAGGCTTAACTTGAAGAATAATACTGAAAAAGATAGAAAGAATTTTGAATGGAGTCTTCTAGTTTGTTTTTTCCTTAGTGTTTTGCATTAGGGTTTAAGAGAGAAGAGAATGATGAATTAAAACATAAAAATCATATTGTTTTGGGTATCTACTTACTTAAGAAATTTGTTTAGGGTTTTCTTAGAGATAAAGATACAAAAGTCAACTCTTTTTAATGTTTTTTATCAGTTAATTTGTTATTGCACTATACCTGGTTACTAAAATGGTAATAACTATTTACTCAAAACTCATATTGTTGTGAAATTGGTGGCATCGGAAGGAAGATTCAAATGTCTTTGATTTTAAAGGTTATGAGCCACTAAAATCATTATATTCTAATAAATATCTCATTTTAAGTTGATGCAAAGACAATTTAACATCAAAACTTAATCGGTAAGGAAAATTTTAACTCTACTTTGTGCTAGGAGTTTCTAGTTACCATAATTGATATCCAAAATCATTCACACACTTAAGAATGTACCTTGACATGTATGGACAATTTAAGAATCACCTTATATGATCTTATTCACACATGAAGAATGGTTTGGATCTTAACTTAGAAATTTTTGGGTGTTACAATATCTCCCCCTTGAGATTATTCGTCCTCGAATGACGATTGCACCAAGAATGGAAAGGAAAGGAGTTAATATTAATATCTTTATAAGTTCTGAACATGATTACTAAGATAGGTTGAATTGATTAACACTAATATTTTTGAAACTGGAGTAGATTACATAAATCATGAATAATATGTGTTTGTACATAGTCACACTCTATCAGAAATTATTTGACATAAAGGAAGGATATCTAGGCACAAATTAAGAATAGGAATATTATGTCTTGAGTGAAAAGATTGGTGGCTTTCAAGATTCGAAACACTTCTCAACTATGCTCTTCTTTCTTCTTACTACACTTCATTAGCTGCAACTCCTAGCTCCCAGTAGAGAATATGATCACTCTTATAGCACCCAAATCAAGCCGCTTGTTGTTACTGTGTTCAAAACTAATCACAAATTCACAATGTGCTAAACATGATATGGTTATACTTATATAAACTACAAGATTCGCTATATATACCTCTATAGGGAATCTCATCCCAATAATACTTCACTAATGGTTGCCTTCAACAACGTTGAGCCCATATCAAGAAAAACCTAATGCATCATGCATTTGTTCACACGTTAACAACACCACATTCAACCCTAATACTACACCACTCTATGACCTCTTACTAACCAATCCTTCTAAGAATTTCTCATCATCTCTAAAAACTGAAATTTTACATATTACTACTAGGAACGGACTAACTGATCTCATTTAACTACTACGTCCTAAAATCCTTTCTAATTAAAGTAATTATTCTTCAACCTTCTATTATGAACTCTATACAAAATTATGATTCATTCGTCCACTCATAATGTAAAACTCTACAAAAACATAATTTTTTTCACTATCTCTCTTTCATAGGTAATTATACCTCTGCATGCTTTCCCCTAACTCTGGGCACGTATAACATCGTATCTTATAATATCTCTTTGGGTGAAAATACTACCCAAACTCTAAAACATACTTCATCATGAGGGTCTCAACTGCTTAGGAAAAGAGTTTGAGAATACATTTTGCTTTTAGCTCGAATGCATGATGCATATGAATAAGAGTGCATTTATTTTAAACTAAACACTTAAGCACACTCACGGGTTTTTCTCAAGCCCCTCTGTAGTCTCATGAATTTCTCAAGATTCTTGATGAGAGTAACTCATTGACATGGAATTGGATTTTCTTTGAACTACCTTGAGTATGAGGGGTAGTCGAATGGACCGGAGGAATGCATAAATTAGAATAAATTCTTTATGGCACAATTCTATTGCACTATTTATGGTATAAGAGAATAGAAACTTTTATTAAATGTTTTTAGTCCCACATTTATTGAAGTGGAACCCTCACAACCATAAATAATATCTTACTTACTCAAACATACAAAGTCATAAAACTAAATTTAAAATTTGGTAAACTCAAATAATTAAAATTTAAAAAGTTTTAACAATGTTCAAAAGATGTACACAGAGTGTATAAAACAACTCAAAATAAAGAAATTACATAAAAACTCCTAAAATCTTATTTAGCTATGAAGTCTCTTCTATTATTGATAGATATTGGGACAAGCCCTAGGATATCTTAAACTACTAACTGTAAGGTAAAGCTGAAGTCCTCCGAATTATAAGAAGGCTCACCACCATTGACCGGAATACCACATGACCTCAACAAAACTCATGTTGATGGCCCTAAATACCTATATCTTCATATAAACTAATGAAGGATAAATGCCGTCAGTAAATGAAATGTACGAGTATGTAAGGGGAACTCTACAACATAAGTATAAGCTCGATTTAATAAAAAGGAAGACATACTTATATAATGTCAACTCAATATGACTCAAGAATACTCAAATCGACTTAAGGATACTCAACTAAACTCAGGACTCTCAACTAAACTAAAGAATAACTCACTAAAATGATAGCACAAAAAAGATGTTATTACATAAACTTTAGAGAATCAGCGATATAAATCCATGTATATAAAAATAAAATATTAACTTATTACACTTATTTGGGAGATTATCTAACCAACAACCATCACTTATGAGCAATGTGATGATACAGTGTCTCACCCACGCTGCCAGAAATGTCCTATACCTTGTCAAAGTATTGGATTGTAACATCTTGAAAATCCAAGACATATTCTAAAGACTAACATAGGTTTCACAAAGTATAAGCATTGTTTCTAAGTCATTTTTAATGAATATAGGTCATTTAGGAGGTTTAAGAACTAAAACTTCCAAAAATGTTCATGACGTTCGGGAAGTTGGTTCAAAAAAGGGATGTTAGTGTGCCTTAACCTGTTTGACTAACTTTTAGAAGTCGGAAATGTACGAAAATTTGTGGACACATAAATAATAGGTGTTTGAGTTGTTTCTTGTTGAAACGTCCAGGTAGGGTACAAAAAGGACCAAGGGCTCTGGAAGAGGATCCCTGTAGTTTGATGCAACACTGCCTGGAAGTGTACATTGACGAGACTGAAGATGGCTCGTGTGTAGATCAATGGGGCTTCGATGCCACCGTTGACCCACACTTAGGCTGGTGGAGGATTACAGCCTCTGAACTCATCGACAGAGTGCAGAGGTGCATGCTACGGTCTGTGTGTGTATCGATGGGGCGTCGATGCCACCTTCATCCCACACTTGGAAAATTTGGAGGAAGCTCTCACCTACACAATCTTTGACCAAGACAACGGAGTGCAGGACGGAAGGGGGTTGTCTGTCGACTCACAGACAGCCCGTCGATTGGTGTCTCGTCTTTGAGGATCGAGTTTCACTGCCAAATTTTTAAATGATTTCATTTAATTAATTATGTTGTTTAGGGGTTATTTGGGGATTTACCTTGAGACTACTTACACCTCTTCTAGGTCCCCGTATACAATACCACTAACATCCTCATTAACCGAAATCACAACTCACAATCAACGTCTCACTTTCCCTTCTCTCCGTCTTCTCTTCTCTCTCTAATCTGTAACACATCCATAGAAGACTTACCCTTGATGTGGAATTGTGGGATCAAAAAGGTGTGGACTTCATCTCTTTCTCAAAAAGCATATTAAGGTATTGGTTCTATTCACCTTTAAGACTCTTTCCGCAAAGGGTTTCCTAAAAATACTTTTAAAAATTTTGAGTTTTCGTATTGGTTTCATTTAATTACGAAATTGAAGTTATGGATTAAGTTGTTAATGATTTATTTAGTTTATATTTGAGTCTATTAAAACATATAATTGGGAACTTGATTTTGGTAATTGGTTGATGGTTTGGTCTCAAGATTGAAGAATAGATCCTCCATCCCCTAACTATAGGTTAGTGATTTGACCTATATTGTTATTGTATCATTCAATTAGTTGATTGTTGATTAGATTACTATCGATATTTATTATTATTAAATTAATCATAAATATAGGTGCCTAGCTATCATTTTAGTTCGTGAGAATGTGATTTATGTTATGGATTTTATAATGTGGATAATTATCCTTTTTATATTGTCTTAAGTTGTGATCTAATGTTGAATTGTTTTATAAGATCAATAGGCCTTTTTTTATTCTATTTTATTATCATTTATGTGGAGGATGTTGTACTTGTTTTACTTTACTTCTACTCTCCCCAGTGTGTTGATAATGTGTTGTGATGGTAAAATTCTTGATGATTCTCTGCGCCTGCCTTGGCTACCGAAAATCCCACTATGCGGTGACAAAAGATTTATTCCCCTTCTATCTTTATTTCTATTGGTGCTTAATTTTTTGTTAAGTCATGAAATTACATTGGGGAGTATGCCTTAAATCCTAGGTATATAAGATGATATATGTTGAATTGAAATTCTTGACCTATATTTGGTGATGTTTGTTGTATTATGGTGTATGTGGATAATAAAGGGAATGTTGAAACTAAATTGCAATGTGCCTAATATGCTATGCATGCTAATGTTTAACCTCACGTACATAAATTTCTAATTGAAGACTATATATATACATACAACTTCTATAACGAGCTATTGATAATGAGTGATATCCATGAGGTAACCCCATGGCCTAAAAAATTAAGCTTATTGAAAATTAAAACAGGCTTTAAAGACAATTTAAAAATAGACCTCAGCTTAAACACCGAGTGAACTAGATGAGGATGTCCTCCTTCCCACATAGGGACGGTAAAGACACTACATTACTCCTTGAGATTGGAGACTATAATGCATGGAGCCATAAGAGGGTCCCAATAAATCTCCTAGTTCTTGAACTATGTTCCCCCATATGAATGACAAAGCTAGTGGAATCCATCGTAAAAGTTTTGTTATGTTAACATATTTTGGTACTACCTTGTAATTAGTCCGCCTTTGAACTTGAGGTATACCTTGAAGGACAAGAAAATGGAAAACTACCCTAGCCTTTGAACTTCGACTGACATAGGATTTTCTTTGGTTTAGTGGGTTTTACTAATCGGAGGTTTGGTGGATAGGTTTTTGCGGCCATTTGCGTCTTCTTTGCCTAAACTTGACTCAAAAAGAAGTAAGAAGTTTGAGTTGTCGACGTCATGTGAAAAAGTTTTCCAATTGTGTAAGGATATGCCACTTCTTCTTCCCGGCGTTGACTTTACCAAGGTGATACCAAGAGACGTTTTATGGTGGTTTGTGATCATCCCAAGTGGGTTTAGGGTCCTGTTTCTTTGCAACCCGAGAAAGTGATAGCCTATGCCTCTAAGCAACTAAAGGTGCAACCCGAGAAACTCCTACCCCATTCAATGACCTTGATTTAGCTATCGTGGTCTTGCTTTGAAATTTGGAGGCATTATTGTAATGGGTTTCATGTTTGATGTTTTTAATTGATCATAAGAAGTCTTCACTATGTGTTTTACCAACCCCCAAGGAGTTTTGAATCTCTAACGAAAAAAAAGGAGGTGGCTGAGTTGTTGAAAGATTATTATAATAGTGTCCTCTAATATCCCCTGACATGCTAATGTCTTTTGTGTGATACCCTACTCCGTATGACGGGTAGTGTATCCTATCTTCACGAATCCAAAAAGGACCTAGAAAGGGAATAACATAGGATGGGGGGTTTAGTTTTGGAGATTTTCTCCGGCTAGGGGTTCTAATAGTTCACATAATTCTGATCAATCAACTGGTTTAGGTGAATCCAACAACACCTTTATTTAACTTACCTTAAATGGATTGAAAGAAATTTGGTTCTCCAGCAAGTGACTGATCATTCTCCTTGGGAGTGGATGTGTTGGTGTTCAGGTAGCCAAGGGCGATTCTGGTTTCCCAATGAAGATGGGTTTGAGGGATCGAATCTTAGAAGAAGCAAAGGGTACCATGGTACCGCTACCTCATTCATCCATGGTCGACATAATCGTTCCTGCCAAAAAGGTATATCTTGGTGGGGAAGTCTAAAAAGGACATGCGAAGTTTGTCGCGAGTGTCCGAATTGGCAGCAAGTACAGGCCAAACCCTAAGTAGTCCGGTTGGCTTAACTACACGATACCCATTTCACTTTGAAGTGGGAAGAAATCAATATGTACATTGTAATATGTTTACCACCCTCGGACTAAAGTCTTATGAATTCCATTATGGGTGGTTGTGGATTCGTTGACTAATTCCGCTCGCTTATTCCCCCCCGACAATTTATTTGTGTCTTCAGTGGAGGATTTACATTGCAAGAATCTTCCCCTTGATGGAATTGGTGCCACCATTTCATTTCGTTATCCATCATATCGGATTGGGGTGCACAATTCACCTCTAGTTTAGGTAAGCGTTCAAAAAAGGTTAGGGACTCCGGTGAGTTGAGCACCGCTTTTCAAAAGTCCTCAAATGGATTGGTCAAGCGGAAGCGTAGATCCAAACCCTTGAAAATATGCGTAGGGCTTGATTCATTCATCATTGATGTTTTTTTTTTAAAGGAGTTTTGGGGTTAGGCATTTACCTCTGTAAGAGTTTGCCTACAACAATAGTTTTCATTCATGTATTTCCATTCCCATGGATTCCATGAAGCTTTGTATGGTAATAGGTGTAGGTCTCCTATTGGATGGTTTTGAAGTGGGGTGCGCCAATCCATCTTCTTGGTCCCCGAGTTGATTTACAAGACTTTGGAAAAGGTTCATATCATAAAAGAAACCAGTTTTCAAAACGCTATAGTCGGCAAAAGTCTTATGCCCATAGGAGAAGTTTAATTTGGGTTTAAAGAAGGTGGCTAAGGTGGTGTAATTTAAAATTTATCAATGAAAGAGTTGATTTCGATTTAGGCCAAGAAAGGGAAATTGATTCCTCATTATGTGGGTCCCCATGAAATTTGCAAAGTGTTGGTAAGGTGTCCTATGAATTGAAATTTTCCTTCCTAGGTGGAATTGTGCTTCAATTCCCGGTTTTCCATGTTGCTATTTGAAAAATGTACGGTGATCCCCACTTACATCCTTTCTTTCTTTCCTATGATGTACCCTGTGGTGTCAAGGCTAAAACCTCTCTTATGATGAAGTTCCCTGTTCGATTCTTGTATAGGACACTCAAGAAGTTGAGTAAATAAAGGAGGTGGTCTCCGTAAAGGTGGTTATGGGAAAAATCATCAGTGAGAATGGCAAACATGGAGGGCCGACGCCAAACATGATGACCCGTTAGCACCCTCATCTTTTTTAGAATTAAGGTTATAATCATATTTCTTTTAATAATATAATGTGACTAAAAATTGAAGTTGTCTTGATTTTTGGGTGCAATTTTTGCACATTATGATTTTTTTGAAAAACTTTATAGTGAACTAATGTAGTAATATCTCTAAAAACAATGAAATTTATGCAATTTTGCTTTGTGTTGAGTAATGTAGTGCATTTTGTATCGTGCGTTCTTTTTATGAATGATGGAACTTTTGTTAAGTTTAAACCTTGTGCGATAATTGACTCATGTAATGTATGTTGAGATCATAATATTTGTAAAGAACTGGTCCTCATGATGGAGTGTTTTTGAGAACTATGTGGTCCAATATGGTTTTCCATATTTGCCTTGTGAAAATGACTAGATTTATGTTGATTTGATATTTTTTTTTTTGGTTGGGTTTTTCTATTCCTTTGAGTCTATTTCCTCCCTTCAAATAATTTTATGTCATGCGAGACAATTGCCTAAGGGGATGGGGGATAATGTAACCTTGAAAATCCAAAGACCCATTCTGTAAAAGCCTAACATAGGGTGTCATAAAGTCTAAAACCTTATACTAATGAGTCCATTTTTCTGCTGCCCCCCGGCCGGCCTTTTAGGAGCATTTTACGCCCCCCCCCCGGTCCCCCCCCTCTGTCATCCGCTCTCGCCCGGGCCCGTGTATGGGTTCCCACGGGCTGTTTCCGCCGTGCTTTTCGTCTCCTTGAAAATAACTTTTAGGAGTCGAACTGAAAAACGGAAAGATTGGTGGAAATGTAGCTAATAGGTGTTCACCTTTTTATTCCCGCTCCCCCTTTTTCCCCCTCCGTTTCCTTCCTTCCTCCCTTCCTGGTTGAAACGGTCTGGGGTACTGACTCCCCAAGGACAAACCAAAGGCCCTTGAGGAGGACCCTCTGTTAGTTTTTGACTGCACACATCTACCCCTGGCAGTTCATCGACCTGAGACCTGCAGAACTGGACCTTGTGTGGAGATCGATGGGGTGTCGATGACAATTTCACATCCACACTAGGATGGTTTAGAAGGACCCTGTCCTCACACCCGCATAGCCCTCTGAACTCATCGAGGGAGTACCGAGGTGCCAGCTAACGGGTCTGGTGTGTGGCATCCTCCGAGGTTATCGATGCAACCTTCCCCTCTCAACACTTAGACAATTGGTGGAGGCAAGGCTCTCTCGTGTGCCTGCACAGTCTATCTGAGCCCCCTCAAGATTCGCTGGCATGACGGCCCCCCCCCCGTGGGTTGCCGTCGACTCACACGACGGCCCTGTCGAAACGGGAATTCTCGTCTGGGAGTTCGAGTGTTCAACTTCATTCACTGGCACTGCCAAAATTTTAAATGTGTTCATTTAAAATCAATTAATGGTTGGAAGGGGTTACTTACTCTACTACTACTTGGGGAGTACAAGGATCACTAATTCACAGCGATTAAGTCCCACTAGAAATTCCCTCCCATGCAACCCTTATTGAACCCTAAAGACAACCGTCAAATAAACTCTCTTTCTTGTCTCTTCTTTTCTCTCTCTAATTGTAAGACTCCATAGAACAGCTTATCTTGGGAGGGGAAATTGGGGTCCTCAAAAAGGTGATATTAAATCATTCAATTACTCAACACAAAAAAACATAAAAGGAATTAAATGAGTTTCTAATTTCACCCTTTTAAAATTAAACTCTTTTCTTTCCTCCAAGGGTTCCCTAAACAAAAGGTTTCAAAACAATGAGTTTTCTTTTGGGTTTCATTTGCTATTCACTAAATTGAAGTTATGGATTGATTGTTGATGATTTTCTTTAGGTCATATTGATTAAGATCAACATGTCTTCAACTTTTTATGGTAATGGTTGATAGTTTTTGTCCTAAATTGCAGAAATATTATCCCCATCCCTAACCCTAGGTAGTGATCCTGACCTACATTTTATTTTGATCATTTAATTGAGTTTAATGTTGAATATTAGAGTACTATCCTATGATGTTATTCTGATTAATAACTTAAAGATTAATTATAGGCCTATTAATGCTAGTTCCTGAGTATGTTATTTAGGTTATCGAGTTATAATGTTGAAATTAGCCTATGCATCTTGTTCTCAAAAGTTGTGATATAAAGGTTGAAATCATGTTATAGAGATTCAATTGGGCCTTTTTAATTTTGTTTGAGATTATGATGTTACTCCTCCCAAGTTGGTTTGAGTTATGGTTGGATGGTAAACTTGATGATAGGACCTGAGACTGTCAGGAACCCCTTGGGCAAGTTCTTAGAATCTTTAATGTTACTTTTCAATTTGATTAATGAATTTTGGAGTAATGCCTTAATACTAGGATTCTAGGGTATTAATGATGTGTTTGATTTGAATGTCTTTACTGTGTTGTGATGTTGATTAACGTGTAATTGATCTATGGAGTGTAAAAACTAGCTAATGTGCCTTAATATGCGTTGAAATGAAATGCAAATGTTTTTAATCTCACTATATGAATTGTGATGAAAAGACTTTACTCATCCATTCTTTTGAGCTATTGTTTGATGATATTATACAGGGGTAAAGACCCTATGAATGGGCCCTAAATTAAGCTATGATTGAATAATTAAAAGGCTTAAGATATTTTTTCAAAAATGGACTTTATCTTAGGCACCGAGTAAACCTAGATAGAGGATTGTTCCCCTTCCACATTATAGGGAGGTTAGGAAACCTAATTACTCTTAACTATTGGAACTATAATGCATGGCGCTAAAGTTTTCCCAACTAAATCTCCTATATCTGTAACTATGTTGCCAATTTGCCCCCAAGCAAGAATACTAGTCTAGTGGATCCACGCAATAGTTGCTATGTTTCATGTTTTGTACTTACCTCTTGGAAAGTAGTTATCCGTCCCTTCCTTTCACAGTGTGGGTTTTTTACGGAAAATACGACAACAACCAGATTCCTTACTACTCTGTGGTCTATGTCGGTTAGGTCAGATGTTTTCCCAAAAGATAAACGAATTAAAGAACTTGGAACTATAAATTGGATACCTCAGGGTTTAGCTTAGTCCCCTGTATGGGGTATGGGGACTCTAACCTGGACATTGCACTACTACTGAGCCTTGATGGGAGTCTTAGGAGGAAGGATTCGATATATATGATTATGTTATGATAAATATCAGATGTAAAATATAGATGATCATGACACATTTTGATACTGTATGTTTAGTTGAGTTTCATTTATGATATTCCTTGGGTTATAATTGTTAATATATGATAAATGTAAACCTACAACGCCCTGTATATGTAAAGGTAGAATTGGTTTATGTTTCTTCTTGATGATATTGATTGAGTAAGGTTTTGGGGCTTTTCTTGGTCTTGCACTTGTTTTGACTTAATCAGACTTTTGAGTATTTGTCCTGCTTATCTCTGATATGTTTAAATTAACCCTATTCATTTTGTTGTGATATTATTCCTTGATGGTACGTTGTATAAAGCATGTTTTAAAGTAATGTTGGGATAATTAGTACTTGTGTTTGAGATATTAAACATGTTTAGGTTTGATTGATTGCACTTACTTGACTTTTTGCATTAAGTCCCTAAGGGGTAAATACCTTTTTTTTTTAATACAAAGTCCCTTTGCCTGTTTTTGCTTGTGTAGGTTGCAAAGATCTCTACTTAGTACATATGGAATACTAACCCCATTTCTTCCTTTTCCAAAACATATTAGGTTCCGGTCGTTGAAGAATTTTTGAAGGCGGCATTGTTGACGTCTTGGATTCTTCCTTTCAGGGTCCAGCTTAGGGTAGGTCCTCAACTTTCGAGGGCAAGCCATACCCCACTCTAAGATTAAAAATGGATTGTTTGTTGTAATGAGCTTTTGACTCTTTCATTTTCATTCCTGTTCTTTTAAATGGAGTTGTCTTCCGTATGACCTATCATGTCCCTTGTTTTGAATTGATTGTAAGGGCTTTCCCATATTGTGATATTTCGTTTAATGGTATGAGATGAGACATCGTTGAACCTAATTCTATATTTTCATATATGTATGGCATAAATTTAGAAGGCTATGTAAACTTCCTGTATGAAAGGGTCTAATGGTATACGCCATATATTATATATATAAACTATATATATATATATATATATATAACATACATACATACGCCAAGTAGTGATAAAATGAAGTTCTAAAAAATTTTCCCCCCATTTTTCTTCCAAAAACGATGAATGGATGAATGAACCTGAAGACTAAGAGCTAGTCTTAGTCCTTAAAAAGGACGACGAAGGCCACCACGTCTAGGGGGTAAACCCGTATGTGAGTGGATCAATTAAGTTATGCTAAAAACAATGAGGAATCATTTAAAAAGTATGAGCCTTTACTCATGTTGGAAATACATAGTTTATGGGGTCTATGGTTTTTTTTGAAGACTCTCATATATCAGTGTTCAATACTGCTTCCAATAAATTATACTCATTCTATGTTTTCACAAAACATACTAACTCTAGACCTCTAGTTTGTAGAATAATTGGTTTCAAACTACCACCCTCTTAAAAGCGGACATACTCTTTGACAAATAAAATTTTGAACTCATAACTCATTAGAAATCTTAATTTCTCTTTCATCAATGTAAAAAAAGATGCATCTGAAAATACAATCTCTTTATACTCATACTTGAAAACTCTTTCTCAAAAACATTTCAAAATAATATTATAATATAAGCATTAATGACTCAAGAAGTCATACTACATAAACATTGACGGTATATCTAGATATCATACCTCTTAAACGTTGATGGCATACTCGATTGTCATACTAATCATATTTTAGAATGATTTTTCTCAACGCATATTTACTTTATCAAAAACTCAATTTAAAAACTCAAATTGTGTATTTAAAAAACTTCTCAAACTTAATAAGTCAATTCACAGGGTTCATGTGGAACTATGGACATAAAAGACTCAACTCATGGATCTTAATAGAAATACGGAAAATCAGTACCCAAAACACAAAAACTCAGGAACTTGAAACTAAATAATACCACTCATGTGATGAATACTCAATTCATAGGGTTCATGTTGAAATAAAGATATGAACGTATCAACTCAAGAATCTTAATAAATAACATATAGCAATTCAATAATTAGGAATAAAATTTTTGAAAGAATCAAAACATCAAGAACTCAAAATCAACTATTCTCAAAATACTCAAATCTAGGAATAGAATCTTTGATTACTCTTTTACTATTTGAAAGTCGATGTAGAGTGTGAGGACGAACTATTCCAACACTATGATAGCCATTTATACTGGGAAGAACAAGGTACTTGAAGAATGGTGAAGAAGAAATTGATTAAAATCCTTGAAACTCTGTCTTGAGGGAGGACAATCAACAAAACCTTTCTTGAGATTCTTGGATTAGTTTCTTGGCCAAGAATTATGATTTTCATTAGTGATCTATAATTGTTTGGAGGAATTTTAGTTGGAAAGAATAAAATTCTTGGAGAAATACTCACCTTGAAGATTAATCTTGAAAAAGATGGAAAGAATCTCGACTGGAATCTTCTACTTTGATTTTTCCTTAGGTTTTTGTCTTAGAGTTTAAGAAAGAATATAATAATGAATTAAAAGATAAAAATCAAATTGTTTTGGTTCTTTATACATTTAAAAAAATTAGGGTTTTCTTAGAGGTAAAAAGAAAAAAATGACCTGTTTTAATGTTTTCTCATTGGCTAATTTGTCATTGCACTATATCTGGTTACTAAAATGGTTATAACATTTTACTCAAAACTCGGATTGTTGTGAAATTGGTAGCATTGGAAAGAAGATTAAACTACATTACATGTGATAGGTTATGATCCATATAACTCTTTATATTATAAGATATATGGTCATTTGCAGTTGACCCAAAGAAAATCTTACATCAAAACTTAATTGATAAGAATTTTCAACTCTACTTTGTTCTAGGAGTTTGTATACAAATATGGATATTTAAGAATCACCTAGTACGATCTTATTAAAAATAACAAATGGTTTAAATCTTACCTTAGAAAATTTTCGAGTGTTACAGGGAGACTTTATGATACTATTCAACTACATTTTATTTCCAACAGTTCTTCTTCTAGTAAGTCGACTTCAAGTTGACTTGCTTCTAGAAGCATTTGTCAACCCTTCTTTTCTTGAGCAATTTTGTTATATTCATCAATAACTTTTTGTAATTCGTTACTGACTCCAAAGAGTTTTGTAAGTCATTAGAATTTGAACAATTTAAAGGCCTTACCTTTCTTGATTCCCCTAATTCCATGAAACATATTTTGGTGGTTTTATTATGATCATCTTTATATGTTTCTCCTTGACTCCAGGCTTTGAGACTTGTTGTTACTTTTTTTTTCATCTTGACAATTTTGTCTGATATGTCCTGGTCATCCACAGTAGTAGCACAAATCATCATTCTTTTAATATTTGTTGTTCTTAAAGTCCTATTGAGGCCTTTGCTTTCTTTGTCTGATCATTTTCTAACTCCTCGCTTAATAAAGGGAATTCCTTCACTTTGATATTGATTGACTTCCTCCTCGATTTTCAAATGTACCATATATAAAAGAGACAATTTTCTTTTTATATCATTTTTGTTGTATATGTTAATATGATTTTATCCATAGGCCATCAGATTTCCACGAAGTTTATCGTAAATCATTTGTTGCAGATCTACATCTTCAAGAATATCAAATTAGTTTCCTAAGCCTTGTGGAGACATTTGATACTTTTCTACCTTGTAATCCATTATAGTATACCATTCCTAGAGATTTGAGTTCGCAAATTATTTAGCTAAATCATGAGAAACGTATCTTCTACATTTTGTTTTCCGCCATTTTGAATAATTATTATTCATTTACTAATGAGATGATACAATCCTATCTTACTTTTGTGGTTCCTTCATATGTTACTTTGAGTTTATCCTACATTTCTATTACAGTTTTGCATGTTTATATGTTGTCATATTCTTCTCAAAATACGTGCACAATAAAACAATATTATAGCTCTAGAACTAGTTTGAAGTACCTCTCGTTGTTCCTTTGTGATGTCAAAAGATTCTGGATCAAAAGGTTTTTTAGTAACATCTTTTATTGTAAGTCTGGGAATAGACTTTAGACCCTTCTTGATAAAAATACATGTTTGGAGATCGTTTGAGGAAACAAAGATTCTAAATTTATCTTTCTAGAGAGACTAGTGTTATCCATTAAACGCGGGTCAACTTGAGGAGTATCCAACATAAAGAAGAGTGCCATGAATTTGATAGTTTGCAATAGATCTTTGATCATGTGTGGTTACATGCTTTATAAGTGAGATTTTCTCAGATACCAATTTAAATTCAAGAGGGGTGAAGTGTGGGAAAGTCGACACATTTGTAGATTAGTATAACAGTGTAAGGTACGAATAAATGCAAGAAGCAAAAGATTTAGAGTGTTACAAGTAAGAGCCATGTCTGATATGAAAATCAAATCTTCTACTTTAACACAACATTTACTTGTATAACCTACACTCAAATCCTTTTTTCTATTTTCTTATTTTAGTTGTATACTCACGAGAATAAATGTTTTTATGAAAGACAATAAAATACAATATTACAAGTTCAAGTTAAATTCGTATTCACAAGTAAGGATATGCAAATCAAATCTTCTACTTTAACACAACATTTAATTGTATAACCTACACTCAAATCCTTTGTTTTTCTCTTAACTTGTTTGAGCTGTATACTCACGAGAATACAATGTCTTTATGAAAGATAATAGAAGACAATATAACAAGTTCAAGTGAAATTTGTACTTCACAAATAAGTCTAGGAGAGGATTATACAGTGTATAAGGTCTGCTATTTTTAAGGAATAACCAAAGGGTTTTCAAATCAAGGATCTAAGTTGAGTCCTTGATTTCGTTTGATTGATTCATGTCCGTATTAGTTATGTGCATGAGAAAAGTGATTCTTTCCTTCTTTGGAGATCTTCTAGTAATCTTGATTCTCTTCCTTTTCTTGAAGATCTTCGTGTGATCTTGTTACTTTGCTGATGTGATTTTCTATCTTCCAGGTCCTTGTCAGATGCTAGGATAATGGTGACCTTGGTTCTGTATCCCTGGAATGGAAGCTTTCCTTTATTGTGTTGCTTCAGTAAGTGCATATTGATTTCATCCTTTCTCTTTTAATTACTTACATATGATTTATAAGCATATAGGCTGAGTATTTCATTATCAAAAGTTATCGATTATATGAGGTTATCAACAGGGTCATCGCATAACCTATCATATACAATTTTCCAATTTTAGCTTCCTAGGAGGGACTCACAGTCCATATATCAATCTCATGATCTAAAATCTCATAAATTTGCCACCTAGCTCGTGGTCAAAGATATAAGTAAGGTGTCAAACTTTCTTTTCAAAAATAGTATATCTCCACTTTCTCATATTCTCATGAATGATGAAATGCTAAATGAGGACGATTACATCACAACGCATACAATACAAAGGCTTAATAAATTTATTAAATATTTAAATAACATTAAGTAAACTCAACAAGTCGTGAAACATAGTGGAGTAAAACATTTAAAATCAGTCTTTATCATTTAAGAAAAATCATTTCTTTCATTCTAAGATATTTCAAAAATCAATTCAATCCCCTAAATTGGGAATGTTAATGCCAAATATAAGAATAATCCACACAGACTCTTACTCGGGTAATTACTCAAATATCACATCTTTTTATTCATGGTTATAGATATCAAACAAGCCTCCACACAACTTAAGCATCACAAATAGGTCTCACACAAACCAAACAATAATTTCAATACTTTTCAACCTCTAAAAGCCATATTATAATTCATTTAAAAATTAAATTCCTAAGAAAGATCACATACTCATCTCAGTCTATAAGAGGGATATCCAAACCAACCTCAAAGGCTAAAACTTCACTCGAACAACTCTAATAGAGAACTCTATCAACCACACTATCACTGAAACAATCCCCAACTATCAAGTATGGATATTATCAAAAGGACTTCAATGATACATATATTGATGAAATTAGGAACTGGGGTTAAACAGTCAAAAATTTACTTTAGAAATCGAAAAGATAAAATCAGATTTTTAGTTAAAAATCATGTTTTGCAAATCTTGAACCTCCAAATCTCAAACATAATGCTCTAATACGAAGTTTGTCATATCTTGAGGATACACTCTAGAGGCAACATAGCACCTAGGAATACGAGTCACCCCAAGCTAACCTTGAGTCTGGCATATCACAAGCATACTAAAATACAATTAAGTGAAAGAATAACTACGAAGTGAGTCACAACAAAAATAACTTCAAGTGAGAATATAACTGAATATCAATAGGGAACAACCCAAAACAACAAAATACTGAATCTATGTCTGAAAGCCTCTAATACTGATGAGATGTTGGCACAACTGCCCACCTAACTCTAAAAAAACCAAAAGACTCATAATAATCTAACATAACCAAAAGCATAAGTAGACATCCTCGAATTAGGAGGACCCACCATTGAAATTGCTAAATACAGGCTGGAAGCTAAATAAAGTGTGATCTGGATTATAAGCATCTAAAACTACATCATAAAACAATGTATCGTAAAAGTATGTGGTGGTACTTTGAATGTACTGAGCATGAAGTTATAGATATTAAGCTGAAAAAAATATAAAATGAACATAGAAATATGTTGTATGAAGTATAACTGAAAATTGAGGTAAATGCAAGAACCAAATATTGCTCATGAATACAAATATTGAACTGAATACTGTAATAAATTTTGATAATATGGTCAATGCAATAAGAGTATGACTATGGGAGCCACTATTAACCGACATAAATTATGTGAGGTAAACATGGAGTCTAGTGTATACCCCCCATCGAGAGGATCCAATATACCTTTCTAGGTCTACAGAGGCATGACTCTGTCGTGATCACCAAAATTGATGCCTAACAAAAGGGACTTTTGAACCTATGTTGGCATATAGTTTTGGGACATTGAGGGTATGATGAACCCTAGTCTAACTCGGCGCTAAGTCTACTCCCAACTGAATACGTATGGTTAAAATGAGCTGAAATACTGAGTAGCTGAACATATTGACGTGTTACATGAGAATGCAACATAAATACACTGAAATATATGGCATTTGAATTCTAAAGCATGATTTTCTCACGAAACTGGATAGAAAATATAATTCATGAAGTACTACTAATTAATACAAGTTAAGCTTCTGATTTCTATACATGGGACTATGCAAATTTTCCAAGAACATATTATTTAGATCGTGGAAACTATAGCAGCTAATATCACAATGAATCTCCAAGGTTTATGGAAACCCTCAGTCTAAACGATTTATGAGAAATGAAGAAATTGAGGGACCTATTAGTGAAAGAAACCGACTAGTGAAATCCCACATACCTGGTGATGAAAACTAAGGAGAAATCCTTTGGATTTCAGGGTTGAACTTGAATAAGACCTTTGTTTGTTCTTGGGAAAACTATCGCCTCTTTTCTCTTCTTCTCATTATAACTTACATGATTTTAGGAGAATGAGGGTTCTAAGTATTTTCTGGCTAGATTATTAGGCTTAGACTATGGAAAGCGATGTATCTTAGTTTAAGTGTCAAATGCATAGGGAAACAGATCAATATGACCCTAACTTAAAACTTGATGAAGTGACTCCAAGAGAGGATACATGCTCCGTCTAGAGCATCACAACCCGTTTAGTGGGTCGTGGGTGCTTGCCCTGCCTAAAAGGGCTTTACTAAAATGAGCATAACTTTTTACTCTAGGCTCGAAATAAAGCAAACTCGGTGGAATTGAAAAGAGAATTCCATTATATTTAATTTAATAGGTAGTGAGCCACATAATTCATTTTATTTTGAAAATATGTTCATTTCAATTTGATCCGAATCTCAAATTTTGGCAAGCCCCTTTCACGAGCCACTTCACGGCTTGTGTGAAACCTCAAGGTCTGCTTAGAAGACCTTGGTTCTTCTTACATACTTGGTATACTGAGCCTCTTCTCATGGGCCACTTTATGGCCCGTGTGAAGATCCACGGCCCGTGTAAGGGTCTGTGGTCCTTCACAGTGCCTTGAGTGGTCATGTGTCCCTTTAATGGGCAACTTAACAATCTGTGTTAATCTCCACAGACGGTCTAGTGATCCATGGTCTTTCACCTTTTTCATGGTGCACAACCACAAGAAGTGTGATAGGTCGTGGTCCCCTTCACGATCCATGGACCCCTTCGTGGTTTGCCCTTCTCTTTTGTTCAATCTTAGTTTAGATATTTGAGGTGTTACAAGGAGGAACTTCGCCACATGAACTTATTCCTTTATATCCATTATAATTATTGGAAAATAAAAGGTTTCTTAATCGTATATGACATTGATTCGATTAAATATCAAGTTTCCTACGAGGTTATGTGCTTATTTTCAGTCAAACTGAATATTTACACTTACTAAAATACAGCACCTTACTGTGTTACACAATTGGAAATTCATTTGATTTAGAATAATAGGTTAATGTCAACATACCCATAAGGACTTGGATAGGTAGAATTTGAGAAAATTATCTAGAGCTTGGTCTTGTAAAAAAAATTGACACATTATCATGATTTTCTTAATGATGGGCTAGTAGACTAATAATTCTATGTGTGATTGATTATACAATGAATATCTTCTAACTGAGTATCGTACTATTACATGTACACACTCCAAAGACATCTCAAACAATGTTTTAAGACACAAAGGGTCAACCTGATTTCTCTGTGATACTCAAGTATGTACCATCATTCTCAATATATGTACTTTCTTAGTATGTGTCAAACATAAGCACTAGTGAACCTGGTCCACCCTCAATATCCAATTCTATTAGAAATAGTCAAGAGGCCTGTCTTTGAGAATGACCATACTTCAATCTCAAGCTACTCAAATGATGAAGACTTCAACCTTGAATCCACCCTTGCCTAATTTAGGAGGAACCTACTCCCAGGTCTCACATTTTACCAAGCTCACAAATTTCAAATTGAAATTCAATTTATTCCAAGTGTATATTAGTTATCTCTCATGGGAATTCTCTTAGAAAAATCCATTACTAGTGCCTTGGTTATTGATAAACACATCTCGATTACAAACAAAATCTAATGGATCTCTTACCTATAGTTGGCAATCCTTCAATAACTGACAGCGAAACGTCATCAAGAAAAGGCTATCTAACAAAAGGACAATGGAAGAATGAATATTTTACGAAGTTGTACTAGAGTTAAAAATCAAAAATTTTGATGCAACTGAACCAAGTCCAGAGAAGGAGAAATTCATAACTCAATTGTTGTTGGTCCTAATGCTTTTAAATGCTCACTTAGTCTCCTTGGAATTGAATATGCTTGATTGATGATAAACCTCATGACTTATCTTGATAAATATCATTTTATAAGAAAACTAATTATAATGAAGGATAAGGTGAACAATAGACGTATTGAAAAACTATTAATGGCAATGAACATCCTCTTGCTCCTAATTTTTATATTCTTTCTCCCAATCCCTATTCTCCATTTTTTCAGGCTCTTTGATGTGTTTGTGTTTGTCTCATACTCGTGATATAGATCTAAGGGCTTAAACTAGTATATGCTTCTTATTATGTTCCTTACTGAATATATTGGTTGTGTATAAGATGGTTAATAATGTCCCTACCGGAGAGCATTCCCCAGTCGCGACTGGCGTCGTCATCCTCTCAAAGGACTCAGACAAACCCTTAGCATTAGTCATAACATGTGATCAGTTAACAATGGGGAAAAATTAAAAACTTTTGTATATACTAAGTGAGGTATACTTAGACCACTCAAATAGAAGATTACTTAGGATTTTATTATAACAACATGAATAAACAATACGTAGCGATAGTCTAAAAGTTGTCTCACATTAAAACCATTTATAGAGTACGAGTTGGACGTAGCCAATAAAACGTCAATATGACCTATAGGCCTTAATGAAATAGAATCCAAAGAACATAAAACTGAACAAAGAGTATTCTTAAAACTACAAAACTCTTCATAAGCTAGAATAATAAAAGTATAGCATCCCCGAACATGAGGACCTACCAACACTTGGAGAAAGAATTCCAATCTTCTTCAATCGACCTTCTTACATTTGTAGTAATATAAAGTAAGGGTTTAGTACGCCACATGTACTAAGTATGGGTATATGCACATAAAATTTAAGGAGATGCATGAAAAAGGACCATTTCTTTAGAAAGCATGCTAATTCATTTGAAAACCTTTAATGCACATACAATATACATATACAAGATAAGGATCACAACAACATAAAGCATGACCATAACCAAAGATATAACATCATAAAATCATATTAACATTTCATGTTCAATAGTGTATATCAACTTAACATACAAAACACTTACCAATAATATCATCCCAAATCTACAAATGCAATGATCATGTGAAGCCCCAAAACCCTACATAATCAAGTAAACAAGAAAGGAGACCAAAGTAAAGTTTTGATGCATACAACTTATATTATAGGTAGTCATCATCACATATAGTAACATAGAACATTTCATGTTCATTAACATAGACAACATGATATAAGAGGAACATCATGTATAATAAGCATTATACATTTCATATTCAGATTACATGAGAACAATCTCATAGGACTTCCCTTACAGTCAACTTGTATAATGTATAGGTAGAGTCACATAACCCTACCTATACTAAGTACACTCCTCAAGTCACCCTAGTTAATGTACATTCACTTGTCTTTCAAATTACTTGAGGGATCAATCTCCTTAACCGACATTAGACCATGTGAGTTAAACATGGAATCTGGTGTCATGAAACCCCACACAGAAAGAAGGTAGTCTACCTGACAAAGTAGAAATAAAACATGAACATAGTATTTTAGGTGGATCCACTAGCTAGTATTCCTATGGTGGCAACATAGGTCAAGAAGTAGGAGATATATTAGAGACCCATAGTTCCACATTAAATGGAAATTCTATCTCATGAGATTCATTGTGAACCTACCTTCAAACTAAGGAAGGGACACCTCTCATATCTAGTTAATCGGTGCTAAGCTAAAGTCCCTTTGTGAATAACCTTTAAGTCATAATTTATTCATAAAATCTTATCATAGGTCATAAAAGATTAACTCCTTGTATAAACATGATCATAAGATCTATAGGTTTTGATGAGAATTTTCTTTCATCACAAACCTTCATATGTGAGATTAACATATCATAAACATAGTATGTAAGGCATAAGAGATAAACATACTTAATTAGAATTATCATATTCTTACCATGATCCCACATTTAACATATTCATAGCCCAACATATAGATATGGCAACATCATGCATACTTCAATTCAATAGATACATCATTAATAGACTAACATCAACATAATAGAGTAATCAAGACTTTTAAAAGACTTACCAAGAACCTTCATGAAGAACTTACGTTTAATTTACAACAATCATCCAACAACATAGTGAAATACTCAAAAACATACCAATATCAACCCTTCAAGTCATATATAAGACCAATTCATTGTTAAGGATAAGGGAAGGGGTCATTGAAGAGTTCGTTCAAGCTATAGTTCCAATCCTGATGTTTTCATGTTATCAAGTGATAGATATAACCTAATCGAAATCATTATTTTGAGAAGGAACATGCTTCAGACAAAAATCAAACATTAAAAACCAATTACCCAACAATACATACTTAATCAACCACAGAAAATCGTTATTAAGCATCATTAGTCGTAAAGCTTGAGTATGGAAGTAAACCCGTTTTGTAGAGTAAACCCCTAGAAGTTGAATTCTTTAAAATCATCTTTGAAAGGACCTCTTGGGAAAAGGAATACAAAGAGAGAAGATCACATACCTTATTGACGAATATTCCACGAATTTTCTAATGAAAATGTTGAAGTCTTCTTCCTTAAGCTTTTCTTGTTCTTCAATTGAGTTTGATGGCTCGCAGCCTCAAGGGAGAATCGAACCCGTGACCTATGGCTCCTTTACATCCCTCCCAAGGAGATCGCCTATTACCAATTGATTGAGAGAGATCAGAGAGATTTGTTTAATCTAATTTAAAGTGCGTGAATGTGGTCTAAAACTGACCTAAAATAAATATAAACTCGTCCGTAAAATACCCAAAATATCCCTCACTTAAATGGGTCTTTTTGTGAAGTTAAATTGGCTTAAAAACGACGCACACGAATCTAAGAAATGGATGCACGTCGTGGGGTCAATTTAATATTTTATTTTTGAAATACAGGTTGAGTCAGTGAGACTCGTGGAGGCTCCGCATCTCGAGGAAACTTTTGGGCCTCCACCTAATGGTTACGCGCAGGCTGCTTTGGCAGCCTGCTCGCCCACGTTTAGGTCCTCCTCAAGGACCCTTCGCACGGTTCTTAGGGAGTCGTTAATGGAAGTTTGGACCTTTTGTACTAAATACTACCTATTTAAAGTCTTTTTACAAGTTTTGGACTTCATTTGGCACTCCCAAACCTTCACCAAACATAGGGACGTCAACTAGTTCAACTTAGCTAGTTTCCGAAAGTCAAGGTCTTCCTTTATCGTTTTGGATCTAACCTTTTCTAATTTAGTTTAATACATTAATATAGGTATGGAAGCATCATTTTTAATCAATATTTAATAGGCTAATCTCTATTCTAAGTCATGGAACTTCCTGAGTGTTACATTAACCCCCCCCCTAGGAACATTCGTCCCCGAATGACACTAAATTCTTTGGAGGGTAAGGACAGACTCCATACTAAAAGACCAACCAACAACAACATATAATCATAATAAGTCATAGATCATAGGAGTACTTAACAACTTCCTTCAACACATACCACAACATTAAATATAGCAACTCAATTCATGATGCACAACATATAAGAGCTTAACATTTCATAACACATTATGAGGAACTACCTTCTCAACATCAACATGAGCTAAAAATATATCAAAGATTTACCATGTTCTCATTCTTCTGAAGACAACAAAAAAATAGAAAAATCTCAGAAGACCTCATGCATACACATTTCATATAAGTGCAAGAATAGAGCATGAAGGCATTTTTTTAGACTCATGTTGGTATAACTTTTACCACAACATGCTCCTATTTAGAAAACAAGTCAATTTCATATTATTCATTATTTGAATTTTTAAGAGGAATTTCTAACCTCAAGGATTAAAGAGATGAGGGTAGCGGGACTTCATGTCGGCTTCGGCCTCCTATGTGAACCCTCAACAAGATGGTTCCTCCATAGAACTTTTACAGAGGTAACCTTTTTGTTCCTCAACTTCTTGACTTGGAGATCTAGGATCTCAATAGGAACCTCTTCATAGAGAGGTTTTCATCCACCCCTAAACCTTTCATAGGTAGAATAAAAATCGGGTCTCCTCTGCATTTCTTGAGCATAGAAACATGAAACACCGGATGAAGCAAAGGTAGTTTATTAGGTAGTTTCAGCTAGTAGGGAACTTCTCCAACCCTTTGTGATACTTCATAAGGACCAACATATCAGGGACTAAACTTAACTTTTCCTTCTTACCGAATCTCATCACCCCTTTCATAGAAGAAATCTGCAAATAGACATGATCACATGTTTCAAACTCAATATCTCTTCTCCTATTGTCAGCGTAAGACTTTTGCTGATTATAGGATGTATTGAATCTATCTCTTATAAGTCGAACTTTCTCTATAACCTAATAGATAATCTCAGGACAAAAGAGTGAGGACTCACCAACTTAAAACCATTTAACCGGATATCTACATCTTTTACAATAAAGATCTTCAAAAGGTGTCATGGAGATGCTCGAATGGTAACTATTGTTGTAGGAGAACTCAATCAACGGTAGGAGATCATCCCAACTTCCTTTGAAATCAAATAACATAGGCTCGTAACATGTCTTCAAGAGTCTAAATGGTACATTCTGCTTGACCATCTGTCTAAGGATGAAAAGTGGTGCTAAGTTTCATTTGAGTACCTAAACCCTTTTGAAAAGCTTTCCCAAAACGAGAAGTGAATTGGACACCTCTATCTGAAATGATGGACAAAAGAATCCCATGAAGACTCACAATCTCATTAATGTAGATTCTTGAATAATCTTCGGTGGTATAAGTAGACTTAACAGGAATAAAGTGGGTAGATTTGGTCAACCTATCCACAATAACCCATATGGAATCATTTTGCCTCCGAGTTCGAGGCAACCCAACAACAAAGTCCATAGTGATGTCTTCCCACTTCCAAGTAGGAACATCTATGATTTATATTAAACCACCCGGTTTATGATGCTCGGCTTTGACTTGTTGGAAATTTGGACACTAAGCAACAAACTTCGCTATGTCCCTTTTTAAGCCATCCTACCAATAGACTTTCCTAAGATAATGATACATTTTTGTGGCTCCCGAATGTATAGAATAACGAGAACCATGAGATTCTTCTAGAATTCAATTTATTTAATCATCAACATCTGGTACACAAACTCCCTTGGTACCTAAGAACACCCCTCATAAGAATGATTTATTGAGCTTACCAAGCACATATTTCTTCTACTCCATCAATAGAGGATCAAGATGATGCTTAAACTTCACCTCAACCACTAATGATGAATCGGAGTTATGATGGACCATAAAACCACCAATTGGAGAGTCTTCTAACAACACCCCTAAACAAGCCAACCTGTGAACATCTTTAACAAGTTCTTTCTTCTCTTCTTCCACATGAGACATTAGCCTTTCCAGGGTGGTGAGGGAAAACCATGTCATAATCTTTCAAAAGTTCTAACCATCTTCTCTGTTGGAGATTCAAATCCTTTTGTATGAACACATATTGAAGTTTTTTATGGTCAATAAACACATCAACATGTACATCATGCAAATAATGTCTCCACATTTTCAAGGCAAAAACTACAGCAGCTAACTCAAGTTCATGAGTCGGATAATTCTTCTCATGAACTTTGAGTTTCCTAGAGGCATAAGATATCGCCTTGCATGTTGCATAAGGACACATCCCAATCCCACACGAGAATAATTGTAATACACTACACAGGTTTCATTACCCTCCGATAAGTTCAATACCAAAGCGGAGGTAATCTTATCTTTCAACTCTTGGAAACCTTTTTCACAAGCATCTGACCACTGAAACTTCACCTTCTTTAAGGACAAAGCTGTCAAATGAGAAGCAATGGACGAAAATCCATCAACAAACCTTCTATAGAAGCCGGCTAGACCCAAGAAACTCCTTATGTAGGTGGGAGTCAATGGTCTAGGCCAACTTCTGAATGCATCCATCTTTTCGGATAAACCTCTACACCCTCACCATAAATAACATGGCCAAGAAAAGCAACCAACCTCAACCCAATTTACTAAATTTGGCATAAAGTAAATGTTCTTTGAGGACTTGCAAGGCCAACCTCAAGTGACTCTCATTCTCGTTTTCATTCTTGGAGTATTTCAAGAAATCATCAATGAACACAATCACAAACGAGTCAAGCAAATCTCATAGAACTCTTTTCATTAGGTCCATAAACACCGACGGGGCATTTCTTAACCCAAAAGACATAACTAGAAATTCATATCATATCTAGTTCGAAAAGTTGTTGTGGGAACATCTTGACCTCTAACCCTAAGTTGGTGATATCCCGACATTAATTCAATATTGGAAAGTAGCTAGCACCTTGGAGTTGATCAAATAGATCATCTATTCGAGGTAGAGAATACTTATTCTTCATGGTGACCTTATTGAGTTGGTAATATCAATGCACATTCTAAGGGAGTCATCCTTCTTCTTCACAAACAAGATCAGAGCACCCCATGGAGAAATACTAGGTTGAATGAAACCCTTGTCTAGTAAATGTTTGACTTGGAGCTTCAACTCTTTCAATTCATACAGAGCCATCCGATATGGAGGAATTGAAATGGGATTCGTATCCGGTAACAAGTCAATGGAAAAGTCAATTTCTCGTTTGGGAGGAACTCTTGGAAGGTAATTAGGTGAGGAACTCTTGGAAGGTAATTAGGTAAAGTCTCTGGGAATTCCCTCACTACAGGGACTCACTCAATTGAAGGAGTTTCATATTCTAAATCTTTAACCCTCACTACATGGTATAGACAACCTTTGTCTATCATCTTACAAGCCTTTAAGCAAGAAATGATTCCCCCCCCCCCTTCAACTTTAAAATGGGTTCATTTGGGAATTGAAACTTCACTACCTTGTTATACAATCTATGGACGCAAAACAAGCATGAATACATTCCATATCCAAGATGATATCAAAATCAAGTATGTCAAGTTCTACCATATCAACAAGAATAACTCTATTGGGCAGCATTACAAAAAATTCACTACAGACTCTCTTTGCAACCACAGAGACAACAATTGGGGTACAAACCTAAAAGGGTTCAATCAAAACATCGGGAAGTACATCAAACTTCCTAGCTACCAAAGAAGTAACAAAAAAAAAGGGTAGCACCTGGATCAAGCAAATCATAGACATTAACAGAGAAGACTTGTAACATACCAGTCATAACATCAGGAGAGCTCTCTTTTCACCCCTAGCCTTGAGTGCATAAAATTATTCCTTTTTGGAGCTTCGGAGCTAGAATCGCTTAATTGAGCTTGGATATTCCCCTTTCCTTGAGTCTTCACATTAGGACAATCTTTCACCATATGGCCACATTTTCCACAACCATAGCTGCTATTAGTTCCAACAAGGTATTCATCCACATATTTCTTATTACACTTACCACAAGTTGGTCTTTCTCTTAGTGGATTCACATTTCTCTCCTTTTGAGGTTTAAGATTAGATACCCTATCATTGCGAATATAGGATACATTTTAAGGAAACTGGTTTGAAAACCTCTTCTTGAACTTAGGCTTGTCTTGAATGTCAAGCCTACTCTTGGAAGAACCACTTTCAAAATATCTTGCCTTCTTACCTTCCCTATTCCTTTTCCTTAGATGACTCTCCTCTTACTTGTAGCAATGAACCATCAACCTAGAAGATCGATTGTCATTAAAGCATGTGCGTGACATTCTGCCTTCAACTCTTCTGCACACACCAGTTAACCATAGTTACAAATGGCTTATTTCATCCTAGCATTGGAAACCAAAGAGGAAGCATATTTGGATAGCTTAATGAACATTAAAGAATATTCCTTAACACTCATACCTCCTTGACAAAGGTTAATGAAGTCCTCTACTTTAGCTTCCCTTTGATTCCTTTGGAAGAACTTGTTAAGAAACGCCTTTTTGAAGATCCCCCAAGTCAGGACACCACCTCTTAAATCCCTACTATCCTTCCACTGATTGTTCCATGTCTGAGCCACGTCTTTGAGTTGATAGGCAGCAAGCTCAGCCTTTCAAGTAGTACTCACCCCCATGGCGAATAAGATCTTATAGACTTCATCGAATAAATGTTGGGGGTATTCATCAACTTTTTATCCAAGGAAAATAGGATGATTCATCCTCGTAAAATCTCTCAGATGGATAGCCGTAGTTTTAGCTTGTTGGTTCTCTTAAGGAACAAACTCCCTGTTAGCTTTTGCCGTGATGGATTGAGCTTGAGTGGTGATGGCTTGCGCCATATGAAACAGGGCTTCCCTCAACTTACCGTTCTCCATGGACGGAGAATTGACCAGAACTTGATCATTCTCAGTAGCTTGCACTTGAAGAGGAACTCGATTGCCTTGGGGAGTAGCTCCCGCATTCGCAATCTCTTATCCTACTCTTCTTGCGGCTTTCCTTCTTGTGTTCTTCGCCTATAACCACAAGAAAGGGATTACATGCTAAAATATACATAGTGTCAAATTTCTAGAGGCACGACATAGGATTACTAAGAAAAGAGAATCTTTCTAATCATGACATAGCATCTCATTCATAATTGTAGCGCGCTTCACAACCATAACAAAACACTATATAATGTGGCTTAGTGAGACATTGATCCTAAGGATATTCAACTTGATGATCTGATACAAAGTTTGTCACGACCAGGAGCAACCCCCAATCACAACCAGCATCGTCATCCACATAGTGGACTCAGACAAGCCCTCAGCGTTCGTCATAACATGTCATCGATTAAAAAATACGGAACAATAAAAATGTTTGCATATACTAAGTGAGGTTTACTTACACCACTCACATAGAATCTTACTTAGTCTATTCTTATAAAAACATGAATAAACAATATGTAGCGATAGTCTAAAAGTTTTCTCACATTAAAACCATCTAAAGAGTACGAGTTGGAGTTTGCCAATAAAACGTTAATATTCCATATAGGCCTTAATGAAATAGAATCCAAGTATTATAAAATGGACTAAAGAGTATTCTTAAAACTACTAAAGTCTTCATAAGCTAGAATAATGAAAAGATAGCATCCCCAAAAATGAGGATTTGCCAACACTTGGAGAAAGAGTTCCAAGATTCTTCAATCGACCTTCTTAATCATAAATGTCCTTACCCTACATTTGTAGTAATATAAAGTAAAGGGTTAGTACACTACATGTACTAAGTATGGCAATATGCACATAAAATTTAAGGACATGCATGAGAAAGGACCATTTCTTTAGAAATCATGCTAATTCATTTGAAAATCCTTAATCCACATACAATAGAGCATATACAATATAAGGATCATAACAACATAAAGCATGATCATAACAAAGAATATAAACATCTCATAAAATAATATCTAAACATTTAGTTCCCTCCTTGTTCAAGAGTGAATATACAACTTAACATACAACACACTTATCAATGATCTTCATCCCCCACGCTACAAGGGCCATGATTCGTGTGGAAAGCCCATCTAACCTTCATATAATCAAGTAACAAGATAGATACCAAGGTAAAGTTTTGCTTCATACAACTTATATTATAGGTAGTCATCATCACATAAAGTAACATAGATCATTTCATGTTCATTAACATAGCCAACATCGTATAAGAGTAACATCATATATCATAAGCATTTACATTTCATATTTATATTACATGAGAAAAATATACTAGGATTTCCTTTAGAGTCAACTTGTGTATTGTCTAGGTAGAGTCACATACCCCTACCTATACTAAGTAAACTCCTAAAGTAACCCTACTCAATGTCCATTCACTTGTCTTTCATTTTACTTGAAAGAACAATAACCTTAACCGACATTAGACAATGTGAGCTAAACATGAAATCCAGTGTTATGAAACCCCATACCGAAAGATGGTGGTCTACCAGCCAAAGTATAACCAAAACATGAACATAACATTCTAGGTGGATTCAATATCTAGTATTCCTATGGTGGCAACATAGTCCAAGAAGACCCATAGTTCCACATTACATGGTAGTCTCTATCTCATGAGATTCATTGTGAACCTACCTTCCAACTAGGGAAGGGACACCTCTCATATCTAGTTCATCGGTGATAAGCTAAAGTCTCTTTATGAATAACCTTTAAGTCATCATGTATTCATAAAATCTTATTATAGGTCATACGAGATTAACTCCTTGTATAAACATGATCATAAGCTCTTTAGGTTTAGATGAGAATTTCCTTTCATCAGAACCCTTAATATGTGAGATTAACATATCATAAACATAGTGTGTAAGGCATAAGAGATAAACATACTCAACTTGCATCATCATATTCTTACCATGATCCCAAATTTAACATATTCATAGCCCAACATATACACATAGAAAAATCACGCATACTTCAGTTCAATAGCAACATCATTTTTAGGCTAACATCAACATAATATAGTAACCACGACTTTTAGAAGACTTACCTATTGCTTCAAAGAACATTCATCAAGAACTTAAGTTCAATTTAGAACAATCATTCAACAGCATACTGAAATACTCAATAACATAACCAATATAAACCCTTTAAGTCATATATAAGACTAATTCGTAGTTAAGGATAACAGAAAGGGTCATTGAAGAGTTCATTCAAGCTATTGTCCTAATCCCAACGTTTTCATGTTATCAAGTGATAGATATAACCCAGTCAAAACCATTATTTAGAGAAGGAACATGCTTCACACGAAAATTAAACATTACAAACCAATTACCCAATAATACATACTTAATCACCATAGAAAATCGTTATTTTTCATAATTAGTCATAAAGCTTGAGTTAGGAAGAAACCCCGTTATATAGAGTACAAACCCTAGAAGTTGAATTCTTGAAAATCTTCTTTGAAAGGACCTATTGGAGAAAAGAATCCCTATAGTAAATAAACCATACCTTATTGAGGATTATTCAAAGAATTTTCAAATGAAAATCTTGAAGTTTTCGTCTTCTTCCTTAAGCTTTTCTTGTTCTTCAATGGAGTTTGAAAAGAGAAAGTTCATGAGAGAGATTTGTTTAATCAGATTTGAAGTGAATGAAAGTGGTCTAAAAATAACCCAAAATCAATATAAACTCGTCCCCAAAAATACCCAAAATACCCCAACTTAAATGGGTCTTTTTATGAAGTTTAATTGGCTTTAAAACGACGCGGGCGAATCTTGGAAGTGGCTACGCGTCGCGGGATCAATTTCATACTTTATTTATGAAATTCGGGTTGAGACACTAAGACTCGTGGAGGCTCCATGTCACGTGAAAAATCTTGGGCCTCCACGTGATGTCTGTGAATCGCGCAGCAGCCCTCCAATTCCTGGTTGTGCGCTGGCTGCTTTGGCAGCTTGCTCGCCCATGTTCAGGTCCTTCTCAAGGACCCTTCGGGTGGTACTTAGGGATTCGTTATCAGATGTTTGGACCTTTTGTACTACATACTACCTATTTAAAGTCTTTTTATAAGTTTTTCACTTCATTTGACACTCCCAAACCTTCACCAAAAATAGGGACGTCAACTAGTTCAACTTAGCTAGTTTCTGGATGTCAAGGTCTTTCATTATCGTTTTGGATGTAACCTTTTATAATTGAGATTAATACATAAATATAGGTATGTGACATCATTTTAATATATATTTAATTGTCTAAGCTCTAGTCTAAGTCATAGAACTTCTGGAGTATTACAAATATCTTCTAATTAACTTACCTTATTGTTAGCAGAAGCGTACTTTATAGTATTGCCCAAAAGAGGAAATAAAGAAATGGAGGAAATAAAGGAGCAAAGAAGGAAAGAAATGAAAAAGTAAAAAGGAAACAAATAAGGGAAAACTACACAAACTGTCAAGTATTTACCAGTATTTGATCCAGCCCAATATATTTACCCTAATTGGACCACGACCCAAAATATTTATGTGTCTGTCCCCTTGTTCTATTTGTTGAACCATTGTTTCTTCATCATTAATATCATCACACTATATATATATATACATATTCTAATGGCATCATATACTATAATGGTATCAAGCAATATTTGAACAGTCTTTTCACTGAACACATGTGTTGCACATGTATCCCAGATTAATTAGTACACTCAATTAAAATGAATACATAAAATTAGAATATGTGTGCCATGAGTTGCATAAAATTATAGAGAAAAAAATAAAGAAAAAAATGTTTAGAGATGTATAAAAGAAAAA
Organism: Solanum habrochaites; assembly: GCA_027704765.1. Lineage (NCBI taxonomy): Eukaryota > Viridiplantae > Streptophyta > Magnoliopsida > Solanales > Solanaceae > Solanum > Solanum habrochaites. The sequence continues at coordinate 32,226,923 of JAKWJA010002498.1, read as the reverse complement.
TTGAAGCATTGGTCTGATGCTATCACCCACAAAATTATTTAAAAAATGTCAAGAAATGAAAACTGGAAAAGAAGAGAATAATTTTCCTCCATTCGTTCATAGGGATAAAGGATAAGTAATCATGTGACTATCAAATGTTTACCAAAAGTTGCTAGTAACAATTTACAAAGACTTTCATTTTTTTTCCTTTAAAAGACCCCACTGGAGATTTTTCGCAACCGCAAAGAGTATGAAGTCTTCTTTGCTCTTGGATGCATATCACTTTTCCCTCCAATTCGTATTACAAATACAAGTTGGAATTTGGCGTAATCATTTCTCCATTAATTCTTCTTTTTTTCCTTTGTTTCGTTTGGACAAGGTTAATCTCCTTATCTTTATACTCCCGTATAAACGGCCCGGGCTCAAATTCTTGATAGCAAAACTATCAGATTTGAGAATATGAATTATATTTACGCTGCAAGAAAAAAAAGCATAGGAAAAATTGGGTAACAGAAAGAGATACATTTTTAGAATTAACATACTTTTTTACTCTTCATTACCCTTAACATATGTTATAACTCTTCGTTACCCAACTCTACAACTTTTCAGCTAATTTTCAGTTGTAAGATGGAAGCATCTACAAAGTAATGAATAAAGACTAATGTCCAAAAAAAAATTAACAGATTACACTAAATGCTTGAACTAAGTTTTAACCATAATGTGTCTCATTCAATAACTATTTCTAATTGGCTTTGTTTATAACATGATTGATGGCTGATTGATTTGATAAATTCTAGTGATACAATGAATTGAATGCAAGAAGTTTGTAATAGCGGGAATAAGCGGGTGACTTTTTTATAGTATATGTGATTTGAAGAACACAACAACTCTTGATAAATAAAAGAGGATAATTTTTTTTACCTACAATGATGTATTTGGTTAGGCGCATAAAAGAGAAACAAATTAATGGGGCAATAACATGTTGTTGGAGACATTTATATAGATCAGTGAAGTACTAGAAAATGTTTTGGAATAATTAATAACAAAAACAATGGAACTTCACCAATGGAAAAGGGCTGTTATATTGATCGAGGGAAGTTGAGCAACAACTCTACATTTTTGGAGAATTAAATTAGGGCTCTATTTATCAATAAAAAGAATTTTAATAAACTAATATTTAAGTAATATTGTAGGGGCAAGACCGTCAATCAACTTTGGGATTAACCTCTTCCCACGTAGTAATACTAGTTTCTGGACACGTGTGTCTCTTGCACGTGTGTCTCTTGCAATATTTTATAAACCGGTTAGGACTATTAAAATTCAATAAAAATGAAAGAAGACTAATAGAGAAATATAAAAAAATTAAACATATAAGAAAAAAAACACACGCATATTTCTTAACAATTTATTCATAACATTGTATAAATGAAAAAAAAAAAAATTAATACATATTTTCCAAGTTTCCATCGACAGCTCTCATATCCAATCAAAATTTTAAAGTCTTCTCCATTGAGTCAAACTAAAGCATGAATCAAATAGAAAAATCACTATATTTTCGTAAAGTGATATATAATCACATTAAAGTAGATATATCATATGCTTTATATGTTGATAACTTTACTACTTTAACTATAAACTAAAAAGGAAAATTTGGATGTATTTTCATGAAACAAAAAGCTTTGATATATATATATTTATTATATATATATAGATCTATATATCTATTCTATATATAGAGAGAGAGAGAGAGAGAGGGAGAGATAGGTTAAATATATGTAATGAACCTAGCTCCTTAAAAGTTTATATTAAATATTTGACGGTTTCAAAGGGACAAAATTGCTAAAAGAGAACAACTTTAAGAATATTAAATATATGTAATGAACCTAGCTCCAATAAAATCTGGAAGAATAAACAATCCTTTGAACACATGAATTTTCTATTTACTCAAATAAATAATTGATTATCACTAATATTTAAACATGTTATTAACTAAATATTTATAATATTTTAACTTAGTGTAGGAGCAAAATTGTATTTCAACTTTCAACTTTTTTTTGTTCCTATTTTTAGTAATATACTAGATTTTTGACACGTGTGTTGCACGTGATTATCAATTTAGAAAATTTAAGTAAAGATTTGAATAATAAGTTTTGCACATAATAATATTGTAGATTCTTTTGTTAATATTCAATGTGGATCGTCATATATATATCTCCTATTCACACGAACCAATGAAGATGGTCAATGGAATTTTTTATTAGTTAAATGCAATAATATATATATTTATTTCAGTTTGATGAGGTTCAATCATGTAATTAGTCATATCTCACTAATATTACCATATAGTTGATATTTATTGTATATTTTCTTGTCATCTAATGAAATGTGCTTAGCACGTGTATTTCACGTTAAGCTGTTTAGATGTCATATGAACATGTAAAGAGAACAATTACATTTTTATCTTTCCGGACTATTTTTTGTATATTATTTTTTTATTTTATAAGTTG